>JANAVB010035499.1:0-62687 GCA_029216955.1 Iris pallida
CAAGACCATAGCATGGGTGATTGCTAGTACAGCTGGGCATGGTATTAGTATTGTCTTTAACTGCATTTTGCACCAAGATGGTTATGGCAGTTATCTTTCATTACATAGATATCCTTTTTACTGTTACTTGGCTTATTTTTTGTACCTTGATATGTTCCCTGAGGATCTGGTGATGTCTCCAGGTAGTTGGTCATGCAGAGATAGTCCGCTGATCATGGAGGTATTATTGTATCTGGCTCAGGTACTTTATCATGCTTTTACATTCAAACATATATGTTGTTGGGCTGCAGACTATGACATATACTATTCATTCTTTATGTTACTTATCATGTGGATTAAGATAGTTATATTTATAGTTGATTGATAGATAGAATTAGAACACCAAGACAGTTTATATATATTCGAGCCGGACTAGAGTACACTCGATATGTAGCTGTATACGATCCCATAGTCCTACGTATTCTGAGACTGGGGCATTACAGTTCTTGGTGGGATCACTTGCACTTGGTGGAGTTCTCTTATAACATCTTCTAGGCGAGCATTCAGATAGCACCCTTTGAGGCATTGTTTGACAGGAGATGCAGGTCACCTCTAGTATATAATCACATTAGGGAGTGGCAGATGCTTGGTTCAGAGTTGATTCAGTCAGTAGGAGTTGTCAGACAGATCAGAGAGCATCTCAGAGTGGCTCAGGATCGTCAGTGTCATTGGGCAAGTATCGACGTCATCTTGACTTCTTTGTCGACGACCACATATTTTTTCACATTTTGTCTACCCGTAGAGCCATCGGGTTTGGCATACAAAAAAAGCTTAGTCTTAGATTTATTGGATCATTCGATATTCTCGAGTGAGTAGGAGATGTATTATATCGTCTTCCTCTTCCGTCGTTGTTATACGAGATACATGATGTGTTTTATGTATCTCAATTGTGATGGTATGTTCCAGATTCGAGCCATATCCTACATTATTTCGAGTTGGTCATTAGTACCGACCTATCATATGAGGAGAGGCCTATATCTATATTGGACTGGAGGGAGAAGGTTCTAAAAAAATGGACTATTCGATTACTTCGTGTTTAATTTTCTGGGATCATCACTCACCGGGCGAGTCGACATGGGAGCACGAGGATGATATTCGAGCTTGTTACCTATATCTGTTTGACTCGTGAGGTATACTTATTCGTGTACCTGTACTCTACCTTTTGTTTGAGTATGATTGTAGGAATGTATGATATAATTATTGTATGTTATTTGCTTTTGCATTCCTTGCACGTTACTCTAGTTGGATTTCATGATTTATGAGTTTATTGTCTTGATCCCGATAGCATGCTTTTCTGGATTGCTTGCCTGTTTTTTCTTGCCTTATGAAAATTTCGAGTACGAAATTTCTCTAAGGAGGGGAGAGTTGTGAGACTCGTCTCACAATATCAGCATTTGTATACATATAAGTATTTTATACTGATGTGTACCGACGACTGCCCGGGAGATAATTCCACTTTTAGATATTTTGATTTCAGATATTTTCGTGAATAATATTCAAATATTTTCATGAATATTATTAAGATATTTTCATGCATAGTAAAGATAAATTCTACTATCTATTATTTCTTGGTTTTCTTCTGAACGGTCGAGATTAATCACGATCAAGTCGCGGATCGCGATCGGATGGTCACAATTAATTCACCTTCTCTATATATACCAGTTATTTTTTTTCCAATTTTTTTACAATCTCTCTCCACTCATCTTCTTTCCTTATTTCCTCTCCATTTTTCTCGTAAGCTAGGAACTTGCTATCGAGGCTTCAGAGTGTGATTTCTAAACCCCTTTTGGTGGTAGAATTGAAGAGTTTGGCTTAGAGCTATATTTAACAAGTACATCTTGCCGAATTACTGGACGAATATTATTTTTACTGCTATTTTATATTATATTGCTTTGATAGTCTTGTACTGCCTAGTACTTGCTTTACATAATATCTTTCTCTCGAGATTCTTGTTATTTTGACCGTCTTGAAATTTGGTCTGAGCTATGTTTTGATTTCTAGTGAAATCTTAATAATGTTTTAGTAAGAAATCTCCATCGGGAACGATATTGGAGTACTTGCCATAAGACTTAGTATATATGTTGTACACGACCTTTCTCTAGTATTGTTTTCATGGTTATACTTGAATTCTACAACTTTTGGACGAGATTTGTTTTTCTGAACTTGTTTCAAGTCCTTAGTGTTGCTTCTTGGACAGAAACGACATATCGTCGGTATACCGGTGTATACTAACGGCATACCGATTTGTGTGTCCTTTTTTAAGTTAAAAACATGATGTTACAATTAACGGTATACCGTCTGTGTACTGTTCTGTACCGCCGATATATGGATCTTGTGCATTATATTTTTCCAGCAACTTTTGTGTCCCTATTGTCCGGCATATGGCCGATACATCGGAGTATACTGCCAGGATACCTAAGTTATGTATCTCTTGATTTTGTTCTAGTTTTTTTATTTTTTTTCTTGCTTATTGCTTTCCTGTATATGATATGTCATGTTTCTCTCTATGTATCAACATGCCTGTTTAGATTTTTCCTGTTTAGATTTTTTTTACATGTCTAGCTTACCTAATAGTGGCCTGCCATGCTGCACTCTTGATTCTTGTCTTGTTTAGCTTGATATAGTGGCTCGACATAGCGCACTCCTGTCTTGATACTTGGATTTCCTGTTGTGGCTTGTTATGGATGAACTCTTGCTTATCTTGTCCAGTCTTACATGTCTCATGTCTAGGATGGATTCTGCGAAAAACTAAACCAGGAATCCTGAAAAAAAATGTTAAGGACTAATCAACTACCTTGATTACCTAGATGCATTGGGAGGAGAGAATTTTTTGGTTGCTTCCAAACCCTTTGTTCTGACCTTTCCTATGGAATTGTCGCTATCTGTCATGATGAGCCCATTTCCAGCGCACCGTTGACTATTACACCTTTACATGTCTTTAGGATGCACGTCTCTTGGGTGGTGTATCCACTCTATATTCTCTATATCATCGGCCGGAATAAGTTGGGTAGTCTTCATGGCAGAAAACCATATTGGATTTCTCATAGTACATATGATAGTAATTAGGATTGTGATAACCCTAGTTAGCTAATGTATCAAGCCGTACTCATTGCACGGTCGTGATTGATGAATGGAGTCCATTTTTTTGTCTTTTCTAGTCTAGTCTTGCTCCAACTTATTTTATTTCAGTACTTAGATTCCTGCTATTCCTGTACATGCTATTATTTCTGGTACATGCCCGACTTCACTACATGTTACATGCTTGGTTTCACTTAAAATGCTCATATGCTCGGCTTTACTACATGTTTCTAGTTTTCTTTCAAACTTTTTGTGTTACCTTTACATTATTCACGCTTGCTTTTATTGCTTTACTTAGTGTTGTTATGATTTGCATGTTGGTTTAGTTTATAGTTTGTCTTCCTCTGCGGTACTTGCAATTTGGGGGTCTGACCCCACTAGTTTTGTTTAACCAGATTTGGTTGAGGAGCCCGAGGATCTTTCTGACCTTTCACTCGATGTTGACCACCCGAAGAACCAAGGTGCCTGAGTGGCTGTTCTTTCTCTTTACCCACTCTTATCTATATAGTCTTTTACGGCGTTTAGCCACCACGTACGTATTTAGCTCGTGTTTTGGACTTGACATTTTGGCCTACGGATTTAGACATAATTTTTTATAATCTAGACTGTAGCTAGAGATGATCATATATGACTTATACTCTTTAGTTATTTATATTTTATTACTAGTTTCATGTATACTATAGTTTGGGACGCTTTACTATCTTATATTCCTGATAATCATACTCTTGTAGTTTACTTACTTGCCTGTGACTGAGATATCTAGGATTTGCTTGACCTAGGATTTGAGTGTTGACTTGTAGTAGTAACCACTACATCTACAAATTTGAGCATATTTCAAGGTACTTGAGTACTTTGGTATGCGTAACTGGCTTGGTCCTTCCCTACTTGCCAGTATTCTTGTTCTGGACGTGACAACACACTCCTTCACCTTTCTATCTCAAGGACACAACTTCTTTCTCGTAAACCAAGGCAATTCCTCATCCTATGCTATAGTTTATTTTCTAAACTATGTTGTCCTTTTATTTTTAAATCAAATTATGCTTATAAATGTGTTCTAACTTATAAAGATTAACCCATACATGTTTATATTCGTGTTACAATATGGATTCAAGAGTATGACATAGGTATATATACACCAACATTATTATAGTAAACAAAATTAATATTTGTATATGTATATGTATATGTATATGTATATGTATATGTATATGTATATGTATATGTATACATTTTAGTTGTATTGCTATAATTACATGCATGCTCAATTACCTATGTATACCTATATAAGCTTAAACCTATAAGGTTGTTTTCTAAAATGTATTCTATAGGATAAGTCGTATCTGATTTACGTATTGATATCGACTTACAAAATTACCCTAGTACTACCAAAACTTATTTTTAGTAGTATTACTAGGAGACTGTCACGCCCAATGCTGGAATATGGAGAACGGGATATGGAATTGTGAGATACGCACTACATAGTACACCATTACCGCGTAATAC
Organism: Iris pallida; assembly: GCA_029216955.1. NCBI lineage: Eukaryota > Viridiplantae > Streptophyta > Magnoliopsida > Asparagales > Iridaceae > Iris > Iris pallida. The sequence continues at coordinate 4,621 of JANAVB010035499.1, forward strand.
GGTCATGACTATCACTAGACATAGTTTATATACTATAATATAAGTCTCTTATGGCCTAACAAAACATGTTATGTCTTAATTAGTCAAATAAGAAGCATGAATGTAGATCATATAAGATAAAGTGGTAAGGCATCCCCCAGAGTGAATATGAAACTAGCTATCAAATGCAAAAAGGTAATATAGTATCCAAAACCGTGTTTCAATAAAGTCAATTACAGTCTCAATATATATATATATATATATTTATATATATATATATATATATATATATATATATATATATATATATATATATATAAAGAGCGAGAGAGAGAGAAAGACACTCGAAACAGGAAGGATAAAGAAACCTACCCGGTGGACTGCCGAGCTACAAGTCCTACGACACAGGAGCGGGACTCTCTAAAAAGCCAAGGTCATGGGTGGCCAAGAGGGCCCCACTTAGAGACTTGGGATCTCAGCAGGAAATGCGAAGGTTGCTTAAAGCCGGTCGGCCGATAGACGAAAGAGAATCACTTTCGTTCTGATCTGAGTAGGCTCAACATAGGGAATACCCTAACCCTAGGAACCGGGGCTTGGCCATCCCATCCCGGTCGACGTTCTAGCGTTGTTTGTCCGTCGACAGCTGAATGTTTCGACCTGGTTTGATATATATATATATATATATATATATATATATATATATATATATATATATATATATATATGCTTGGGCTATTTCAACCAGAGGTGGATTCCTAATCCCCTCTTTATTACCAGATCTAGGGTTGCTTCTCCTCCTTCCTCCTCCATGGCTAGTGCTGATGTTGAGTTCTGATGCTTCGTTGGAGGCCTTGCTTGGACCACCGACGACCGCTCCCTCGAGCAGTCCTTCAGCTCCTTCGGTGAGGTTGTCGAATCCAAGATTATCAACGATCGCGAGACTGGAAGGTCGAGGGGGTTCGGGTTCGTGACGTTCAGCAGCGAGCAGTCGATAAAGGATGCCATCGAGGGGATGAATGGACAGAACCTCGACGGGAGGAGCATCCCCGTCAATGAGGCCTAGTCGCGCGGCGGCGGTGGCGACGGTGGTGGGTTCAGGAGCGGCGGCGGTTACAACGGCAGCGGCGGTGGCGGCGGCGGATATGGTGCTCGTCGTGAAAGTGGAAGTGGTGGATATAGCCGCGATGGCGGTGGTGTATATGGAGGTGGAGGCGGTGGATACTCGAGGGGAGGTGGTGGATCTGATGGGAACTGGAGGAACTGAGTTCCCGAAAATATTAGTTTACTTTTCTATGGTTATGCTTTTTTGATCTGGATCTATTTCTGGTTCTGTCATGTGGTTTCAGTCTTTAGGTTTGAATTGATGTTTGTCCTATTGTCTTGGTTACTATCTTGAAATGGAAAAAAATAATATAAAAAATAAAGAAGATGGAAATGTTGCTATATATATATATATATATATATATATATATATATATATATATATATATATATATATATATATATATATATATATATATATATATGTATATATATTTTGAAGAAGATGGAAATGTTGCTATATATATATATATATATATATATATATATATTTATATATATATATATATATATATATATATATATATATATATATATATATATATATATATATAGTGGTAATGCGGAGGGCCGCCAAGCATAGGTCTTGGGTTCGAATCCCCCCTCGGGCGGCTAGGTGGCTTATATAGCCACGGCCTGGCTTGGAGAAAGTACACCTCAAAAAAATACCTCAAAAAAATTATATATATATATGTATAATTATTTATTTATATATATAAATATATAATTTATTTATTTTTATATATTTTGATAAAGAAAGAGCTTTTATTCAAATAAATATGAGTCCCAACTCAGGTTACAAAACCGAGAACAAAACATGCAAGGCATTACTGCAATAATGTAGGAAGCTTTGGCGAGTGTCGGCACTGGCTTAGGGCTTTGACCTGCCTCCTAACTTCAAATATCAGCTACATGTTGGAGAAGACGTAATTCTTTTAGCGCCATTTATTCCTATTTTTCCACAATACCCAACAAATAGCTCCCACGACCAGTTCTTTTAGATGGATATTAGGCCTTTTTCCACCGTAGAGCAAATCTCCCTAAGAGATCAGTATGTCCGCCTCTTACCATGAACTCTGACTGCAAAGTGTCTCATACGTTGATAGCCATGTCTCCCTCCCCAAACAGATACAGAATAGACTCCTATGTGTGGTTAGTACAACAATGGCACTTGGATGCCATGTTATAACCCAATCTCTTAACGTTATCATCTGTAGGCAGTTTATTGTGCAGGATGCGCCATAATAACACTAACCATTTGATTGGGATGCACGAGTTCCAGCTATAAGAAAGTGAGGATGACGTTCGGTAGGGATTCTAGTTGTTCACCATACTGAAGTAATCGTAAAGTTCCTGCTTGTTGAAGGTGTCCACTTTCAATCTTCGTTTGGCGTTATCGGGGCAACAATGAAGTAATTATCTCTATCGTGGCCAAGTAGTATTCTTCTCCATATGTGAGAGGCTTTCGAGTGAGGAGTTACCAAGTCCAACTACCTATGTTTGCAATATTTAGCTTTAAGAAACCTGGACCATAGCCCGTCCTGGGTCTTTATCTTCTACCACAGTTTTATAGTAAAAGCATTCGTGATCTCGTCCAAGCTTCTGATGCCAATAACCGCCTCGTCATGCGGTCAAGCCATACTAGCCCAGCTAATCCACGTACGTTTCTACAAGCCTTCCTTCGCCCCAAAAAAAAACCAATTGAATATAGCCTCAAGCTGTTTGAGAACCTCAATTGGAGGATTGCAGGCAGCAAGTGCGTAGACGGGGATAGACGTTAATACAGATTTTATTATAACTAATTTTCCACCATACAATAGTATTCTTTGTTGCCATCCTTCAATTCTTCTCCGAACCTTGGCTATAAGTTCTTTGAACATAGCAGTATTCCGCCTCCCTACCATCAACGGGCATCCCAAGTAGGAGAAAGGGGGTTGAGCAACAAAGAACCCCGTAATGGAACGCAAGTCATTAACCATGTCAACATGAAAAGCATTATGGACATATATAGAAGACTTACTGGCATTGATCTTCGGTCTTGATGCTGCTTCATAGCGACGGAGAACCCCATAAAGAGCCTGGACATATCGAATATCGCTCGATGAGAAAAATTAGTATATCATCTGCGTACGCGAGGTGAGTCACCGAAGGGCAACCACTAGGGCAGTAATAACGGATTTCTAGACAATGCTTCTGATGCAATCACAAACAGCGTCGGCGACAATGGATCCCCTTGTCGAACACCTCGAAAGCTTGAAAGAACCCCGATGATTCTCCATTAATGATAGTCGAATACCAGATATTATTAACGAGCCTGAATATCATGTTGATCCACTTCTCATTAAAGCCCAATTTATGCATCACCTTCATGAGGAACCTCCAATCTAGACGATTGTACGCCTTTGTCATGTCTAGTTTGATAGCAATATTACCTCCTCTATGCTTGTATTTCATCATACTCAGCATTTATTAGGCTAAAATGATATTATCAATAATTTCCCTACCCCTAACAAACCCACTTTGTTTAGGAGATATGATCCGAGGAAGAAGTGGAGCAAGACGCCTAGTTAAAAGCTTCAAAATGATTTTGTTTATCACCGTGCACAAGCTTACAGGCCGAAAGTCGGACATATACTTCGGATTGTTAGTTTTAGGGAAGAGAACCAATGTCGTTCTAGTGATAGCCTTAGGTAGAGTAAAGCCATCCATAAACAGTGAGACTGCATCCAGAAGATCATCGACAATAATCGATCAGCAATGAGAAAAGAATAATACAGTGAAGCCATCCGGTCCCCTTGTACTATTATTGTCTATACTTTTGATAGTTTCAAATAGTTCCTACTTCGTAGGGGCTGCTATGAGGTCAGCATTGTCTGCATCCAACATAATGTTTGGGATGGGATCAAGTAGATCATCATCATCTGCAATAGGATTACATTGGTAATAATCCTTGGCAACTCATTGTATATCTGTCAGGTCAGAATAGTAGCTATCATCTTTCCCTAGTATATGATGAATCCTTAGCTTTCTTTTTTTGTTGTTGACGCATTCGTGGAAGTATGTAGTGTTGCGGTCCCCCTTATAGGTCCCATTTCAGTCTAGCTTTCTGTTTCTAGAAAGATTCTTCATACATAACTCTTTGTTTAAGAAGAGTTGTAGCTTTCTCTAGATGTGTACAATTATGCAGAGAACTATCAGCCTCAAAGTCTTAACTCCGCTGCCAGAACTTGATCCTCTGCTAGCTTCACCGGTTGAAAAATGTTCCCAAACGTACTGTGACTCCATGTATATAATGCCTTTCTAAAAGTAGCCAGACGCAAACTCACCCGCACCAAACCATTGGGATGAGAGATTGACTGCCAAGCAACTCGACCAATGACATAAAGTCTTCATGCTTTGTCCAGAATGCCAGAAATCTAAAGCAGTCCCTACCGCCACTTGGTTGTGCTAGGAGCTTGATCAACAGTGGTGTATGATCCGATTCAGAGCAATTTAGGTGTTCTTCCACCGATAGAGGAGCTATGTCCAACCAGTCTTGATCAACCAACATTTTGTCCATTCTAGAGCCTTGTCTTCCCCCTCCTTAGACTTGAACCAAGTGAATCCACTGCCAATGTAAGGAAGTTCCAATAATCTTGCTGCCAACTAGAAGTTGAGTAAATCCTGCATTGACACTGGGCTCGGTGGAAGACCTCATATTTTCTCGTTCGCCTACGTCACCACGTTAAAGTCTCCACCGACCGCCCACGATAGGTGATGTTGGGTTCTAACCTGTAGTAAGTGCTTCCATAGCTCTACGACCTTCCTTTTTGTTGTGCCCATGAACAAATGAAAACATAACCTCTGAAGGAAATATCTCGTTCATGAAAGCAATAGATATAACCTGATCAAAAGTGTCCAACATGGATAACATGCATCCCGACTTTACCAAAACCCAAATATTTACCCTATCATTAGACAAGGCTTTGTCAAAACCTAACTTAAGCTGATAAGTCAACAGCTGCCTTGGATACTTTAGGCTCGATAATGACCGACAACTGTATTTTGTTCACCCGACAAAGCGTTTTGAGTCTCTTGAGAGTCATCTATTGTGCCACTACCCTAACATTCCATATTAATATATTAAACATTAAGGGAGGGGGATTTACCAGTTTTTGGGGCAGCCGAAGCCGAACGTGTGACACGAGTCGTTGGCTGCAGTGCTTTCTTCTTCCTCTATGGCTTCGGTGGGATACCTTTAGTATTCTCCAACCCGGTTCCTTCGGTAGCCACAGCTCCGACCTCTTCTGCTTTCGCCGCATCTGTCCAGCTGGCTTCTTGCACAGTTATTTCCCCTTCCTCCACATTAGCGACCTCTTCCCCTTCTTGAGTGCCCTTCCTCTCTTGTTTCGATGAGGAAGAACTCAGTGAATGTTCTGCTAGATTAGTGCCTCTTTCTTGACCAATGGGACTACCATCCCATCAGTTTGGTGTAATAATAAATCTGAATGATCCATTAGTTGCTCATTTTCTTCTTTGTGAAGGTCCTTATCCAATGGATCTGAACTTATATTTTCCAAGCTTTGAGAGGCCCTATTGTCCAATGCATCACTTGTTTGTCCAGCATAATGAGTCACCCTATCGTCCATTGGGGCACTTTTGTGTCTAGCATCATCACTTTAGAGGATATGAATTACCTTAGTTAATGTTGAATGGTGACGCACAATGGTCACCTGATCTCCCTGTTGAGCTTCTTTTCCTTTTTCTTTTTGCCTCACCTTGCAAGATTCTACTAAGTGCCCTTGATGGCGATAGTAAGAGAAAAACATTGGGGTTGACTCGCATTCAATTTGCTGCCAGAAGCTCCTCCCTCTAGGCATATTTATCCTAATGTGGTATTGCAGCAGTTTTGATGCATCAATTTCCGCAAATATACGAGCCATGTTAGGGCGAGATAATTCTGACGTTGCCTTGTCAATTTTCAGTGGAGCTTCGAATGCTACTTCTATGGCAAACAATGCATCTTTTGCATATAGATGATGTGGTAGGTTTGGCAAAGAAACCTGTACCGAAATCATCGGAGATTCTTGAGATGGAAAGAAGTCAGGATCCTACTTGAAGACTCTCATCAGATCCCTAGCGATGTACCATGTATCTTTCGAACGAAGACGTAAATAATACGATTCACATGAAGGTCTTATTAAGATGTGTTTAGCAGCAATAATTCTTTTCTTAATGGATCCAGCAAGTTCGAACCCCGAGAACGCCTTTCAAATTAAATCGATTGGAGGCCTCGCATGTGAGAACTTCCCCACTAGAGCATATTTTGCGGGGAGATGTTCGGGGCAGGTATCGTAGCGTACCAACGACCACTTCTGCAAACGATTTCACGACAATGAAACCCTAGGATCAAAAAAGAATCAAGCACGGGGAAGAGCCACCGTCCAACTAGATCTAGTAGCCCGGAGGGGACGTCAGCCCAGCCAAAGGCCACGCCGGAATCGGCAGAGATGAGAGAGGCACGGTCTAGGGTTTCAATCCAGCGGACTATATATATATATATGTGTGTGTGTGTGTGTGTGTGTGTGTGTATATATATATATATATATATATATATATATATATATATATATATATATATATATATTTTTTTTTTTTTTTTATATATATATATATATATATATATAGGCCACTGGATTGAAACCCTAGACCGTGCCTCTCTCATCTCTACCGATTCCGGCGTGGCCTTTGGCCGGGCTGACGTCCCCTCCAGGCTACTAGATCCAGTTGGACGGTGGCTCTTCCCCGTGCTTGATTCTTTTTTGATCCTAGGGTTTCATTGTCATGAAATCGTTTGCGGAAGTGGTCATTGGTACGCTACGATGCCTGCGCCGAACATCTTCCCGCAAAATATGCTCTAGTATGGAAGTTCTCACATGCGAGGCCTCCAATCGATTTAATTTAAAAGGCGTTCTCAGCTAAGGTGAGGGTTTCTTCAAATCTAGTCGCGGTGACAGACAGGGAGATCCTTTATCGTCCTCCATCTTCATCATCGCCGCCGAAGCTCTGAGCAGAAACCTGAACAAGATGGTGGGCTCACCGTATTTTAAGTACTTCCACACCACTAGCGGTTGCCCGATCGTAACTCATTTAGCGTAAGCCGACGACATCCTCATATTTTCCTCTGGAGACGTCGGGTCGATGGAAGTGGTCCATAACATGCTTCAGAGATACGCTAAGTGCTCGGGCCAGCATGTCAACCCCAGCAAGTGCTTCATCTATGTCCACCACAACATCAACAGAGACCACTCCGCCACCCTTACCAATATTACTTTCTTTCATGTTGCGTACCCACCTTTCCACTACCTGGGGTGCCCATTGGTTTACGGCAGAACCAACGTGGGAATCTTTGAAGGCCAAGTGGCCAAATTAGAAAAAAAAAAAAGCTCGGGGTTGGCACAACGCAACGTTATCACCTAGCGGCAAGATTATTCTGATACAATACGTCCTATCCTCCATCCCCATATACACCTTAGAATCCTCCCCCCCCCGAAGAAGGTTCTCACCACCATAAAAAACCTTTCACAAACTTCCTTTGGGGTCACAGCAACGGTCAGGACAAGCACCATTGGGCCAGCTGGAACTCCATAGCTAGACCCACCGATGAGGAAGGTCTTAGTTTCAGCAGACTCTCGCATATCGTAGAGGCTTTCTCTATGAAGTTGTGGTGGAAGCTTCGAGTGAGTCGGAATATATGGGCTCGGTTCATAAAGGCCAGATATTTCAAGCACATTCATCCGTCCAACGCAGATTCCAACTGCAGATCCTCTGCATCCTGGCGCCGCATCCTGAATGGAAGGAACCTCGCGGAACCTCTTATCCGGCTTCGGTTGGGGTCAGGCGAATCATCTCTGTTCTTCGAACGTTGGTTTGGGGACAATCTTCTTCCCCAGCGCCCGGATGCCCTCCGTATAGTAAGATCAGTGACATGTGGGATCCCTCGGGCGATTGGAACTGGGTCAAGGCCCGTTAGTGGATTGGGGACGAGGCTATCACTTTGCTCCATAATGCTGGGCCCAAGATCAGAATGGACCCTGACGCCCTGCAGTGGTCTATGTCCAACAACGGTTAATTCTTGGTTGCTTCGGCTAGAAGAGTTGCACGTGGTATTGGAGCGCCTTCCCCCATCATAGCCGCTTTCTGGCAGTCGTACATCTCCAAAAATGGTCATTTCTGATTTGGAGAGCATTTCGTCAGAAACTTCCCACTGACGACGCTCTCAGAACTATCGAATTCAGTTTAGCTTCTGCATGTTATTGTTGTACCGCGAGACAATCGGAGACGGTGGACCACATTTTTTCACTCCGAAGACTCGTCGGCCAGGGTCTAGAACATGTTATCTCAGCATTGCAAACAGGGCCAGGCCGGTGGGAGCTTCAACGATCTTCTTGCTAATTGGAGTAAAGCCTCTCATAGCCACCAGATCGTCGCAGCCGCCATCACGTGGGTAATCTGGAAGAACCGTAACAAATTTAGATACGACGGTCCCCAATTTTCTTCCAATCAGCTAATTCGTGAAGTCCTCCGTTAGACTCACAAGGTTAGCAAACACTGCAATCATAGCATGGAGGGATCTTGCCAATCCTTGCTCCTCTAGCTCTCGCTGTGGATGGCTGCCTCTTTTTGTCATAATTTCCTGTCTTTTTGTGCTTAATTGTAAAGGCTTCAGCATTTTGTGCCTTGATATGAAAAAAATTAGGGATTTCTGATATATATATTTTTTTTTTTTTTTTTTTTTTTTTTTTTTTCTGATATATATATATATATATATATATATATATATATATATATATATATATATATATATATATAGCGTAGTTGGCTAGGGACGGGAGCTCTCCCATGGAAGAGCCCAGCTCGAGCCCCTCCCCACTCCTTGGGATGGCTGGGTGGCCTAGGCCCCAATCCCCGGGAAGGAATTGGTTATGGATACCAATACACACAGACGCACGCGCACACACACACACACACACACACACACATATATATACACACACAATCATGTGATAAAAAAAATCTTCCAGAATATATTGGCAAAACAGGTGCCTGGTGGCTAAATGCATCAAAAATAATGAAATGATATAGTGAGTGGGGGAAAGGAAAACCATTCAAGCCCCTTAGCGATCGACATTCTAGTGAGCACCATCGGACTGATACAATGGTAGATCCTCTGGCTCTGGAACTAGATTTGACCAAACAAAACTAGAGTGGTCCATCCCCTAATAACAAGTACCACATGTCATGACCTGAGTCTGGATGATCGGGCACGAGTGTGTGTATGCCTAGCCTACGTAGTAGTATCGGTGGAAGAACGTTGTCTAGACATTCAACATATATTATCTAAATATTATCCATATAAATATATGATCCAATAACACCATCTTAATATTGCAATATAAAGATATGATCCATGTATACTCAATCACAAAGTTGGTATGACGATAAGTTTAAGAGGAATTATATATAAAATCCAAAGATGGCTACAAATTCCAAAAATCCAAGATTTAGATAACACTAAAATCCAAAGTGCAGGTCTAGATACAAATTATTAGAGCATGCTAAATAATTTTTTCGAAGACAAATCCGGTCAAGTATTATTGAAAGTGAACAAAGATAAGATCTAAAGATCTAAGCAATACTAGGCTAGATCTTTGATGGAGCTAACTCTTAGCCTTCCTGAGTATCAGGACCAAAAACACCTAAACCATCCTCCGGCGATCCATAAAGGGTAGGGCATAGATCCTCATCATCTCCTAATTTGTCAACATATCCAGTCAGGATTGAAGAAAGTACAACTACATGTCAGCATTACTACACGAAGTAATAAGGAAAAAATAGGTAAAGGAATATAATTATTAACAATGAACAATAAAGAGATATGAATAACTGATACACATAAGAAAATACGCATGTAGAAGCCAAGAATAAGTGTGAGATGCGTATTTAGAATACTAATTAAGCTTGTATGGGTTCTAGGCTAGCAATAAGCATGCCAATTAATTACCGCTAGCATTCATATGTATTTGGACATAAGGCTTGTCAAATAATAACGGCTAGTATTCATGTGTTGTCCAATTTTTAGTTCATGTTATTCTTAGTATTCTCCCACCCCACTCGACACAATCAAGAATATACATAAGGTAAAATTCATGTGTGAGGAATCTCTGCATGACAAATATCAGGATATGAGGATAGGATATGTATATACAACATGCTTAAAGTAGAGCAAAATTGAGATCAAGTACTTACATGGGGTCCTAAACTGAGAATATGGGTCTGGTCCTGAGTCCAAGTCCAAATAACATAAATTATAGAACTCGATCAATAAATAGGGTCTGATAATTAAAATCTAGCTTATAAATAAATATACACACATTATCTATTTCCTGGATTAATTCTACTATATGTTTAAACTACATATATATACATCTATTTATGTATATTTATGACATTTGACACTATATATATATATATATATATATATATATATATATATATATATATATATATATATATATATATATATATATATATTAATATATATATATATATATATATATATATATATATATATATATATATATATATATATATATATATAAATATCAGTGCTCTAGAACCAACCGGCTGATTTTGTATTATGAAACCAATCTATGTTATACACGTTAGATTGGAATTGCATGGTTTAGATTAAATGGCTTAAAAAATTGGTGGGTTCTACACCTTTTAATCTCAACCACTAAATTCCAATCCAATACATAAAACATAAGGTGGTTCCAATCCAATTATATATATATATATATATATATATATATATATATATATAGGCACATCGAGCTGTGGTGTACTGGTAACACCGTCGTCCATGGGGGGAGGGGGCGGGGTTCGATTCCTGGGGGACGCGGGTGCTGCTTTAGCTTATGGGTTGTGGGTATTGACAACAATTACACTGGAATCATTCACTTAAGAATGAATACTCTAGTCTACTGTAAGCTCTCTAATTTTTGAGATTTTGTTTATTTATTTAATATGATCATTTATCATTAAATAATATTTTAGTTTCAATTATGAATATAAATACACTTTACCATAGGTTTGATTTTTGAAGCACAACATTTGCCAATTCTTCGAATCCAATTTCATATTTGTGTTTTAGACGAGTCCACCTTCGTTTAGGGATATTACGTGTTGCGCCCCGGTTCTGCAGAATCGATCGTCCTCGCTAAGGCATGATGCCGCGTGAGCCTAAGTTGCGCTCACGCAAGGCAGGTTCCATAATAGCCGATTACAACAGCTTGCGACGGGATCATCGCTTAGAAGTCCCAAGCAGAAAAGTTGAATAACCAAGGACATGTACAAAATGATCCACTTTATTGATATTGAAACAAGATTACAAGGGCACGAAGCCAAGATTACTAGTTGCTCAAGCTCACTTTCTATCTGATTACAATTAGTTAGCACTCTCTTAGAATACAAGTCACTCTGCTCTCTCTCATCTTTCAGTACAATATAACGAGCCAGCGGATGCTTCATAAGGTGATGTCCATACATTACATCATGTATAGGTGAAGTATTCAATGCTATCGCACGCCTCGAAACGCTAAGAAACTCCATGCCTCATCGCATCCAAGCGAGCTCCGCCCTGACGAACAAGTACCTGTAACCTACACATGAAAACTGTTGGGTGGTCAGTACACAACCATACTGGTGGTGTGAGCTCCTCGTCCACACATAGAAAACTAACATGTTCATTTAGTTTATGCAATTATTCTTTTGATTGTCTTTCTATTCTTGTCTTAGGATCAATTTTATACTTAGACTCCTGGCCTATTTGTATTACAACCAACGTGATCGTAATATCCATTTATTGAGACTGTGCTACAAAATCCAGTTGTGTAAACATCTTGGTCGTGCATAAGACCCATTTGTGTGACAAACATTGAGACCGTGCCATAAGACCCATTGTGTGATAAACATTGAGGTCGTGCCTCGCAACTCAACATGACTTAACCAAACTTGCCTTTTGGCCTTTCCTGATTTAATTCAAATGACTCAATTCAACTTATGCAACACTATGCCAACGACTCAATACTCGATGCCACAACTCGTATTGAAGTACGTGTGTTTACTATAACCAAATCTTAGGCTATATACTGGTGTTGTGACCATGCATACCTTCTTGACTCAATTTGTGCTGTGCTTGCACCTTCTTTGATTCGACTGACACCATATATGGGAATTGTCGCTCAGTACACTAACTTATATATATATGAAAGGTAACTGGCAATTCAAGCCATCTTGGACTTGTAGGTGGTACAGACGAGACCCTTACAGCCAAGGGTAGCTACCCTACTGAAGTCCTCGAATCACCGTGGCATGTTCTTGCCTAACTACCTTGCTACCCTCCCAGGCCGAAATGGTCATGTGGCCCCATGCTACAGAATTGAAGATGTAAAACCTTGTGCACAAGTTGTCCATAACCACACACCTACGAGAACTTCTAGACTCCACGTAAATGTGTAGCCTAACCGACAGTAAAACTTACTTCCTTTGTTTTACTTCTTTACTCTTTATACTTCTTTGCAGAGCCCGGACCAGGGATTGTCTCGGGAACTGAACTACAGTTCTGACATATTTTTCAGTGTTTTCATACCCTCTTTGACTTAAACTCAGGAATGACTAATTGATAGTCTTCCAGCATTACTTAAATCCACCATGTTCCATTTCAATACCACGACCGCGCAATAAACCATGTGATACAACTTAGACCGTAGAACGAGCAAAAGCTATTCCAAGCCTTGCGACCGTGGGAACGTGCATTGAGACTATGGGACAATTTTGCTATACCAAGCAATGGGACAGTGGGATGGTGGAAAATTGTATACTTTACCAAGCATCTATACCATATGACGCCCATAACTATGCTAAGTCAATAGCCTTGTGGCAACGTGGACCAACTTTCTCTTCTCCCATGCCACGAGACAAAGGACCAAGTCTCAATTTGAAAGCACGCCGTACAATATTTCTAAGCCAACCGTATGACCTTTCCATATTCTAACTCAACCCGACCTAAAGTGGGATTATTCCCTTAGCTATGTGGATTCATCTCTTTTATTATCAAGTCTAATTTGTGCATTTGAAAACTTTCAGTTATTAGTGTCATGACTCGCACCCACTTTTGGGATACGAGTACGTATCCAAGACCAGCCTACACCGCAGTATCAGTAATAGTATGTTGTCTATGACAAGTATTATCCATAACAAGTATACAGTCCACATATATCATCCACAACTAAGTCATGACAAAGAGATTAAACTTAAAGTTTCAATAAATAATTTAAAGAAGAATCCACTACAACTCAAGATAGTCTCGGGAACAAATCCGCTAAAAATAACTAGAACTAAAGTCCGCTAAGCTCACTAGCTAAGAATAATATGAAAGTGCATAAGGAAGAAATATGATACTCCGCATCCGTCGAAGCAACCGACACATTGGTAACATCAGTGTCACCAAGATACGCACCATAAACTGCGAGACAAACCATGTCATCTAAAGCTGAAAAAAGTTATCCAGTCAGGATTGAAGCAAGATTACCATAAACTACATTACACAATATAATATACAAGCAATAAGAAAAAGATGAATATGATATGATACAAAATAGTACCACTATATCTTAGCACTACTAAAATAACCCAGATTAGCGACGTCAGGAGACGTCGCTAAATACAGGAAATACGTCGCTAACAATAATTTGCGACGTAATTAGCGACGAAAAACCTACGTCGCTTATAGGCAAGTCGCAGATGGCAATTTAGTCGCAAAACGTCGCTATTTGCGACGCGTAGTTAATTGTCGCTAGACGTCGCTAAATGAGCGACAGATAGCGACGTATAAGTACGTCGCCAACATTGCGACGTAAAGCGACAAGTTGCGACGCTTCAAAAGTTTATAAATGATGACGAGGCATGGCATCCACATGGCCACGTGGGCAACGTAGCGACGTATATTAGCGACGTCGAGCGACGTAACGTCGCTAGTTAGCGACGTCTGTGTGACGTCGCAGTACGTCGCAGAACGTCGCTATACGTCGCTAATATAAAAAAAAAATTAAAAAAATATAATTAATATTTTTGTTATGCTGTGTGTCTGTGTTTACAGTGTGTGTGAAGTGCAGTGTTCGAACCATCGACAGTTTCGCTTACTGTTGTATGTTTTATCTTTGATAGAAAGAGCAACAGTTCAGGGTGCACTTCTCAGAGCTTCCTCTTCACGTCCTTCACCTTCTCGGGAACCTTTACGACGTCCGAGAAAGTGAAGGACGTGAAAATGAAGCTCTCAGAAGTGCACCCTGAACTGTTGCTATTTCTATCCAAGATAAAACATACAACAGTAATCGAAACTGTCGATGGTTCCGAACACTGTATTTCACATTCACTGTAAACACAGACACACATCATAACAAAAATACACAATATATTTTTTTAAAATTTCGGCAGCATCTCCTTTGTATATCAGATCATCGCTTATAACCCAGCGTAGGTATATTTGTCATCCCGTCGCAGATATCACAGTAAATATCACAATAAAAATAGGAGGCAGTGCAAAGTAAATATCAAAGACACACATCCTCACAAACATCCAATAGAGTCAAATAAAAATGGAAGATGATAAAAAGTCTCCCACCAAGTGTATAAACAACAGTGTATGAATAAACAATTTGCCCATAGGGCCAATACATACAAGTCATAAAAAAACCAATAAAATTACTGCGGACCCCTGCCGCGCAACTGGGATAGAATGTAGTCATACTGCTCCTGGGTGAGCTATACCGTAGGGGCAGTAGGAGGCAGTACAATGTCTGGAGTCGGCGCCGAAGGCAGTGCAGTATCTGGAGTCGGCACCGTCGATGGACCCGGAGGACGTACCTGCTCCAGCTCTCGCAGTCGCTCACCATGCGCAGCAAGGGCACTCACCACCTTCTCAGTATACTGAGCGACTGAGAGAGAAAGGCTCCTCTGCGATCCGTCTAGCTCGACCTGTCTACGCTCCGTGCCCTGCGTAGACTCGGTGAGCGTCTGTAAGTTGGTAGCTGCAGCCTGATGCAGACTTATCAGCTCCTGTATACTGCGCTCGACCGCATCAAATCGTCCGGTGACAATCGGAGGGTCGGATCGTCGCTCGACCGCATCAGAAATCTGCTGCTGCAACTCGCGACGCAGCTCCTCGATCTGACGACGAACATCCTCAGCTCGTGACGACGCCTGCGTAGCCGGAGACTGCGCACTAACAGAGGGGGCCCGGGATGACTCCGAAGCCAAATACGCGCCGTAGGATCCTGTACCGTAGTACGTACCCTTCTGAAGATCGCCAACGGCGGTCATCCAGAGCTCGTCCGGCGATGGCTCTGCAGGCGGCTGGGAGGAAGTACCAGCCCCTTCCTCTGCTTGCGCACTAGCAGCAGCAGCAGCATCAGCCGCCTCCTTCTGTAGCCGAACAAACTCGGCCTAGAACATGTTTGCTAACGTGTAAGTGTTTACTAAAGTCTATATTGATATCTATTTTCCTGTTTTCTAAATTATAGTCAGTTAATATTAGTTGAATAGAACTTACATATGCCTGCGTCGCCCTCTCGTCAATGAAGTTCCCAGCCCTCCGATTGGTGACCAGGAAGACGGTCACCATGTTCGGGTCCTCACCCTTCTTTACCTGTTAAAATATATTATCTATTATTATTATTAAACATTATATCGAACTATATATAAATTAATGTCCGTCATAGGAAACGTACCAGACGACGAAAATGCTTCGTCATCGGAATGGAGCCGCCACACCACTTACCGGCGCTCGACCGCGCCACCTTGGCCTTCTCAGACCGCTCCTGGTACTGGCGCTCGCTGAATCTAGCCTTCATCGCAGTCCACTGCTCTGGCGTAATCCAACCCTGGATCGGACGTCCGGCGCGATCACGACGCTTCTGGTCATCGATCGCATCACGGATGAGCTTGGCTATGACGGCAGGAAATTGGCCCTCGATCCTCGCCGCCCGGTGTGGTGGATAGAAATAGGTCCTCTACAAGAAGTAAAATACAAAAGTTGTATAATATACATAAATGATTATTAAAATTTAAAAATAAACAAATTTTTTACCTTGAAGTGGGCGAACCAAAAGGCCTTCCTATCTGCGGGAGCATCTGAGTAGTTGAGCCAAGGCCCACCATAGTTCTGCCTCACAAATGTCCCCAGCTGTCTCTGTACTGCAGAAGACCGATATTTATACAATAATAATTTTTCATGAATATATATGTACATATAGTCATTTGAGAAATATATAATAATTAATTAACTTACTTCATAGGCCCGTCCGTCCAAATCTCCATACGTGTCTCGCCCGGGGGAGCGCATGGAGGGTCGCTCTCACCTCCTGCCTAGGCAGGATCAGTCTGATCGCCGTCCTCCATATGATCGGCGTGGGCTCCCTCCATAGAGCCGTCGACAGTAGGAATGCTGGACGGGGGATCAGGGATGCTGGACGCGGGATCAGGAAGGCTGGACGACGAGGGAGGAGTCGCCAACCTGCTAGAACTGCCCTGTCCCGGTAATGGACCGGGAACAGGAAGGCTGGACGACGAGGGAGGAGTCGCCAACCTGCTAGAACTGCCCTGTCCCGGTAATGGACCGGGAACAGAACGGTACACTGGCGTACTCGGAGATGAGGATGAGGGTACGGAACTGCCCTCTCCATCCCCAGCCCGAGGCTGACGGGGCTGCCTAATATATAATCCTTCGCGTCGTCCAGATGGTCTAGTCATACCTGACAATAAAACATATGACAATAAAACAAAAAAACATATTTATATGATAGACATCACAGATTTTTGAAAAATATCATAGTCAAAAAGTGTCACTGAAGTGTCAATAAAAGTGTCAATAAAGTGTCACTGAAGTGTCACAGATTTATATGATAGAAGTGTCACTAAAGTGTCAAATGTGATTATAAAACAAACGTACAGATTTAATCCTCTTCTGAAAATTCATCTAGTTCGTTTAGCTCATCTACTTCTTCTTCTTCTTCTTCTTCTTCTTCTTCTTCTTCTTCTTCTTCTTCTTCTTCTTCTTCTTCTTCCTCCTCTACATCTTTACTTTCATCTGCATCTTCCTCTTCAGATAATTCTACTTCTTCTACACAATTAGATGTGTAATAGAAAACTTCCGTCGTGTCCACTTCTATAATATTTGTTACAAGAGGTAGTTCATCCTGTTGATAAGCTATATCGTCAACCTCAAAGGTATTTCTAGCTTTGGTCTTGCATACTGCCCACCAGTCCGACCTTGTTGTTCCCCGTTTAGGATCCCCGTTTAGGATAACTTGTGAAGTACACGAGCTGAGCCTGACTTGATAGGACAAATGGTTCATAGGCTTGATATCGACGCCGATAGTTTATATCAACAAGACCGTGCTTGTCTACTTTCCAACCTTGACCTTCAATCGGATCGAACCAATCACACCTGAATAACACAATCTTAGCAGGCTCTATTCCATAACTATATGTCAGCTCCACAATCTCCCGTAACACGCCATAGAAATCGTTGCCCGCATCAACATCTTTGTAGTTCGAAGATCTGATACACAAACAGCTGTTTTTGGTGGAATCGAGATCCACAAAGTTGTCTCTGATCGGGCAAGTTGTTGACTTGAACCTAAACCCATTAACACAGTAGCTTGGCCATATTTTTGCAACATAAATTGGTCCCTTGGCTAGCGTTCTAATAGACTCATTCTCAAGTCTTGTGTATGGACGATCGACCTAAATACCACGAAAGAAGCAATTAAGCTCATTCTCAATCAAGTGCATATACAAAAAGGTAATTACAGAGTTCTCAAGTCTTACATATGCACTCAACCATGATGGAAAATAACGCCTTATTTCTTGTTATAGTTCTTCTTCTGTTATGTGTGGCCTACCCGACCTCACCTCATCATTAAATATGCTGAAAACAACATCGTTCAATTAATATAATAGTATAATAATTAACACTATTAAAATAATATAGACGTATTAATTACTTACCCCTTCAGTTTCTCTACTTCCTCCTCGTCGCAGTTGAGTAATACATACACCTGAGTAGCCCTTAGCTCATCATCGTTCAGATATCTCTTTTTTATCTTACCCGATGGCTTTCCTGGAGCATTGAATACCTTCAGTATTGTATCATTACTTTCATGATCTCCTTCGTCATTTCTGGAAGCTCTCGTTCTATTAGTTGCAACATGAGGCTTAAAATACATCGAACAAAAGGTTGTAATCTCCTCGAGAACATAGGCTTCACAAATAGAACCCTCGACCCGTGCCTTATTTTTCACCTTTCTTTTTAGGTGATTCAAATGTCGCTCGAATGGGTACATCCATCGATATTCGACGGGTCCACCAACACGTGCCTCATAGGATAGATGAATCGGCAAATGCTCCATAGAGTCGAAGAATCCAGGAGGAAACACCCTCTCTAGCTTGCATAGTGTTACCGCAATGTCCTTCTCTTGCTTTTCTAGACGATCAACGAGCAATTTCTTAGAACAAAGATCCCTGAAGAATATGCTAAGCTCCGTCAATGGATCCCAAACTGTCTGCGGTAAGAATTTCCGAAATGCAATCGGAATTAACCTCTCCATGAATACGTGACAATCGTGGCTCTTCATACCCGTCAATTTGTTTTCCTTCGGATCGACACATCTTCTCAGATTTGACACATATCCGTCTGGAAATTTTAGGCCCTGGATCCACCGACAAAGTCTCACTTTATCCTCCTTGTCCAGCAAAAAAATTGACTTCGGAAGGAACTGTTTTCCATTCTGCTGTATCAAGTGCAACGCAGGGCGTTTGCATATTTCTTTTAAGTCCAACCTGGCCTTGGGATTGTCTTTCGTTTTTTCCTTTACGTCCATCACAGTATTAATTATGTTATCAAACATATTCTTCTCAATATGCATGACATCAAGATTATGTCTGATCAGATTGGTACTCCAGTATGGCAGATCCCAGAATATGCTCCTCTTTGTCCAGTTATGAACTCTACCAAATCCATCGCACTTGTACCCAGTTGTAGGATCTTCGATAGCACTTGGAAAATCTTTAACCTCCTTCCATATCGTGTCTCCGCACCACCTTGGCGGTGGATCACCCTTCTCTACAACGCCGGCATGGAAAGCATTCATGTTCCTTCTGAACGGATGATCTTTTGGCAGAAATTGTCGGTGACAATCAAAGAAGCACGGCTTTCCGTCGTGTTTCAAGCGAAAAGCCTTACTACGGTCCATGCAATACGGACATGAGAGACGGCCATGAGTGCTCCATCCAGATAACATTTCATAGGCCGGAAAGTCGTTGATGGTCCACATAAGGGTTGCCTTCATCTGAAAATTCTGCTTCCTGGAAACATCGTACGTGTTAGCGCCTACTTCCCATAACTGATTCAACTCATCTATCAAAGGCTGTAAGTACACGTCAATGTTTCTCTTGGGATTGTTCGGACCAGGAATTATAACGGTTAGAAACATGTACTGAGTCTTCATGCACATCCAAGGCGGTAGGTTATACGGAGTAACAATCACAGGCCAGCACGAATACTGGGATCCCGAAAGACCAAAAGGAGTAAAACCGTCAGAAGATAGTCCCAACCTGACATTTCGCGGATCTGAAGCAAAATCTGGATACACTCGATCAAAGTGCTTCCACGCTTCTCCATCGGATGGGTGATCCAACACTCCTTCAATCTGTTCTCGCATGTGCCAACTCATATTTTCGGCCGTCTCTTTCACCATAAATAATCTTTGCAACCGCGGTGTTAAAGGCAAGTAGTGCATTGAATCGGTCGGTCTTCTTGCACCGGTAGACCTTCCTGTACTAGTTGTCTTATAGCGATCAGCACCACAAAATCTGCACACATCTGCGTCCTTGTCGTCTTTGTAGTACAGCATGCACCCATTGCGACAGGAATCGATTTTCTCGTATCCCATCCAGAGCGATCTCACCATCCTCTTAGACCGGTAGAAGTCTTTAGGCAACTTAGCACCCGCCGGCAAGATCTCTATAATCAACTCCAACACTCGGTTGTAGCATTCTTGCGACATGTTAAAATCTGACTTAATGCTCAACAGTCTTGTAACCACCTCCAACGGTAAATGATCCTCACAACCAGGATACAATGGAGTCCTTGCATTCTCCAGCAACTCCATGAACTGTGCAGCATCGGCGTTCGGTGCCTCCTCAGGTGCATCATGAACGAAACTAGGCCCCGCAGCGTCGAAAACCATGTTCACGCACCCGTCGTCGTATGCATGATTATCTGAAACAAAATTAGGTCCCGCATGCATATACGGCTCAACGTAAGGCTCCGGCTCTGATGCTAAAGACACAAGTTCTCCGTGTGCGGTCCACTGATAGTAATTAGGCGTGAAACCCCTTGAGTACAAATGATATGTCACTTCCACTTCTGGATAATATTTCACGTTATAACATTTCACACACGGACACTTAATTTTGGTGCCGTCCATGTACTGAGGGAACGCCTTAGCAAACTGCAGGAACTGCTCTACTTCTGCTATGTATTCATCCCGCACACCACACATATCATCAGGACGACGATTGTACATCCATGAACGATTCCGCAAGTAGTAATTCATATCCATTTGAAAATAATTCTGCAAAGATGGACACACATTATCCAACAGGCACAAATTCGTATATAATGTCTTATTATGGGACACACATTAGTAGCGGACAGTTACTAATAACAATGATATTGACCGATACCGATACGGTTTGGCATGTTCCGATCCGATACAGACCGATACCAAATATTGACCGATACCGACATTGGCATGTTCCGATACTATACAGACCGATACCGATACCAAATATTGACCGATACCGACATTGGCATGTTCCGATACCGATACTATACAGACCGATACCGACATTGGCATGTTCCGATACTATACCGACATTGGACAGTTACTAATAACAATGATATTATCCAACAGGCCGATACCGATACGGTTTGGCATGTTCCGATCCGATACAGACCGATACCAAATATTGACCGATACCGACATTGGGGGTCTTTGTTCCGGTCAATTCGGCAAAACCAATCGGTAAGGGTGACTACTATTTCATATAATTTCAAAACTACCAAGAAATAACGCTGAAATACTTAAAATTATGCCTAAATGTATAAAATATATGTTTTTAAATGTAAATAATTTATTAATAATTATTTGTTTTCCGATACCAAAGTTCGATACTCCGATACGATACCGCCGATACTACCGGTATCGCCGATACCAATACTCATAGGAATAGTCCGATACCGATTCCGATACCGATATTGTGAACCTTGGGTATATATCGTCAACATTTCAGATTCTTAAAATGAATTTCAAATGGATTTCAAATGAATTTCAAATGAATTTCAAATGAATTTCAAATGGTATATATCCCTACATTTTGCGAATCCCTTGAACAAAAAATAAAATCCTATAATGTGAAGTAGGCATGCACGAAGAAAATTTCTTTTCGAGCCAACAAGATTTGTAACGATCCTAACATTTGGAAAGAATTAACATCACCATTATATATCATAATAAATCACAAACATAAGCAAGGAAAGGAAGTAGTTAACATGGCATTGTCTTCCAAAGTTCAAAATGTCATGAGCCCGGTTCATGTCCCGCTCTTACTGCTACTACTACACCTACTTCGGTCCATTTGAGTCACATATATTCTCTCCTTTCTTTCTTTTTTCTTTTTTCTTAGTACCACTTGCAATATGTGACAGAGAAATCTATCGACCAATATTAATGGCAGTAGACCAGCATTCAATGGAGACCAAGAGGAAGAGCGAGAGAAGCAACAAAATCGTACTCGATAAAGAAAAGTGGCAGACTGTACCCACCCTAACCCTCCCCTGCCTTCCCTCCCCCCTCCCCCCTCCCCTGCCCCCCCTCCCCATACCCCTGTACCCACCCCAACCAAAATATACACTTCACCCCTGCCCCCCTCCCCCTACCCCTGCACCCACCCCAACCCTCCCCTGCCCCCCCCCCCTCCCCCCTCCCCTGCCCCCCCTCCCCATACCCCTGCACCCACCCCAACCCTCCTCTGCCATCCCTCCCCTGCCCCCCTTCCCCTGCACCTACCCCAACCATGCCCCCCTCCCCCTACCCTTGCACCCCCCGGGTACCCCACCCCTCCCTCCACCCCTCGACAGTAAGACCCCCCCACCCCTGCACCCAACCCCACCCCTCTCTCCCCCCTCGACAGAAAGACCACCCCAGCAGCTAGGGTTAGAGTTCTCGTGTCCGTGTCTGTGTCTAGATAGCTAGGGCTAGGGTTAGGGTTTACCTGAGGAGGGTGGCTTCGTCGGAGGATGGAGGCGGCGAGGAGGGTGGCTTCGTCGGAGGAGGAAGCGGCGAGGAAGGCTCCTTCGTCGGAGGAGGGAGGCTGGTCGCCGGAGGGAGGGGTCAACGGGCGAGCGGGGTCTCCGGGGGGAGAAGGGGGAGGGTCTCGCCGGAGGGAGTGGTCGCCGGAGGGGGAGGGTTCGCCAGGGGGAGAGGGGAGAGCGGGAATAAATTTTTGGGTAAAAATTTTGGGATTTCGATCGGGCCAGGAACCCTATATGAAATAAAACAGCGACGCCTACATGATACGTCGCTAAACGTCGCAAGCCAGCGACGTAAATTATACTACGTCGCTGAACGTCGCAAGCCAGCGACGTACAGCGACGTGTAGCACATGACGTCGCTATATGCAATTATCAGCGACGCGTATTTCCGCCATCGCTAATATACGTCGCTATTTAAGCATATTTTAGTAGTGTAGAAATAGTTTGAGAGGACCACTATGACATAGAATAGTTAAAGATATAACTAAGATACAAAAACAATATGAGAGCACGACCAATATAAGACTAACTACTGGATAATATGTCAACACAAATCAAGTTACGTGTACTGTTGTTTTAGAATACAAGTATTCCGTATGTGGACGGGTTAGGACATCTGGCAGTCAGTACGTGCAGTGCAATGACTGATATAAACATTGACATTGGGGAACTTATACATTGCGTAGACCACATGTATACTAGTTGTATTCCCCCTTCCGATTTTCTCACAAATAAACATGATCACTTTAACATTAACTTTAAACTTAAACATTGAACATTGAATGTGTAACATTGGATGAAAGCATGAAGTGAATATGTATGGTCATGGTAACAAGTATAACTCTCATGCATCAATAGTATAAAAGATAAGACTAACAACTTTAAGGAAAAGAACAACATGCAGCATAAAATAAAGGCAACATAGGTCATAGTGATATTTGTCTTGCTCCGGAAAAGGATGAAGTTGCGACTCATGACGTTGTCCGATCTACCCCAACACATAAATGATCATAAGTTAGATATGAAAATCCCACTCTAAAAACCTTAGAAAGTGGCTAATGGTTAATATAACTAATTATATTTAATTCTGGAATAAATTATCTAAAATCCTAATTTAATCTAATATAATTCTGAAATAAAAATTAAACACAAAGTTTTGGCCCAGAAAAGTTACAGCTTCCAATTCAAACGACACAAACTCTATGACTTGAGTATGTGTCACGACCCGCACCCGCTTTTCCAATACGAGATGTGTCCAAGCCAGCCTACGCCGTAGAGTCGGCGGTAGAACGCTGTCAAGCCCGCAAGAAATAAATGCTCAAAATAAACTTTATTGCTCATTCACATTTCTAAACTAATTACAATATTTATATTTTAAAGAAAATACAATGCCTCACAAAATAGTAAAGACAGCTAGTTCCACTATCTAGGTCGACCTCGGCATACCCATGTCTTCCCTGTGCTAAGAGTGATCGCGGCTAAACCTAAAAATTATTGGTTTCCAGTTAGAAATGGAACAAGCACACAAACCGACGGCAATGCGAAAACACAATAGAATTAACAAGACATGAAAATAGCATATGAGAGATGAAAACTAGAAAGTAACAAGTGACACGACAAGAGGTGAAGAAGCCAAGAAAAGCAAATAAAATACAACTACCTATGTGATGTGAAATATCAGTTTCGACATGTAAACGGCTAGGGGGTAAATCCGGTACCATGTACGTGTCGTGTGCAGCTGCTATTCTCCATGAAAGACACGGAAGATAGTTCTGGGTAGTCCATATGTCTACTAAGATATTTTCCCTCCCGACTACTCCATGTGACGAGTGTGTCAACAAGCAGCAAGACATCTATATAAGCATGAAATGAAAAGACTACTATGAATCGAAAGCAATCAGAAAGTGTACTTGCCTGAGGTCCTTAGCTGGTGAAACCAATAATACTATACCACTCAATGAGCCACAATCAGTCAACACATGCAGAAGTCTCCAGATGCTAAAATGAATAGTACCAACGCTTTCAGAATAGTCAAATTAGCTAGAATTGCCTGTCTTTAAGTCCAATTCCGGACACAGGGGCAAAACAGTAATTTTGGGTCAAAACGGTATCCACCGTTGGACACGCTTTGCACCGAAAAGAGTGCCAGAGTCAATGGTCTCTAAAGTCATCAAACTACATGTTTACAAATTTGTTTTGATGATACGAACCCAACCGTATGTCCAGAGTTGGATTCCGGCAGGCCGTGCACAAAATTGTCCAATGAATCGGACCGTGGGACCAGCAAAACGGTGGTCCAATCAACTGTCTCAGAATTGGACCAAACTTGGCATATAGGACCAGAAAAATGATACGGTTCTGTTGGCGCAAGTTTCGTCTCGATCTGACGAGCCTGTACCAAGTAATTGGGGAATTTGTACAGAGGTCGATACGGTAAATTTTTGACAGATACGCATCAAATTCGTCGCGCACACGCGATCAATTTGCATTTCGCCAAAGCCCACACGTCCACGAAGCCGATTCGCACCTTTCAATTCTTTTGGTTCGCGACCACGTCGCCCGGATTGGTGGGACGTACGTCGTATCGAAGGGTTTTTCTATTTTCTATTGTTTTGAAAAACAGTTTTTTGGTCAATTTGGGTTGCCGATTTCTCGGCGTTTAGTCGATCAAATCGACTTCTGTAAATTGGGTCTTGCAGCCCTATAGGTTTTCTAGGACTGTCTTCAAGTCGATTTTGGAAATTTCTAGTATTGGGTTCATAATTTCACTTCGAACTCACGGGTTGGGGCCAGGTTCACTGTTCTGTGTTTGGACAGTTTTTCGTGGTTTTGGGATTCGATTTTCTTAGCGATTGATGTCGTATAACTCTACCTACTTGATGGGGATGAAAGAGGGTCATGTAACCTCTATGTAGGAATTTCTGGATCGCAGATTTATCTAGCATAGACGAAGAAATAGGACTCAAAAATATGGTACCTGGAGTTCTCGAAGAACAGGGGATACTCTGTTCTCTGTCGAGTCGTGTGTCTTCCTGGTGGTGCGACGGCCTACAGTGGCGTACAGGCGGTTGGGTAGGAGCGCGAGGGTGTCGGCGAGGTATTGGCTTCGTGTTTAGGGTTTATCAATTCCTCCTCTCTCGATTTCTAGTTATATATGCATCCTCGGGTAGCCGTATGCTGCTGAGCGGATGGGAACGGGTTGCTCGGGTTTGCATTAGGGACTCACCAGCACAGTATGGTTTGCTCTGGCTGATGTGGTTTCATGCGCTGGGCTGGGTTGCTTTGGGCTGAGTTGCCTTTTTTTCTTTCTTTTTATTATTCCCTTGCTCATTTATAAACCATATAAATAGGCATATATATATATATATATGACTCCCTCTCTCTCTCTCTAACTATATGTATACATACTTAGATACTCTAATTAATATAAAATCTGGAAATACCCTTATTAACTATTAACATAATGCAAAAGTAAAATATCATTATATCTAGTAATATTATATATAAATATATATATTATATATATATATATATATATATATATATATATATATATATATATATTTTATATATATATATATATATATATATATATATATATCATAAAATATATATGTATATATATATATATATATATATATATATATATATATATATATATATATATATATATATATATATATATTTTATATATATATATATATATATAAGTAATAACCGTTATAATACAATAATAATAAAATAATGAGGTTAACGAAATTTAATAAACCAATAACGGGTGTACATACGATTATATATACAGTCTAATAATCCAAAAACGTACTAGGACACATTATATACAATTATCATTGAATATCAACTAATATTGATATCCATAATATTTATTAATACAATACTTATAAAACCAGCATTAGATCATTAAAATGGAATACGGCATAATCCTACCAGAAATATATCAACATGAACGTCTTTGGACGGGCCGCACGACTACATGGGCTCGATTTCGGTTTGGGTCTAGTCTGAGCTAAATCGACACAACCGGGTCTCCTACAAGTCAATAATATAATTAATAGTTAATTTAAAATATTTAAAATGGTCATGTCACAACTTAGCCTGGTTTTTCTAGTTAGGACATCACTATGGCTCAACCTTCCTTGGCATGGCTAATACACTAGTCAAGGCATGCCACTGCACTATCCGTGCCACAATTTCTAGTCACCTTGTACTCCAATTCCTAACCATGGCTAAAATCATTTACCGTAATAATTAACTAAATAATTATTTATAAAATTCTAAAATCCCTATTTAAATCAAATAAATAATAAAAAATATTTCCAAATTTTCAGGAAGGGGAGCTACAAAACTACCCACCTTAAAATAATTTCGTCCTCGAAATTCTAATTCTTAACTATTCCTTAAAATTCAAGGTCTACTACTACGTTAGTCTCCTCAAATTTAATTTCTCAAAAATATTTTATGACTTTCTCTAGTCATTTTATAATTTTGAATACTTGAGGACTTCTACCCACCTTTGGTCACACTACTCCTCAAAATACGGTCACTAAAATCTTCTAACTAGTTGCTAACAATTCTACCAACAGATATCTAGGGCGTATGGCATCTATAATCCCTCATATCTATAAACAACCAAATATTCAATAGTCAAGCAAATATTATACTATTTTAAGAATTTCCGAGGAATTCTAGACAGCACGATCATTCGTCACCCCGGAATAGGAAGAAAAGGTTCGAAGCTCGAAAATGTTCTCGTATTCAATTTTGAAATAAGTTTGCTAAGGAAAATAATCATAAACAAAGTATCGACGAAATCTGCCTTCAATCCCGACAAATAAAATATGTGAATAAATAAATGAATAAAATTAATAAAAATTTTGAAACTTCGAAAATGAAAATCAAGGGATTTTACCCAATCATGCCCTAAATCTTTCATAAAATTTTCATCTAAAATAATACCTATTACTTTAAATAATCCTTGTATTAAAATCAATTGTCAAAACATTGTTAATAACAATTCAGATAGATATACCTGTATATTTTCCACAAATACAATATCCTCTAAAATAATATAGTAATAATTTGAATTTAATATAGCTCTTGATAAAATAGTAATTCAAATTATCCTGGAATAAAATTTCTTCTAAGATTTTAAATAATATTGGATTTATCAAATCAAAATCAATCCATAATATTTTCTTTTTTAAATAATTCAAGATTTTATTAGAATGTTAAAAATGCATTTGATCGAATCTAAATATAATACAATAATAATTTAAACGAATAATATGTTTATCAAAGGACTTGGAAAATATTGTGTATATTATCTAAACCATACATATCTTTGCTAGTCCAAGACTGAATCAACTAATTAAAATATAACAAAATGAATTTAATTGATAATTAATATTAGCAAATAATTTTAAACGATATTTTATAAATTCTAAATCCAAAATAGTTTGACAAAAATTTTGCTGTCATCAAAATATATTCGATAGTGGTTACAAATAATATCTATTCTCTAACTAAAATTTATTAAAATTAACCAAAAATAAAAAATAAAAATTTTGAAAGCAGGGGTGTGGGTTTACAATTTCAAAATTTTCGTATTCAAAATTAACTTAAAATATTTCGTATTCAAAAATAAAAAATAAAAAATAAAATTAACTTAAAATATTTCGTATTCAAAATTTCAAAGAGCACGATTAGGCATGACTATGAAGAATAATCAAGAAACCAATTTTTTATTGATATGAATAAAATGACGAATGGTATAATCAAGGGAGGGATATGATTCATGATCTAATTAGTTACGCATAAAAATGACAAAGATTACTAAACAAAAGGAGAGTGTGATTTGGTACGACCTATATTCGGTCAAATGGTCTAGTTGACAAGCAAATATTTTTAAGAACGACCAAGAAAGAAATGGTTGGCAGGAACCACCTATGGTCAGCATGGTTGAGTCATTATTAGCTTTTTAAGGAATGACCAAAGTTTTTGATGAAATCTAAGCATGGTTTTAGTCGCGTTTAAGAGGCAGTCACGATCAAGGCTAATCGCGTAAGTCATCCAAGCAAGGTAAAAAATAGAAAGTTGGCACGAGCATGATCATGATAAAATTAGTCATGACCTTAGTTGGAACGAAGGTATAACCTTAGCCATGATTTAGTCTCGATAAAATGGTGTAAGATCGATTGAAATTATCTTGGTACGAACAACTAGTTGAACAAAATTATTTAGGCACGATCATGGAATTTGAATTCTAGGATGACAGGCGAATTGGCACGATCGAAATAAAATCGAATAGTTTGGTCATGATCAAAAGGTATTTAAGGATGATCCAAATCGAACCCGTTCTAACACGATCGATTGTGTATAGAATCAAACCTAGAAAAGGATACGAATTTGACTTGATCGAGGTATAATAAAAAGGATACTAGTCGCGATCGAAATTGTTCAAGGATGATCAAATCCAGAATCATTTCGATATGCTTAAGATATTTATCCACAATTATTTAGGCACGAGTTTATAATCAAAATCTAGATAGGTTTAGAAATCCAGTCGAAATTATATTAAAATAAAAATCTAAAAAATAGAAGGGTAAGAAAGGAAGAATTATTGGTTTATTGAGAAGATTGTGACTAGGAATAAGCACAAATCAATTGGAAAACTTAATAGTTATATGCCAATAAGATGTAGTCTCTATGGTATTCGAAACTCGTAAATATAATCGAAGTCATTTTACCAAGAATTTATGCCTCGCCAGTGTACAACTAGCTGCAATAAACTCTTGATTCTACGACTCAAGCAAGGATACGGTAACGAATACCCAATCAACTCTCTCCAATCTGGACATAACAACTTAAAGACGCAGATAGGGCGACCAAGATATAGTTTTGACAACATTCGATGACTTATACTTACTCAAGATTTACTTCAACTTAGGGATCATGCCTCGCTAGTGCACTACTGGCTGCAGTGAACCCACAGTCTCCATAAGTCAAATAAGAGGCGACAGTACGCGGCTGTCTGCCATCATAAGTCACCGATCATCCTTTCAACTACATCCTTAAAATCTCAACGCAGATAGCGCAACCCTTCCTGTCCACCTCGGCTCCCCCCTCCCCTCGGGCTTTCCTTCGACCCTCGCTCTTCTCCGGCGCCCCACAGGTCCTTGGCTTCCACCTTCGCCTCCTCTCCGCCTCCCGCGGCGCTGTCCTCCGTCCCTGCCCTCCCAGCGTCCTTACCCACTCCGGTCTTGGCCGGCTTCGTGCCTCCTCCTGTGGCACCCCCAATCATTCCCTCTGCGGGGGAGGCTACTTCGTCGTGGCCCCCCTTCCTTCCTCCCAGCGACGGCGTGGCCCCCGTCGCTGCCCGCATCGGCGCCCCGCCGCCCTCCCTCCTCCACCCACCCACAGGCAGGCCTTCCCTGGCACCCGCCACCTCCTCATCCCCCAGTATTGGGCTCATCCATCCCCAGAGTGGTCCCTCACCCTCTCGTCCCGGCTCTTCGGGAACCTCCCCTCCCGGACCGTCTCAGCCTTCCTATGCCGCTATGTTGCGCCCAGACCTCAACCCATCAAAGGGCATTATCCTCCCAGACGTCCAGTTGCCGGACATTGACTATTCTCAAGAGACCTCTTCTCCAGTCATCCCCTTTTCCGTGTTGGAACTGACTTTGCTGTCATTGGCTTTTCCTCACACATTCATTCTGAAATTCTCTGCGGGATGTCCCAAACTCGCCAGGGTTCAGGAAGCGATCGCTCAGTGGAATCTCCCGTCGGACTATTGCGTGGCCCCCTCGACCCCAGGCACATCCTCCTTCACCTATCATCGAAACGCGATCACAGGACTGTGTGGTCCAAGGGCACCGGCAAGATTGACACCCACCAGATGAAGATAATCAAGTGGTCCCCAGGGTTCAACACCAAAGAAGATTCAGCCACTGTTGCAGCTTGGGTCACCCTCCCGAACCTTTCTCTCATTTGCTTTGTCCCAGCAGCGCTTAGGCGCATCGCCAACTCCTTCGGGACGTACGTGGCTACGGCGCCCGAGACCAGCAACCTCACCAAAGTCCACTACGCCAAAATCTGTGTCAAACTAGATCTCACATCTGATCCACCCAACTTCATCACTATCGAGCTAGGCAACCACACCCACACCCAACAAATCCTCTACGATAACCACATATTGTTCTATAACCACTGCCATTTGAGAGGCCACCTTCCCAAGTATTGCCACCGTCTTCACCCGGAGCTCAAAAAGAAGCCATCCAGGAAAGCCAATGACCTATCTGCAGAAAGGCTCCCCAAGTCGCCCATTCTATCTTTTCCGAACTCCCACATTCGATTCGACTCATGCACCAGCGAGCCAGCCTCCAGCGACCTTCCGAGCAGAGCCCTGATCCCTTTCATTCCCCAATACATAGCGATCTCCAACCAATTCGCCATTCTTGACTCGGAGGACCCGGAACCGGGATGTTCCCCCGGAGGCTCTAGCTATCCCGAGCCACTGCCCCCCTCCCCCAACTCCTCGCGATTGCAGGTAGCTATCGTCTCAGGCTGCGCTGAGCACTTGCATCCCCCTTCCGACTTGGAGGCCGATTCCCCGGCCTCTTCCACAATCAATGCAGCTCACCAACCTCCTTTCGGAAACCCGGTCGAAGACGCCCTTGCCTTCGTTGGACCCGACCAAGCGAGGAGAGGTATGCAAGTCCTAGCCGCTGGATTCCCTCTTCAGCAGCTGCTGACAGAGAGTACGCTCGACTCCCTGGCCATACCTTCGGAGGACCCTGTAGTAGACTCAGCTGGAGATCTGTTAGGCCCCTCCTCAGGCCCGAACGAGCACCACAACTGTAATCCTCCCACAACAACGATAGCAGAAGCATCGATCTCCCTACGGAGCAAGCCAGGCATCGACAAAACTGCCACCATCCAAACAAGATCCGCCGCAATGCGGAACAAAAAACCCTTCCACAATACCATTAATGCTTAACATTCTATCTTGGATTGTTCGAGGTTTGGCAAACAAACCGACATTAAGAAGAATTTCCAGTCTTCAAAAAATTCACAAGATTGACATCTTCATCATCATTGAACCCAAAATCCCCTCCAAACGGCTTAAATCTACCCAAATGGCCTTGGGCCTCCCAACGGCGATTGCTGGCAGGCACGACATTTGGATTCTCGGCTCGAGGGATCTTAATCTCGATATCATCCAGGATTCCCAACAAGCCCTCTCATGCTGGGTCACTCACCGCACCCTTCCGGAGCGTGTCATCCTTTCTGCGGTCCACGGTAGCTGTGTCATCGCAGAATACAAACTCCTCTGGAACGATCTGCTCGACACCTATCTCCACAACACCAACTCCCCCTGGCTTTGCATTGGAGACTTCAACGCCATCACCCGCAAAGAAGAGAAGATCGGAGGTCACCCCACGCCGCTATCAGCCATGCAAGACTTCAACGACTTCATATTCAACGCTCATCTCACTCCCCTCCAGTTCAAAGGCAGCGAATTCACCTAGTGTAATATGCAGGACGGCGGTCACCGTCAATATTCCCGTCTGGACAGAGCCCTCACCAACGCATACTGGCACGGCATGAGGATTAGTTCCACCCTGTCCCACCTCAACTCCACAGAATCCGACCACGCCCCTATCCTGGTGGAAATCAAGAACAACACCTACCCACACAAAAAAGAACTTCCAATTCCTCGACTTTTGGACCGACCACCCGCAGTTTTTGAGCATCGTTGCTGAAGCTTGGAGCAGTCAGGACTCCCCCAATCCCCTCACTCGGGTCAGCGACAAGCTCAAAGCCACCAGGAAAGCCCTTTCTAATTGGAGCAAACAAGCCTTTGGGGACATCTTCCAAGCGATCCATGTCGCAGAGGACGACGTCACCCGTGCAGAAGCTATATTCATGACTGACCGATCCCCAGAGGCCAGAGGCCAGGAGAGCACTGAACCTTACCAAGGCCATGCTCAAGTTCAGGCTCAAAGTTGAAACAGATTTCTGGAAGCAAAAAGCCAGACTGAAATGGGACAGCGACAGGGACAAAAACTCTTCATATTTCCATGCCTGCGTCAATGGAAAAAGAAACAAACTTTCGATACATCAAATATCAGACGAGAACGGCATCATCAGATCGGACCACAAGGGGATCCAAGCGGCGGCCGCTGATTATTACACCAAATTATTCTCCAAGGAGACGGTCCACAAAGACACATCATTCTTCGACCCAATCCCCGCACTCATCAACGACTCCGATAATGCCTTGTTGGAGCGCCCCCTAACCGAACAGGAAGTGAAAGATGCGGTATGGGCATTGAACGAGCATAGTGCCCCTGGCCCGGACGGCTTTACCGGAGTCTTCTTCCGCACCTGCTGGGAGATTATCAAGCGGGACATCACTGACGCGGCTATTGCCTTCCTCGAAGGAACTCCTTACCCCAAAGCCATCACCAGCGCCAATCTCATCCTTATCCCGAAAAAAGACAACCCCAGATCCTTTCGCAATTTTCGACCTATCAGTCTTTGCACCTTCACCAACAAAATTAAATCTAAGATCATCGCTACTAGAATGACAGACACTCTCCCCAAAATCATCTCGGAGGAGCAAAGCGGGTTCGTTCGTGGAAGAAACATCCAGGACAATATCATGCTGGCCCAAGAACTTATCACCTGCATGAAGTTTCCTGGACGGGGGGCAACATCGCCATCAAAATCGACATGGAAAAAGCCTACGACAGACTTGATTGGCAGTTCATGATCTGGGTCTTCAGAGCTTTCGGATTCTCAGAGAATTGGACCAACATAGTGTGGAGATCCGTCAGCAACTCTTGGTTCTCCACAGTTATCAACGGCCAATCTAAGGGCTTTTACAAATCTAGCCACGGTGTCAGACAAGGCGACCCTCTATCATCCACGGTCTTCAACATTGCAGTCGACGCCCTGAGCAGAAATCTTAACAACATGGCCAACATCCCTGTAGGAGCGTAAAAAGTGCTTCAAAGAAAGAGTCATCTCATTCATAAGTGATTGGTTTTTTACGCCTAGCAGAGCGGGTAATCTCTTTACGCCCAAGACTAGGCTAATCAATTTACACCTAAGCAGGCTGATCATTTTACGCTCGGGTCTACACCCATGATTTTACGCCAAGGACAGAGCAGCCTCTTTTACGCTGGACAAAGCCGTCAAATCTCGCATTTAATGCAAACTCTGACATGGAGATATTAATGATGGCATATATCACAAAGGGATTTGTCTTTACACAGAGACCAATGTTGTCATTTAGTGTGTGGATTGAGCTACTTTACGCTCACACTACGGCTTCTTTTACGCACGAAGATTATACGAGCCTTTACGCTCAACAGTCGACGTGTGCGTAAAGTCTATTTGAGCTGCTTTTACGCTCAAGGTTATTTAATAACCACTTTACGCGGGAAGTCTATGTTAAGGCTATTTTACGCCAAATCTACTGCTTTACGCTCAGAGTACATTGGGCTATTTTTACGCCCTATTCTCCTCCACCAGTTTGGAACGTGGTTTGCTTACGTGGCGTTCATGCCACTCTTTTCGAAGAACGTCTGTACATGCATCCTATCCTTACTGAAGTGATGGGACACACGTCAACATATGCAGAGGATGGCTTCGATCATGGGTGGCAGTTGTTAGCGTAAAGATGGAACTTTTGCTGAGTTTTTATGCACAAGAGCCCAAGTCTATAAATAGACTTATTTTTCTCATAACAACACACACACAGAAAAAGACAGAGAGAGACAGAAGAGAATACAGAGATCAGAACTTTGAGATTTTGATTCTCCGGAGCATTCTTCTTCAACTTTTCTTTCAGAACAAAGTGAAGCAAAGCAGAAAAGCATTCGGCCTCGCCATCAGTGCCCAAGTACGTCGATACCTTTCTGGTGACTTAGTTCTTCCAAGTTGTTCTACTTCAAGCAGTGATCTTCATCATCATCATATGGTCCAAGGAACAAAGTGATCATTTACGAATCAGACTTCCATAGAAATACTTTCCCAGAATCAAATTTGTACTTCTTGTACTTTTTCTCGTTTTATTTTCAAAATCCAACTTTTGTTTGGCATTTTTGTTAAGTGAAACAAAATGGCGACTCTGCTAGGGATAACTTTTGTTTGGCATTTTTGTTAAGTGAAACAAAATGGCGACTCTGCTGGGGATAACTTTTGTTTGGCATTTTTGTTAAGTGAAACAAAATGGCGACTCTGCTGGGGACGACCTTCTCCTCTAACGAAGAGGCGATTGCTCAATATGATGATGTTTCGGTCGGTTCGACCAAGAAGACTCTGGTTGTGCACTTCGACCAGACTGCCTATGAAGAAATGCTCCGAACTGGAGGTGGTTCTCGCCACTCCAATGTTCAAAAGTCTTGCAAAGCACGAAAAGTTTGGATTCCCAAATCCAAAGTGGTTTCTGATCTCTCTGTTGCTTCTGATGACAAGGGAATTCTTCCCACTCCTGTCGTAGGGGCTCCCGTTCGTAACGAGGCAGTCCTTACTTCAGAGTTACACTCAAAGTGTGACGATTTATCTTCCGTTTGTAACGGTAAAGATAATCATGTTTCACGCCCACTGCGTAAGAATCAAGTTTTACGCTCAGTGGGTAAGAACCAAATTTTACGCTCTGTACATAAGAATGAATCTCCCATTCGTATTAGGGCAGACTCTAAAGTTTATGCTTCTGAGTGTAAGAATCAGTCTCCCGTCGGTGACGTGGTAGGCCCAAATAAATTACGCTCCTCGCATAAAGCAAAATCTCCCGTCTGTGATGTGGTAGATAATCAATTTTTACGCTCCACGCGTAAAGGTAAGTCTCCTGTCTTTGACAGTGTAGATAAAATTCATAACGATGTTTGTACATCTAATGTGAATGTACCTAAACATGTGCAGCATAAAAATGTCGTTGGTAAAGCTTCTGTCCTACACCAACAACCTTCTTATACTGCTTTACGTAAAGTACCAAACTTACAAATTATACGCCATGAAAATGGAGTCCTTCGTGCTAAATCTCAAGATTTACGCACACAACTCCAAATGCGTAAAAATGTACAGTTTGGTTCTGCGAGTACAGCCAGTAATCTTCTTTATACACAAGAGACTAAACGTTTTTCTACCCCAAATGTAATAAAGAAGAATACTCCATCTGTTCCTTCTGATTTACGTGAATTGCTAATGCAAAAACGTAAGAACAGATAATCTCCGGTAATATTCCCCCAAGAAAAACATTATTGTGAATATCACCAGGTTGTGATCAACTGTTGTTGTTCGGCTTCAAAACGGTCAGTTTTTGATCGTTTAAGTTTTAACTCGCCTCAACATCAAGCTGAAGACCAAGAACATGAGCTGTCATATGTGTCAGTCAACATGGCATCTCATACTAATAGAGGACGACATCCAAGACGGAATATGTCCCAAACCCCAGGTCAACAACAGTTCAACAGGCTTCTTGATTCCTTTGAAGGAGTATATCAGAATACTCGATCAAGAAGACAAAGACAATTGCAGACTTCTGATTCAGAAGCTGGGGGTACTCAATCTTTTGAGTCTGATACCGATAGTGTGGATTCATACTTCTATACTAATCCCTCTATATCTTCAAGAGAGGTTGAATCCTACGCTGTTGGAGATGAACCAGAGACGTCGTCTGCTAATACGGAACAACGTCTCACTGTCGTGGAGCAATCATTGAAAGACATGCTTAACATGGTGCAAAGCATGCATCAGATAATTTTGAATCAGCAAACTGCTCAACCTACAGTAATAACTCCAGTACCAGTAGCAGCACAAACTCGAGATAGTCAAGGGGCTGATATACCTTTGAATATTCAAGAGCCTGCGGTTAATCAAAATTCTGTATCTCCAGATCCCATCATTCCAGAAGATGTACCACCTCCAATGGGGGTTACGGTACATCCAACGACTGTTCAATCAAATGTGCTTCCTCAAACCAGTGAAGCCATTCAAGCAGTACGTGAACTCAAAGCACAGTTTGAAGTTTTGAGGCACAAAGATCAGCTCCAGAGGTTAGGGATTAAGCAACCTTATCCTCCTCATTGGAATGATGTACCCTTTCCACCGAAGTTCAAGCCACAATCCATGGTTTTATTTGATGGAAAAGCATCTCCCGGTCAATATATCAATTACTTTGATATTATGACTGTACACCTGCAGAAAAATAATGCTCTTCTCACTCGAGTGTTCATCGGGTGCCTGACGGGTTCAGCTTATGACTGGTATCGTAGCTTACCCGATAACTCTATTTCGTCTTTTGACGAATTCAAGGCAATGTTTCTCTCTCGCTTCTATGAAGGAGGTATGGACATGAACATGTCCTCCTTGATAGAAATCAAACAAAAGGAGAAAGAAGATACTCGGACGTTCATTGAACGTTTCCGACAGGCTACTCTAAAGATGCCTCCTGGTATGCCAGATTCAGCGTTGATTGATACATGCAAGATGAATCTGCGACCATCCATTGCTGTCTTCACAGGTTCCCAATTCACAGATTGGGCTTCGTTTATCATAGCAGCAGTTTCTGCCGAGACCAATGGTAGGTTGGCTCGTAAACACGGGATGATTTCACTTCAGAAGATAAAGGGAAGAAAAGTAATCCTGGTAATAATCCTGGCAATCGTAATGTGAAAGAAAAAGATACTCTTATGGTCAATCACTCCAAGAACAAAACGATGCCAAATAATCAGGAATCTTCCAGGCCAAAGGAAGAATACTCTTTTGACGAAAGCGATATCCCAGGAATATTTCAGTGTCTGGTGAAAAGTGGTAAACTTCAGATTCCAGAGCCAAAAAGGCCTAATGAGGTAAATCTGACTGACAATCCCAAATATTGTATCTATCATAGATACATTAATCATCCTACCATTGCTTGCTATGTCTTGAAAAAGAAGATCCAAGAGCTGATAAATGGTGGCGCTATCGCTTTAACCAATGATGACCATACGGTTACGACCAATATGTTTTCTCTTCAGTTCGAGGATTTTCCTCCACAGCAAGTCCCAGATGGAATTATCCCAATTCTGAAGGCAACGATGAAGATCGTGAATATCCCGCCTGCCAGGGAAAAAAATACAGGATTGCTGCCACTCACATTGAAGAATGGTAAAATTATGTAGGTACATCCTGACTTAGTACCTGAGTTGGAAAATGAAGGTAAAACTTTAAAATCCAAGAAAGATAAGAAAGTCAAAACCTGCAACATGATTTCTCATGTTATTCCAAATCCTGATGACTTGGATCATCTATGGGATGGCCTTCCTCTAGAAGATAGACTGAAAGGACTAAACATTTGTCCTCCAAGTCTAGCTCCTCCTATCAAGCTCAAGCTTACTCATCAGCAGTGGCTAGCCATGAATAGTGTTCCTTTATACCGGGCACAACAAGTCTTTGTTGCTTATGAAAAAGCTCCAACAGGGATTTCTCCTCGTATCCCAAATCCTTCTCCTCCCTTAACTACAGAGACGTCTATGCTTCATTCTCCTGCAGTTGCAGAGGTTTCTTCCTCTTCCTGTGCTGAAACACCTGTCCAAAGTTTACTGCCTATCTACTTGTATAGTCAGCAATCTGTCCTTCTCATGAGGAAGATGGGTTACGACTTTCAAAAGGCAGAAGGTTTGAATTATGATAAAGGAATACGTCTTCCTTTACAAATTCAAAATCAGAATTTCACTGCTGGATTGGGTTCTGAAGTTCCTCGTAACAACCCTCACAAGAAGAAGGCTAAGGAAAGAAAGACTAAAACCTGCAATATGGTACTTTCTTCTCCTGAGTCTGAAGAAGAAACTTTTTCTGGTACAAGATCTGGAAAAGAGTACCACAAAGACTATAAGGGATCCTCCAAAGAAGCAGAAGATGTAGTGGAAACTCTACCAGTTCAACCTTCTCCTGTTCCTGTTAAACCGTCTGTGGTTGAAAAGAGGAAACAGAAGGCAGTACGCTTTGATATCCCATTGAAGTCTGCTTCCAATCTGGGGGTGGTGATGAAGCCTTACAAGTTTGACATTCTAGCTCAGTTAGACAATACTCCGGCTAGACTATCTATATTTGAACTGTTTTGCCTTTTCAGAGAAAGCAGAGAGACTTTGAGCGAAGCTTTACTTCAAGCAGATTCATGCTTGGCTCAACTCAAGACTCCTGATAATATACCAGTGTCATGTCCGCAATGTCATAGTGTGATGGAAGCAATTCCCAACATCACCTTTGCACAAGAGGATATGCTATTGAAACACAACAAGCATGATAGGCCTCTGTGCTACACTGGATATATCGGATCCTCTAAAATTGACAAGATTTAATTGATCCTGGGTCTTCAATTAGTATAATTCTTCAGAGTATGCTAAGACCCCTGAGGATTCCTACTAGTGAGCTGACTTACACTAGTACTACGATAGTCGATTTTAACTCTGGCAAGAGCAAACCACTGGGGAAGATTCGTTTGCAGATTCAGATTGGTGATCTTCGAACTATGGTAACTTTCTATGTTATCAACTCGGACGTATCCTATAATATTCTTCTTGGAAGACCGTAGATTCATAAGCACAATATTGTGCCTTCAACTCTCCACCAATGCTTCAAGTATGTGGATTCCCAAGGAGTTGTGAAAACTGAGTTTGTTGATATCAATCCCTTCAAGGGTGTCGAAGCCTATTTTTCTGATTCAAGACTTTATAAACAAGAGCATGTGAAAGAGATATCAGATATGGCTGAAGATCAATCACCTACCGAGGATCAATCTATTAATGAAGATCCACCAGAGGAGCAACCTTTGAAGATCATAGTCAAGGGACGAATCCAATCCCAATCTGTTAATGATCAACCTCTGATAATCAAAGTTAAAGGAAGAACTCAAACTTCATCTGAGGGATCAATAAATATTCCTGCTAAGAGCCAAGTTCAACCTTTTATGATCAAGGTTAAAGGGCGTACTTCTTGTACGAATGATCCAGAATCACCATTGATTGTCAATCTTGGCAAATCTATGCAGAAGACGGATGATGGTCCACTGTTGATTAATCCGAAGCGTAGCAATCAGATTGTAAATGATGTAAACATTGATCATTCTGTACTTTTTGATATCAATGAAGATTTTCTGTTCGAGTATATGGCTGTCAAGTTTATTGAGAGAATGACTTTATCTTCTGATAATCAAAGTCATCAATATAAAGACACCATAGAACCGGAAGAAACTTTATACATTGATCATAAGGAGAATTCTTTTCCTCCTCATGTCGATGTCGGACCTTATGCTCAAAAGTTCTTGACATCTTTTCCCTATCTGCTTCCTGTAGCCGCTTTATCACAAGCTTGCGTAACTTTCAGATGTTACGAAGAATCCTATTTCGTGGTCCCATCTGATAAGAAAAACAAATGCCAAATTGTGTTTGGCCTGGCTAGAAATATCCCTGTTACTCAGACAGATAATCTGAAGGATAAAGATAAAGAAAGAATCCGAATTGACAAATACAGTCAACAATCTTTCAAGATCATCCAGAACATGGGGTATGATTTGAAGACTATGCAAGGTCTCAATCAGGGCAAGGGCAGACGACTACCATTATGTGGTGATCCGTTTTACCAAAAGACTCGTCATGGGTTGGGATATGATCCGTCCCACATGTTTTATGACGATATACAAGAAAAATTCTCTTCTAGCTCTTCACAATCATCAGATTCAGAGGAAATTCAATCTGAAGATGAATCTGGACAAGTATTCTCAGTAAATATGGTCCAAACTGATGATGAATCCGAGCCATTTGAAAAATGTCCCTTGAGCCACCATCGGTTCATTTATTTCTCTCATATATATCTTCAACGACATCTATCTTCTTAATCCCCAGCTACCAAAGTTTGGTTAAGCTGATTACTTGTCTCTTTGAAGAGGGATTTTGATCTCTTATCTTACCAATTGGTATGTAAAGTTGGATTTATTATTTATCATATTTTCATAACCTCTGGATGAATACTAAATCTACCTTCTTTTCCTATCTATCATGTCCATTTGACCTCTGCATAGATATTAATCTACTTTTCTTTGGGTTCTTACATACTGTCATGTTCATATTACCTTTGATAGTATTGTACACTCTAAACAGAAAACAAGATTACATTATCTATCATGTTCATATTACCTCTGGATAGATATAATGTTTGAGTTTAGAAAACTTGTCATGTTCATATAACCTATGATGAGTATTTTCTATCCCATACAAAACAAGATTTCATCATAGACTTGTCACGTCCATATTACCTCTGATAAGTGCTTTCTATCTCTTACCTATTATTTAAAATTCAAATAAATGATAGGATCACAAAACAAATCTTTCATTCATTTCTGGTGGAAATACTACAGAATGGATAAGACAAAAAGATGACAAAACACTCTCTTAAGGTGCAGTGGAAACATCTTGGAGCAACTTCTTTAATTCTTCTAGCCGTCTACCACGAGAACTCATAACCTTCTTGGTAGCCTCCGCACGTCGAGCTTCAGGAGTGCAAATACGGAAAAGTTCAGCAAAAGTGATTATCAAGTTGTCCTTTGCTTCATCAAGAATTCTGATGGTCGACTCAGCCCCAAAAGCTTTCTCTTCTAAAATTGAGCTTTGGGTGAGGTACAGATTTCGAGCATCGATCATCTTCTCTCTTTCAGCCTTCAAGCAAGCTAGCTCTGCCTCGACTTCGCGGATTCTGTCATTCTTGCTCTGAATATCTATGTTCAAAGCGTCATAAGCCACCCTGTGGCCATGCAGTGCAGGTTTTATGCCAGTCAAAAAGGCTTTCTCTTTGGCAACCTTCAGACTGTGTTCATGGAGAGCTGTATTATATGTAGTCTCTCGAGCAAGATAATCAGCTGTTAAGGCTTCATACTCCTCTTGAATGAGGCCTTCAACATTCTCATTTGATAGCTTGAGATATTCTCCAATCGGCTGCTCAAGGTCCTCCACAATTTTCTCCAATGTGGCAGCTCTCTCAACATCATTGAACATGGCAACATTCTTGATAGTTAGAGCCATTGCCGTCTTCAAAATCTCATAGCTGAGACCTTTATTCAGGACCATCTTTATCAAAGTTGCCAGAGTTTTATAAAAATTTTCAGTATGAATCTCAACCAGGAGATTCATCTCTACGCTGGAGCTAGGTGTGGCGGCAATATTTAAAAAATCTTTCCTTTGGAGATCGGGAGCAGATGTGGTTGGCATGACAGTAGGATGAGACGAAGTCGTTGCTGTTACTGCCGTCATAGCCAATTGATTCTCAGAAGTTTCGGGGATTGTATCTCCAATATCTGCAGATATTGTTGGTGTAGCAACTAGTTGAGATGGAGCCATTGTTGTTACTGCTGCTTGGTTTCCAGGATTTTCAGAAGCAATGTTTTCAACATTTGTCACTCCAGCCGTTTCTGGAGTTCTAGCGACGGTAATGTTGGTGGATATAGTGGCAACTACAGGAGCTGATTCAGATTCTGGCACTAGCTTATCAGAAACTGGTACTCGATCAGTAACGATAGTGGAGGATGTTATTATAATTTCCTCAGTTTCTGTTGGAAGTTCGAGCATGCCTCCAGCATCTTCTCCAACTGATTGCTCCGCAGGATTTTTCGCTGCTTCAGTTGTGGTGAGACTCTCTACAGTTGATTCTTTGTTCAAGTCTGGTTCTCCTCCAGCAACTTCATCATCACCTACAGTGGGGTCGACTGTAGTCTTCTCTTTGTGTTGGTCCTCAGCAGGAGAGGACACTTCAGATTGTGTTTGTTATGCCACAAATGATGGAGGATGTTCTTCTTGAAGCTCCATCTCATGCTTTTGCACTTCTCCCTCCTCGACATCTGAGTTTTCTGAAGAAGAAGCTTCCTCTTCAAACTCCTCATTTTCTTCATAGATTTCTTCTTCTTGAGGAGGAGGAGCTACAGGCTTTGGTGCAATTATGACATCTGCAAATTGAACAAAAATAAGTTAGTATACAAAATCATGATATATAATTCCGTATAGGTTTGTATAATACTTGGAATATGTGCGTTTTTTTCAAGATATGTATCATAATCACCATCCCAGTCATCATCCTCAAAGTCAAGAGCCGGTTCGTCTGATGGAATGCGATCTTGATCAGCAGTGGATACCGTAGTAGTACCCTCCGTAACTTGTGCCTTGGACGGCAAAGATAAATGGAGTGAGGTGCTAAGACGTCCAGGAGACAAAAGTGTTACAGCTCCTGATCCAACTATCTGCGGAGGGACTGAAGATCCTTCTCCAGGATGAATTGAGGAAGAACCGACAAGAGGATCTTCTTCAATGTCCTCTTCTAGAGTGTGAACTCTTGGTTTGGAAGGCCCTTTGGTGGTAGATTTTCTCTTCTTCTCTGGAGACTTCACCGAAGAAGCGGTAGCGGTATTCTGTTTTTGTTTGCGGGGCGTTCCAATAATTATTGGTCCCGCGGCTACTTCCCCAGCTCCTCTGGGAATTACTGCCAGGAATTCATCTATAACAGCAGTATTGTCTGGTATGTCAGGGGCTATCCTGATAGGTTCTTCAACGTTTTCCTCCTTAGCCCACCGAAGACTTCCTTGTATACTATAACCGTCTTCAAAAGAACGGATAGACGTATAAAAACGAGCATACGTATGAAGTACGTGTAGCTCAGTTGTACTAGTGGCTATAGATATGGTGAATCTAGCGCCAGTACATGCAGCTCCGAAATATCTTCATGCGCGTGCACCGTCGATCAACTTCCCATAATGATAGAAGCTAGTGGAAGGATTGCCAACATGAAGTTGATCATATCCAAACTGACGAGCGAATCTACTTGGCAGATAAGGCTCAAATGCACAGTTATCTTCATTCCTGTACATCAGATGAGAGGGTCTGATGTACACTAGCCATCGGTAGACAGATCTCGGCAATAAGGCCGATTTATCTACTCTATCTTCAAATTGCACACCGAGGCAGTCAGCCGGAACTGGTGGTCTGGTGCAGAAGAAGTTCCAGTCGTGCGAATAATTCAATGCTGCTATGGTGTCTACTGACGTGGTAGTTCTCCACGTAGATTTGCTAAATTTTTGAAGGAAAATCCTTGCTTCGTCCTCAGGGCCTGGTGGCAACAAATTACAATTATGGTGTAGTAACCAACCTATCAGATAGGTGAATGGTAACTCTACCCTGGGAAAGTTGTGAGGAGCATTATTGATTATTTCCTCACCAAAAATTCGTAAACCTGCGTTTATTCGGCACACCATTGCCGACAACAGGTTAATTCTGTTCTTGAATACCAGACGGACCGCTGGCCACAATACGTTGCGGTGAATCCGGTCCACAGTGCTGATTCCTGGCACGACCCATCTGTGCAGCCATAAAGGTAAGAAGCCTGCCAACAAGGCCTTCTTCGACATTTTTTGGCTACCCTGCCTCAGGTAGCTTAAAGCCTCAGTCCCCGCAGGGATGTCTCCAGTTTTGGTAGATAGATATCGGTCGCGAGCTTTCTGTGACACCATCAATTCCTGAATTAAATCTGCAGGAATTATAGAGCAAGGCTTGATGACCTGAGTCTTATCTTCTTGGATCCTGCTCTTATCTGTCCTAGACACTCTATTTTCATGATAAAATAGGTAAGTTGTCCATTTTGTAATGTATGCCAGATGTGATCCGATTTTATACATACTGGTGCAAATCAGATAATGGCACATGAGTTCTTCATAAACTTGTACCAGTTCGGGATTCTTCTTCCAAATTTCTGCCAATTCTCGATTGGAGGGAATATATTCTTCATAGGGGAACTCGCCCATTGGCAACTTCGAGATGAACTGCATTTTATGAAGGGCCAGACCCATCTCGCCATGCAGAGTTGCGAAAGTTCCTGTCGAACTCATATACAACTCCAATAAAGCCAAGAACAGATTGCCATTCGGTGGAATGCCATAACTGGTAGAAGCCACTGCTTCATACAAACCGATATCGTTCAACTCTGTTTCAAAGTT
This sequence comes from Iris pallida, assembly GCA_029216955.1. Taxonomy (NCBI): domain Eukaryota; kingdom Viridiplantae; phylum Streptophyta; class Magnoliopsida; order Asparagales; family Iridaceae; genus Iris; species Iris pallida. Next base: position 49,218 of record JANAVB010035499.1, read on the forward strand.
TTTCATGACCCAGTTGCTGATCTGGATCCAGTTACCACTATAAAGGGTCAGCCACCCTGTCAGCCTAGGGTTGGTCTGAGGATATAAGACTCCTTCCCTTATGAATCTATTTATGAACATTGGAATCTGGACCGGCTGGATGACCGATGAATCTTCACTCGGTGTAAACCCAGGCAATAGTCCAGAAAATGGAATAACACCACCATAAGGAGTGCTAATGTGATAGCCCATGTCATTTGTTCTCTCCCTTCTGAAGATGATTCGGCCAGGTCTACCATAGCTATTAGGAGTCAAATTCCACAGCATTTGACAGCGATGGCTAGCATGGACAAAAGTGGATATAGGGTAATCCCTGTCCATATCAGGAAGATACATTACCCTTTCTCCAGATTTAAATACCCAAGCTTCTTTTTTGGGATGAGTCTGTGATTTATAATCTATCGCATCTCCAAATAAGAAAGCTGGTTTCAGGAAAGTTTGATTATCCAGTGACATCAGTACTTCTCTATTTATCATGGATAGCAACATCCTATCCCCTTGAGCTGCTATCAACTGCGCCCTCTCTTTAGGGTAATCAGGGTTTGATTGGGGAAATTGGACATGAGACAAATCTTCCAAATAGTTCGAACCCACCATGCCAACTGACGATCCGAAAACTTCAGCGAGGGGGTGAACTTGCAAATCCACTGGTAAAATAACAAAAGAGATCAAGTTAGTTCGAAGTTTTTTATGATTACTAAAAGTTGATGAAAAGCTTATGAAGTCTTTGTTCGACAAAATCTCTCAATGATTGATGAACTTTACGCTACCACATAGTAATATGAGCGTAATACAACTTTTTACGCTGGCATGTATGAACATGAGCGTTAAGTTTTACCCTAGCACATTAACTGTGGGCGTAAAACCAAATTTTACGCTGACACGTATAACGTGGGCGTATTCTTTTTTATCTTTTACGCTAACACGAACAACGTGGGCGTACGATGTTATTTCAGCTTTACGCTAACACGTACAACATGGGAGTAAAAAGCTGAAAATTTGGTTTATCTTCTTCTTCCTCGACGGTTTTGTTTTCTCCCAGCCAAAGAATAGGGTTTTACCCATTATAGGCGGAGCCACGGCCGGGTTGGGATTTCGTTGTGGTGTTGATGACTGAGTAGGGGTTTTCACATGATCAGTCGACGAGGAATCAATGGCTGGTTTCTTCCCCTTGCTACCGGCGGTGGATGATTTCTTAGGAGCCATCAGATCAGAGTTTCGAAGAAAGAAAAGGCAAAGGAATTCAAGAAGATGAGTAAAAGTGTTTTCTCTCTCTGAAAAGACCTATTTATAGAGAGATTCAAAACCGACTGTTGGATATCCCTATATTACGCCGACTGTTGGATATCCCCGCTTTTACGCAGATGACGGTTGCGTATCCCAAATTTTACGCTGGCAGATCAAATCTCAACTTTTACGCTTCTGTTCAAAGTGTTTCAAATTTTGGAGATATTTGAAAACTTTGAAGGGGGTCTTGTAGGAGCGTAAAAACTGCTTCAAAGAAAGAGTCATCTCATTCATAAGTGATTGGTTTTTTACGCCTAGCAGAGTGGGTAATCTCTTTACGCCTAAGACTAGGCTAATCAATTTACGCCTAAGCAGGCTGATCATTTTACGCTCGGGTCTACACCCATGATTTTACGCCAAGGACAGAGCAGCCTCTTTTACGCTGGACAAAGCCGTCAAATCTCGCATTTAATACAAACTCTGACATGGAGATATTAATGATGGCATATATCACAAAGGGATTTGTCTTTACACAGAGACCAATGTTGTCGTTTAGTGTGTGGATTGAGCTACTTTACGCTCACACTACGGCTTCTTTTACACGAAGATTATACGAGCCTTTACGCTCAACAGTCGACGTGTGCGTAAAGTCTATTTGAGCTGCTTTTACGCTCAAGGTTATTTAATAACCACTTTACGTAGGAAGTCTATGTCAAGGCTATTTTACGCCAAATCCACTGCTTTATGCTCAGAGTATATTGGGCTATTTTTATGCCCTATTCTCCTCCACCTGTTTGGAACGTGGTTTGCTTACGTGGCGTTCATGCCACTCTTTTCAAAGAACGTGTGTACATGCATCCTATCCTTACTGAAGTGATGGGACACACGTCAACATATGCAGAGGATGGCTTCGATCATGGGTGGCAGTTGTTAGCGTAAAGATGGAACTTTTGCTGAGTTTTTATGCACAAGAGCCCAAGTCTATAAATAGACTTATTTTTCTCATAACAACACACACACAGAAAAAGACAGAGAGAGACATGAGAGAATACAGAGATCAGAACTTCGAGATTTTGATTCTCCGGAGCATTCTTCTTCAATTTTCTTTCAGAACAAAGTGAAGCAAAGCAGGAAAGCATTCGGCCTCGCCATCAGTGCCCAAGTGCGTCGATACCTTTCTGGTGACTTAGTTCTTCCAAGTTGTTCTACTTCAAGTAGTGATCTTCATCATCATCATATGGTCCAAGGAACAAAGTGATCATTTACGAATCAGACTTCCATAGCAATACTTTTCCAGAATCAAATTTGTACTTCTTGTACTTTTTCTCGTTTTATTTTCAAAATTCAACTTTTGTTTGGCATTTTTGTTAAGTGAAACAAAATGGCGACTCTGCTGGAGATAACTTTTGTTTGGCATTTTTGTTAAGTGAAACAATCCCCAATTTCCAGCAATATCAGACTGCCGGTGGATGCCCCTCCATCACCCACCTGGCCTTTGCCGACGATTTACTCATCTTCTCTTCTGGGGATGTCGGATCTATGGAGGTGGTTCATAATACCCTGGAGCGGTACTGCAGATGCTCGGGCCAGAAAATCAACCTCCAAGAGCGTCATCTACGCCCACCACAGCATCAAAATTGAGAACGCTACCAGACTCACCAACCTAACTTCCTTCACGGTGGCACACCCCCCTTCAACTACTTTGGCTGTCCCCTACTTTACGGGAAATCCAACGCCAGCATCTTCGAGAATATGATCAGCAAAATCAGGAACAAGATCGAAGGATGGCATAACACCACCCTATCCCCAGGCAGTAAAATTATCCTCATCAAACATGTGCTCAACTCTGTCCCCATCCATATATTAGCGGCCTGCTCCCCAACCAAGAAGGTCATCGTATTGATCGAGCAGATGTTTTGCAAGTTCTTCTGGGGCCCCAACAAAGGGCAAGACAAACACCACTGGGCTAGTTGGGAATCCATGGCTACCCCGATCGCAACCGGTGGGCTTGGATTCACCAAACTCAATCACATCGTCAAAGCCTTCTCAATAAAACTGTGGTAGAAATTACGTACGAAGGTAAACCTGTGGACCAGGTTTTGAAAGCCAGATACTTCAAACACATCCATCCAGCGATGGCCAGAGCTAACAGTAGATCATCTGCGGCTTGGCGCCGCATTCTACAAGGCCGCGATCTGGAAGAGCAAGCGATTAGACTTCATCTGGGTAAATGCGAGGCTAATCCATTCCTAGAGAGATGGACCGGTGACAGCCTTATCCCGAACATTACTGACTCCTCGAGCAATTGCAAGATCAAAGACCTGTGGAACCCCACGAACAACGAATGGAATTGGGATCAGATTCGCGATTGGTCCGGCAACGAAACGGTTGACAACATTCGTCAACACGGACTTATCATCGGGCCCGACGCGGACGAGCTGAGATGGCCGCTGGAAGCTTCTGGATCTTTCTCTGTGCGATCGGCGAGAATCGCGATCCTAGAGAACGGGCAAGATCACTTCATTGCACGATAATGGCATTCTTGCATCCCTAAGAAATGGTCCTTCCTCCTATGGAGAGTCACGAAAAAGAAATTGCCTCGAGATTCTTAACTCTATCGGTATCAGCCTGGCGTCTGCTTGTAACTGCTGCAACGAGCGTCAGACGGAGACTATTGACCACATTTTTTGGGAGGAAAATCTTCCCGACCAAATCTGGAGCATCCTCAACCGCAACGACAACATCAATCCAGGAGACGGGCGCTTTCACGATCTTCTGGCCCACTGGGGAGCTGCGTCCTACGGCCACCAAATCGTTGCAGCCTCCGCTACCTGGGCAATTTGGAAGAATCGCAACAAAGCGAGATACGAGGGTCAACAATACTCGGCCGAACAGCTCATTCGGGAAATCCACCGGCAATATCGCAAAAGGAGTTCGTAGTGCTCCCATAGCCCTCCAGCATTCTGGCAACCATACTTCTGTTAGTGTTGGCGGGCGTAGTCGCCCCTCCCTCCTGTCTTTCCTTTTGTAGCTTTCTTCTTCCAGCTTTTGCCTTGTATCCCTATCAGGCTTCGGCATTTTGAGCCTTGATTAATAAAAGTTATTAAAATATATATATATATATATATATATATATATATATATATATATATATAATATATATATATATATATATATATATATATTATTAAGTAGCCTATATATGTATATGTGTGAATATGTTCACACATGGTTTGGACTATAGGTAACATAGCCTATGTGCCTATAGCCTATGGCACATTGCCTATGGGTATGGTTTGAATGCCAGTTAAGTGTATAGTTGACTTGTATAGTCTAGAAATGGTGTGTGCTTGCTAGAATAGGCTGGCTAGGCTTAGTGAGACTTGTTTGGCTTAGGCTTGACCTATTTGACTAGTCTAGTTGACTAGAGTTGACCGAGAGTTGACTTTAGTCCAGTTTGACCCCAAACTTCATGTAGATGTATTGTAGCAGTCTGTTATATATTTTAGACTTATAGTGACTTGTACTGTTCTATAGGAGACAGACACCACTCCTCGGACAGTAGATACTCTTCAGATACTCAGGATACAGGCGAGTACATCTCTGATCATTTCATATCCTGTTTAGGAGTATATTTCCTGCTTTAGATTACTTTACTTGATGCTGACACATTGTTAACACGGATTAGTACTATATGGATCTTGTCGTGCGATGTTATCCCCTTAGCGGATACATCGGGTATTTCATGTTCGTGTACTTTATCATGAGCATCGTGTACTCCTTGTGTTCGTGCTTTTCGTGTACAAATTGTATGAAATCGTGTATACTCATGTGCTCACATGATCTTCGTGTACGACTATACTTCGTGTACAATAACATAACTTAGCTAGATCCTTGTGTATTGATTGGGGCGGAGGAGTAGAAGTGGTTATATAATCAATCCAGTAGATTACTCGTGTACAACCTCTTTAGATTACTCGCATATAACATCGTGTCGTTTACATAACCGTCTTGTACTCTGAATCACTAGCACTGTTAGTTCTTCTATATATTGTATCTACTTACAGTCTTTCTTTTTCATCATGATACTCTTTCAGTTTCTGTATCTTACTCTCTAGCATGTTTATATTTTTTAACCTGTTATGATTTGTTGAGATGTACTGTACTCGCTCCTGTCCTGACTAGACCTGTTGAAAATATTACAGATGATACCGAGAACTTCTGCCCAACCGACTATGGAGCCCATCTAGACGATACCTGTGAGTTGGACCCACAGGAGGATCCAGCTCTTGCTGAGGACGTCATCCCTACTGCTTAGACTATATTAGCTAGGCTTTATCTTATTTCTTATGTCATTTGTATTGACTTCAGAGTTGTATTATTTTTTGGATGTTGTGATGTTGTGTCGTTAGACACTTAGACTTTTCTTCTGTTTGTATCTTCCCTTGAGATTTTCATATCTATGATATCGTGCTATTTCTGCCTTAGTTGTGATTGAGACTGTATTCTGTATTATCACCTCCACTCGGAGTGTATATACTATACAGGTACCTTATATCGTTAGATGTTGTGACCTAGGACAGCGTTCTACCGCCGACACCTGCGGCGTAGGCTGGACGTACCCACTTCTCGTGCCCTTACTCTAGGGTGCGGGTCGTGACACATTTTTAGTGGTGGCCCATGCAGGTCCGAGTTTATGTAGTGGTATTCGAAATAGAATATCACTACAGCCTGCAGTAGGATTAGGATATATTTTTAAAGGTACTCAATCACAGTTAGAATTCCTTGAGAGATTCCTGGATGACCCTTGAGAATCTTATTTGAACTTCAAAATTCAAATCCTTTTATCTTGTTTTGATTCACCCTTACTCCTTGATATTGAAATTGATTTTTGATGAATCGTTGTTGATTTTGATTTTTTTATTTATCGAGATGAATTTTATGACCCGAGTTACGGTATCTTCTGATAACATATGTTGACAGAAATAACAGGGATGGTAAAACGTCTACTTGGTTATGGAGCCTAGAGTTTATCGCAGCTATATTAGTTGGCGTGGCAAGAACGTAGGGGCCTGACTTCGAATGTATATATCTTGATCAGATTTGGAATTTCTCACAGCTATACTAGTCGGCATAGCGAGGATTCCAGACGACATGATCATAGAGATGTATACCCCAGTTATGGACTCTACCGTTCATCGCAGCCGTGCTTACTAGCGTGACGAGGATTCTGAGTATCATGATTTTGGACAGACGCATGTGATTATCAGATTATATCTTGAAGGTTTTAAAGTATCAGCTCTTTTATTTCACTTTTGTAAAAAAAAATTATTAAATTATTTTCCATCATCAAATAACTTAGGAGTAGGGATAACTTTAGTTAACTAGTCTAATTCTTTGTAGAAATTCATTAGTTATAACCCTTTCTTAGTATGATGATTTGATGACTTGTGATTAGGCCCTTATCTTAGGGACGATAGTATAGCCTGGCTTTAGAGTAGTGACCCTTGTAGCTGGTTCTCCTTTGTTTATATTACCAGTTTTCATATGGAATGATAGACTGCCTTACAGCCTTGATGATTGATTTATTTTATTTTTTTCAGTATGGCACCCATGACCCGAGCCCGTCGTCTGAGAGCCGCGGCAGCTCCGGATATGACTAGGAGCATGCTCCCACCTCCTATTGCTCAGGAGGTAGTGACCCCTCAGGCTGACCCAAGGGTAGTGGCACCTCCCGCCATCGAGGAGGTGTTAGCATCCTCACCAGAGAGTTTCTCTCCACTACCTGTTATTCAAGAGAGAGTTGTAGTCTTATCTGAGACCGAAGTCCTTCCCCGCCTCCTTCTCTGCCTCCAGGAGCGGTACCCTATACCATACCCTCGGTATGTTTGTTTTCTGACGGAGCTCAGATATCCAGACTTCTCCGGGATATGTTGGAGGCACAGAGAGTTAAGGCTGAGATCCTGAAGGAGCAGGGCCACGGGATCCAACTGCTATAGGATTTGGTACATTCAGGAGGAGAGCCTAGTTCTAAGAGGACGAGGAGCAATGTATACCCAGAGCCCCATGAGCACCCAGACTATCAGCCTAGACCAGCCTATCCAGTCCAGACTCCTATTCAGCAGAGGCCAGCTGAGAGAGTGCCTACATGTACCTTCTGTAGGAAGCCTATACCAGCCTATCCAGTCCAGACTCATGTTCAGCAGAGGCCAGCTGAGAGAGTACCTACCTGTACCTTCTGTAGGAAGCCTATACTAGCCTATCCAGTCCAGACTCCTGTTCAGCAGAGGCCAGCTGAGAGAGTGCCTACATGTACCTTCTGTAAGAAGCCTGGACATTTATGGGACTACTGTAGGAAGAGAAGAGGGGTGCCTGTTATGTGGGTCAGCTGCACACATGCTGCGAGACTGTCCTGCTATACTTATCCCGGCCAAGGCTCTGCCTTCGGGAGGGAGTTCCAGCCACCAGACCTAGTTGGAGGTGAGTCCTTGACTATATCTTAGCCAGTCTTTGATAATTGATGCACCCTACGATATTGTTGTATGTTTTGATACCTTATGATTGCTTTTGATCTAGTATGACTAGAATGGCTAGATGAGATCTCAGACTGATACCACTTACCAAAATCCTATATGTTACCCTTCCAATTGCATGATTTAGATAAGTTTTCTATTGACCTTGATTGTTGGGATTTGACCTAGAATGGGTACGATCATCTTAATTTCGAGGACGAAATTCTTCTAAGGATGGTAGACTTGTAACACAAATTTTCTAAAATAGGGTAATTTTAAAATTTTGTAATTATAATCATTTAATAATGATATTGAAACCATGTTATAATTTTTGGGGATTTTTAATTAATTCAAAACTATTTTGAATATTGAAATGTGATTTTGATGGTTAACTAGAGTAACCCTAGAATTGCTAAGCCTAGAGACTAACCATGACCATGGGAGCCTAGTCATGTTATTAGAATGTCATTACTACTTTTTAGCCTAGGGGTATTTTGGTCATTTTGACAATTTTGTGAAGTTGTAAATTGTATTAATTAAATATGTACTAATTGTTAGGTTGAGACTTGACCTAGAAACTTAGCCTAATCTAGATTAGCCTTGGGCTTAGTGTATTGATTAGGGTAACCTAGTCATGATAAGGTAATAATATCTAGATATTCTAGGTAAGATATTACTCTTAGGATATTTGTGGAAAAGTAGCCTATGACTAGTTAAACCAATAGGAGAGCTTGGAATTGGATGGACAACTCTTAGCCACTCATCTAGACCTAAAACCTAACCCTAATTAATCAATGGCAGCCATCAAACACCCCCTCCCCCTTCCTATAAAGTCACATGAACAACGCCCCTTGCCTCTTTTTACATTTGCTTAGAACCCTAAAATTTCCTCTCCAAATTCCTTCCCCTAATATCCAAATCAAGCCCAAATTGGCCCTAATCAATTTCATCATAACCCTCTACCATAGTGGGAGCTAGTAGGGACTTGCTAGCTAGGATTGGGATCATTTTGATCGATTGAAATTCGAAGGAGAACCCTCAACCTCACAATTTTCATTGAGAATCATTCTCAATAGGTAAACCCCAAACTCATGTAAAATTGTGTTTTATTTTCATAGATGCATGCATAGGTATACCCTAGCTGTAGGGATAGTTTGGTGCTAGGTAGTGTCCATTTCGTGTCCGTATCGGATACGTATCAGTGAATTTAATAACGTGTTCGATGAAATGCTTGTGAGAATTAAATGGTATTAATTTCAAAAACTAATTGAATGGAAAAATAGGTTTTTAATTGTAGATCACGAATCCACTTGACTGAGTCGAGTTTACTACATTTTTGTGTCCAAATTGGACACGCACCGCGCGCTGACACCGCACAGTGTCCTGCTACTCGATCACCAGTATGGACACGACACGCCACGTGGCGGCCTGCCACTTGGCATGGACCAAGGGACAATGTCTGACAATACCCCCCTTGAGTCTCGAGTCTTCTTGTGTCGTGTCGGGGGAGAAATCCCACACGCACGGATTTTATACACTGTCTGTGCATACTGAAATCGCGTTCAGATACAGGCTTCCCGTATGGACACGACGACACGTTGGCTCATGTCAGGGTCCTAGGCACGAAGCTCTATGTGTGGCAAACCTAGGTGCACAAGCTCGTGTCCTGGTTTGACTCGTCATGTGCATGAGGACACGGCACGCGTGCACGAGCCAGTCTTCACTGTGAATTTCTGATACAATGTTTTATTTCGTTTGGACACTTCATGTCCACTCTAGTGGACACGAATGGCTTTCCTTAGACACATGACACATGGTACACACACTGATATACCTGTTTGTTTAAATTCATGGGTAAATTAAGGTTTTCGAAATTGGGTTTTGGTGTATCAGTGTTGCAGAAGTGATAAATATGAGTATCAGTTAAACTTTTATACATGCACCTAATTCCTGAGTTAAGTCAAAGGGAATGTTGTTCAATCCATATTTGTACTGTTAGAATGGGTTTCCTGAATTTGACAGGTTAATGTTGAACTGTCCCTGGTCATGTTGAGAACTGAATGTGATTTTTTTCTGAGATTGAAATGTTAAATAACTGAGATTCAGATTTCTATTAAACTGGGATTTGAATGAGGAAAACCTACATGTAAACTGAGAATTCCATGGTTGTGTTAAACTGAGTATCCTGAGTTTTTCATTGATTGTTCCTGAGATTTAAATCATGTGAACTGAATGGTTAACTGAGTTTGCATAAGTGAATGTTTGGGTTTTGATTTTCTGAATTGAACTAATGTAATACCTGAAATTAAGTTGAATGAAATCTGAGAATTAGAACTGAACTTGATTCATATTCTAAACTGAAATGTGATGTTCCAATTTACTATGTTAAACCCATGTACATTGTGGTTAGCCACTGATAGATTGATTCCTGTGTAATTACATTATTGAATGTCAGGTTATGTTGATATAGGAGAATGGGGATTCGAAAATGGGTTGGTTTGTTTTGAACTGTCAATTTAGTTTAACTATTGGTTTTATAGGAACTGTTAATTAATTCCTTTCATTCCTGTTAAAACAGATTTCGATGCTTAGATTTCCATGTTGATCCATTTACATTGTTAGTTCACTGTTAGTTAGTTCAATAGGTTAAATGTTGGTTATGTTATGATGATAAGTGGAATTTGTATACGGGATTGGGCTGTCATTGAAATCTGAAATAGGTTGCACTTTGGGTTGGTTGTTAACTGTCAATTTCGGTTATGACACTGTCATTGATTTCCTTTCATTCTGATAAAGCCCTTTTGATGCATAGCCATGTCAAATCCATTCACAATGTGTTAGTTCTTCACACAAGTTAGTTTGTTAAAATGTTGATTATGTGGTGTTAGAAATTGGGATAAAGAATGTACTGTCACTTGGTTTTTTTTTCTGAAAACCTATTGCTGAAATTGCTTGCCTGTTCTTTACTGATATGCTAATAACTGAGACATTAACTCACTGTCCTCACAATTCCTGAGTTCCTGTTATTCATTCACCACACACACATGCTCTCATAATACACACACACGTATCTACATTCCTTAAATCCTATTGGCACTAGCCTATCACTAAACTGCCATGCTCCACACACACCCATACATACACATGTTAACACTCATGACACACACAGGAACACTCTCATGACACTATACCACACACACATGCTATATCACACCCTCACAAATTTTTCTCTACCTATCCTCTATGTATATACATATCCCCCCCTGGCGCAACCCTTCATGTCCACCTCGGCTCCCCCCTCCCCTCGGGCTTCCCTTCGACCCTCGCTCTTCTCCGACGCCCCACTGGTCCTTGGCTTCCACCTTCGCCTCCTCTCCGCCTCCCGCGACGCTGTCCTCCGTCCCTGCCCTCCCAGCGTCCTTACCCACTCCGTCTTGGCCGGCTTCGTGCCTCCTCCTGCGGCACCCCCAGTCATTCCCTCTGCGGGGGAGGCTACTTCGTCGCAGCCCCTTCCTTCCTCCCAGCGACGGCGTGGCCCCCGTCGCTGCCCGTATCGGCGCCCCGCCCCCCTCCCTCCTCCACCCACCCACAGGCAGGCCTTTCCTTGCACCTGCCACCTCCTCATTCCCCAGCATCGGGCTCATCCATCCCCAGAGTGGTCCCTCACCCTCCCGTCCCGGCTCTTCGGGAACCTCCCCTTCCGGACCGTCTCAGCCTTCCTATGCCGCCATGTTGCTCCCGGACCTCAACCCATCAGGGCATTATCCTCCCAAACATCCAGTTGCCGGACATTGACTATTCTCAAGAGACCTCTTCTCCAGTCATCCCCTTTTCCGAGTTGGAACTGACTTCGCTGTCAGCGTCTTTTCCTCACATTCATTCTGAAATTCTCTGCGGGATGTCCAAAACTCGCCAGGGTTCAGGAAGCGATCGCTCAGTAGAATCTCTCGTCGGACTATCGCGTGGCCCCCCTCAACCCCAGGCACATCCTCCTTCACCTATCATCGGAACGCGATCACAGGACTGTGTGGTCCAAGGGCACCGGCAGGATTGACACCCACCAGATGAAGATAATCAAGTGGTCCCCAGGGTTCAACACCAAAGAAGATTCAGCCACTGTTGCAGCTTGGGTCACCCTCCCGAACCTTCCTCTCATTTGCTTTGTCCCAGCGGCGCTTAGGCGCATCGCCAACTCCTTCGGGACGTACGTGGCTACAGCGCCCGAGACCAGCAACCTCACCAAAGCCCACTACGCCAAAATCTGTGTCGAACTAGATCTCACATCTGATCCACCCAACTTCATCACTATCGAGCTAGGCAACCACACCCACACCCAACAAATCCTCTACGACAACCACATATTGTTCTATGGGTATGGTTTGAATGCCAGTTAAGTGTATAGTCTATATATATGTGATGCATATATTATTAAGTAGCCTATATATGTTATGTGTGAATATGTGGTTTGGACTATAGGTAACATAGCCTATGGGCCTATAGCCTATGGCTCATTGCCTATGGGTATGGTTTGAATGCCAGTTAAGTGTATAGTTGACTTGTATAGTGTAGAAATGGTGTGTGCTTGCTAGAATAGGCTGGTTAGGCTTAGTGAGACTTGTTTGGCTTAGGCTTGACCTAGTTGACTTAGTTTGACTAGTCTAGTTGACTAGAGTTGACCGAGAGTTGACTTTAGTCCAGTTTGACCCCAAACTTCATGTAGATGCATGTAGCAGTCTGTTATATTATTTTAGACTTATAGTGACTTGTACTGTTCTATAGGAGACAGACACCACTCCTCGGACAGTAGATACTCTTCAGATACTCAGGATACAGGCGAGTACATTCTCTGATCATTTTATATCCTGTTTAGGAGTATGTTTCCTACTTTAGATTACTTTACTTGATGTTGACATGTTGGTAACACGGATTAGTACTATATGGATCTTGTCGTGCGATGTTATCCCCTTAGCAGATATATCGGGTATTTCGTGTTCGTGTACTTTATCATGAGCATCGTGTACTCCTTGTGTTCGTGCTTTTCGTGTACAAATCATATGAAATGGTGTATACTCATGTGCTCACATGATCTTCGTGTACGACTATACTTCGTGTACAATAACATAACTTGGCTAGATTCTTGTGTATTGATTAGGGCGGGGGAGTAGAAGTGGTTATGTAATCAATCCAGTAGATTACTCGTGTACAACCTCTTTAGATTACTCGTGTACAATATCGTGCCGTTTACATAACCGTCTTGTACTCTGAATCACTAGCACTGTTAGTTCTTCTATATATTGTATCTATTTACTTACAGTCTTCTTTTTCATCATGTTACACTTTCAGTTTCCTGTATCTTACTCTCTAGCATGTTTATATTTGCTAACATGTTATGATTTATTGAGATGTACTGTACTCGCTCCTGTCCTGACTGGACCTATTGAAAATATTACAGATGATACCGAGAACTTCTGCCCAACCGCTATGGGCCCATCTAGACGATACCTGTGAGTTGGATCCACAGGAGCCACCTCTAGCTGAGGACTCATCCCTACTGCTTAGACTAGATTAGCTAGGCTTTATCTTATTTCTTATGTCATTTGTATTGACTTCAGAGTTGTATTATTTTTTGGAGGTTGTGATGTTTGTCATTAGACACTTAGACTTTCTTCTGTTTGTATCTTCCCTTGAGATT
>JANAVB010035500.1:0-32259 GCA_029216955.1 Iris pallida
ATATACCTTATCAGTCAAACAAATGCGGATATCGAGATCTGATCTCGTCCTCGCGCTCCCAGGTTGACTCTCCCGGAGAGTGATGGTTCCAAGAAACACGGACAAGGCTGATCGTCCGATTCTTGAGTACCTTCTCTCGCCGGTCTATAATAGATACGGGTTGTTCCTCGTAAGTTAGGTCGGTACCAACGACTAACTCAGAATGATCGAGGACATGACTCGGATCCGGGACATACCCACGTAACTGGGACACATGAAACACATCATGTATGCCAGTTAACGAAGGCGGAAGGGCAAGTCGATAAGCCACATCGCCTACCCGAGCGAGAATCTTAAAAGGACCAACGTATCTTGGACTAAGCTTTCCTCGGGTTCCAAATCTGATGATACCCCGAGTAGGTGAAATCCGCAGAAACACTTGGTCGTCCGCTCTGAACTCTAGAGGCCTACGATGCTGATCTGCCCAATGACGATGTCGGTCCTGCGCAACTCGAAGGCGCTCTCTGACCAACTTAACTATCTCCACAGTCTGTGTGATCATCTCTGGTCCCAACAACTTTCGTTCTCCTACGTCGTCCCATGCCAAAGGGGACCTGCACTTCCTTCCGTACAATGCTTCGAACGGGGCCATCTGAATGCTAGCCTGATAGCTGTTGTTATAGGAGAACTCCACTAGATGAAGGTGATCCTCCCAAGATCTGCCAAAATCCAAGGTACACGCCCGTAGCATATCTTCTAACGTCTGAATGGTTCTTTCTGATTGCCCGTCAGTTTGTGGATGATAAGCAGTACTGAATCTCAACTTGGTTCCTAAACTTTGGTGTAAGCTCCGCCAAAAATGGGAAGTAAACCGCGTATCCCGATCTGATACTATACTAACTGGAACACCGTGCTGCCTTACTATCTGCTTCATGTACATTTCTGCTAACTGCTCAGTAGTTTGTCCAACTAGGAAGGGAAGGAAATGAGCGACCTTCGTGAGTCGATCTACTATTACCCAGACTGCATTCTTGCCAGCCGGGGATCTAGGTAAACCGGTCACGAAATCCATCGTGATGTGCTCCCATTTCCATTCTGGGATAGGAAGCGGCTGTAGCAACCCTGCTGGTCTCTGCTGCTCGGCTTTCACCTGCTGACATACCAGACACTTGGATACAAATATCGCTATCTCTCTTTTCATGCCATTCCACCAAAAGTACTACCTGATATCTCGATACATCTTCGTTCCTCCTGGATGAATGGAGTAAATAGAACTATGAGCTTCGGACATAACTTCTTGCCGAAGGTCTCCACTCGGTACACAGAGTCTGTTTCCAAACCTGAGCGTACCATCTTCATGAATCACTAACTCCTTCCTACGGCCTGATTCACACTCCGACTGCAACTTCTGAATCTATGGATCTCCTGCTTGTGCTGCCCTTATCCTCTCTACTAAGGTTGACTGAATCTGCATACTGGTCATTCTTCCTATATCCCTTGGCAAAACTACTTCGATTCCCATACTCTGAAGGTCTTCTAAAATATGCTTCTGTGAGGTCAAGATAAAGGCACTGTCTCTCCTACTCAGTGCATCTGCAACTATATTCGCCTTGCCTGGATGATACTGAAGATCCAAGTCAAAATCCTTCAGTAGTTCTAACCATCTTCTTTGCCTCATGTTCAAATCTCGCTGCGTGAACACGTATTTCAAACTCTTATGATCAGTATAAATCTCTACCCGATCCCCGTACAAATAATGCCTCCACAACTTGAGTGAAAACACCACAGCTGCTAACTCCAAATCGTGAGTCGGGTAATTCTTCTCATGGTTTCGAAGCTGTCGAGACGCATATGCTATCACCTTTCCATGCTGCATCAATACACATCCAAGACCCTTCCCAGATGCGTCACAATATACTGTAAAGCCTCCCGCTCCTACCGGAAGCGTCAAGATCGGGGCTGAGATCAACCTCTTCTTCAATTCTTCAAATGATGCCTGACAGCTAGCTGACCAAACAAACTCTACATCCTTGTGCGTCAAACGCGTTAAGGGCGCAGAGATCTTGGCAAAGTCCGCCACGAACCTTCTGTAGTAACCAGCTAATCCCAAGAAATTTCGCACTTCTGCAACCGTTCTCGGGACTGGCCAATGCTCTACGGCCTCAATCTTCTTCGGATCCACTGACACTCCTGCCCCAGAAATTACATGCCCCAGGAACGAAATGTGATCTAACCAGAATTCACACTTGTCGAGCTTCGCATAAAGTTGATGCTCCCTCAATGTCTGCAAGACAGTCCTAAGATGTTTCTCATGCTCCTCTTCACTGCTGGAATAGACAAGAATGTCATCTATGAACACTACCACAAATTTATCCAAGTACGGCAGAAAGATGCGGTTCATTAAATCCATGAATACTGCGGGGGCGTTGGTTAGTCCAAAGGGCATTACTAAAAACTCATAATGCCCGTATCTAGATCTGAATGCTGTCTTCGGTATGTCTTGCTCCCGGACTCTTACTTGATAGTATCCCGACCGAAGATCGATCTTGGAAAAGACACTGGCCTTGCTCAACTGGTCAAACAGGTCATCAATCCTTGGTAGCGGGTACTTATTCTTCACTGTTACTGCATTCAGCTTGCGGTAGTCGATGCACATCCTCGTCGACCCATCCTTCTTGGGAACTAGAATCACTGGCGCGGCCCATGGCGATTTACTGTCTTGGATGAATCCTTTAGACTTCAACTCTTCTTCATGTTGATACAACTTATCCTGTTCTGATGGCGACATTCTGTAAACTTTGTCTGCAATAGGCCTCGTTCCAGGGTTCAACTCAATGCTAAATTCTACCTCTCTGACTGGGGGTATCCCTGGGAGCTCATCAGGAAAAACGTCGAGAAAATCTTCGACCACTCTCGGAATCTGTCATGGCTCTGACACTGCTGCTGAGATGACGCCTCCGGCCTGATTCTTCAAGGTTCGAGTAAAGATGAACTGCTCCATCCCAGGAATGCTGAATATGACCCTACCTCCTCTACAATCAATGGTCGCATGACTGTCTCTCAACCAGTCCATGCCAAGAACAACATCAAAATTCCCCATAGGGAATTCAATCAATGACGCGGGCAGTAAATGCCCACACACCTCTACCGGACATGAAAAGTGCACTCTGCTAACTTCTACGAGCCCATTGCCGGTGAGTATATCCATCCTCTCCGGCAATGTCTCAAACTCTAATCCAATCCGTGTAGCATATTGCGCAGAGATGAATGAATGAGTAGCGCCTGAATCAAACAATGCTACAGCGGGAAATGAGGTGACGAGAATTTTACCTGCCACCACGTCACTAGACGCTAGAGCCTCTCCCAAGGTCAATGTGAGAGTCTGGCCCCGCGGAGCCCCTTGTTGCGGCCTTCCTCGACCATGCTGTTGCTGCCTCTGAGGGCCTTCGGCTTCCTGTGCCTGGCGGAACATCTGAGCCTGCGTTGGTAGACGCTGGGCTAGGGGCCTCACTGCTAATACTGGCCCTCCACTCGGGGTTGCCACCGGAGCTGGCAACGCTGGAAACTGTTGAGCTGGCCCTCCTGGCCTCCGCATCATAGGACAAGTAGAAATACGGTGGTCTGAACTACCACACCTCAAGCATAAGTCATTCGCTGACCGGCACACCTCCCTCGTGTGCCCTGCCTTTCCACAGAATGTACAGTCCTGGGGTGCTCCCTGACGCTGTTGCTGGTTTCTCGGCTGCTGATGCCGAACTGGCACTGTATTAGTTGACACGACCGTCCTCCGCGGTGCTCCTGCATCATGAATACGTACACCGGGTGCTGGTGCCGATGTTCGCTGCATTGCTCCTCCTCCAACCTGGGAATGAGATCTCTTCTGACCTCCTGCCCTCGATGCCAACCTCTGCTGGATAAGCTCGTGCCTCCGAGCTGCCGTCAAGACAGCGTCAAACGTCTGGTAGTCGTGTCCTTCCACAAGCTGCAATAATTCCAAATGAAGTCCCTGCTGGAACCTCATAGCTTTCTCTGGCTCCGTTGCCACCATTGATGGTGCGAAACGGCACAATCTGCAGAACTCTGCTGCATACCCATCTACGGTCTTGCCTGCTTGCTTGAGACTGGTGAACTTCTGCTGGAGCTCATATCGAGCTACTACGCCAAAATACTTGGCCTTGAATCTGTCACTGAAGGTGGTCCAACGAACAGGGCGTCTTGTACCAACTTCTTCTGATGCCCACCAGTCGCGGGCAAGATCCTGAAGTACCAGTTTGACCTGATCAACCTTCTCATCATCTGGAACCTTGGCTGCCACAAGAATGGCTTCGATGTCTTGAATCCATGCATCTGCAGTGATGGCATCCTCCGTGCCATCAAAATACCTCGGGTTCAAGCGACGGAACCTTCCTGATGCTCCCGAGTCAACCCCGGCACTCCTCTCAAGAGCTAACTGAATCCCTTGGTTCAGCAACACGTTCTGCTCCTGCTGTCGAGTCTGTTGCTGTTGGTTAGTGACAAGAACCCCCCGGATGATCTCCAGGAGTGCTATGGCGTCTGGTACTGCCGTTGCTGCTGGTGCTGCAGGAGTTTCAATAACCGGCGGCTGCACTGCCTCTGGTTCCATTTCTGCTCGTGCCTGCACTGGAGAAGGTTCTCTCTCCTGTTGCTGCCCAGTCGAGCCATGCTCTTGCTGCTCTTCCTCATGGGCCTCACCTGCTACTGAGAATGAAGCACCCCTATAGAGAAGAATATAAGATTATCAAGTCCGGACGAGGAAGATTTCGAGGATGTAAGTCAGGTTAGAGATCAAGGCAAGGACAGAGAATTCGAAACAGAATTTCAAGGGGAACAAGTCTTGATTGAGACTCCTAATAATTCGCAATACCCCACAAGTCTGAAAATCGGACCTGCATGGGCCACCACTAAAACCTTGTCACGCCCCAGTACCGAAATACGGAGACGGACTAGGCCAGCTACACCATATGAGGTACGTAACGTCATACGGCGATCGTGGCTGTCGAGAGACTAGGGGGTACATGCTACAATCAAGTCTCCTATGGTCCCACAGAGTTCTATGTCTCAATCAATCAAATCACATCAGCAAATAGATGAACATTAAAGATAAAGCAGTAAGGCGTCCCCGACGCTGTATCAAAATGATCATGAGAGACTAGCTTCATAATTTAGCTATCTCAGAGAGTCAGGAGTACAGAATTATACACAGCTGCAGTCTGTTTAATTACAATTATGTACTGACACAAAATATCAAGTAATCCGGCTAACAGATGCCGGTGGCTAAACGCCGCAAAAGTATAAGCAGGAGTGGTGGAGAAGGAACCCACTCGAGTCCCCGAACTGCCATGCTCCTAGTATGCACCATGGATGTCAGGGAGGAAGATCGTGTCTCTGCTCTGCTACGGGATCTGGCCAAACAAAACCAGCGGGGTCAGCCCCGAATAGCAAGTACCGCCAAAGGGGCACAAGAGTTAAGATTAAAAACCCAGTTAAATGGAATGATTGATAATAGTAATACTTATGCTACCATTATAGGGTAACGCCACATCCTCGAACCCATATGGCACCCTTACAACCAAACAAGGACAAAAGGTGCCGCATGGAGTCGGGACGCGTCGTACTCTATAACTTTCGCATAAGTTAAAGGGTATAAACAATAAAATCTCCTGATCGTGACATCGGTCGACAGCCCATCGTGACACAATAACCAACCCAACAATCAAACAAGAACATGGGTTGGATCATGCACCATGATAGACCATGTTCCTCAGTCATTCACAGAAGTAGCACTTCACAACCAGAATAAGTCTTCCGTTCACAACTTCGGTCCACAGCCTGTCATAGTACGATAACCAACCCAACAATCAAACAAGAACATGGGTTGGATCACGTACCATGACAGTCTGCTTCTCTCAGTTATTCACGGAAGGTAATAGGATACAAGCAAGTCGTTTTCACGGCCAATCAAGTCTACGAGTTTCTAGTGGGACGAGGTTATCCTCGCATCATGTTAATAGGAAATCCTCAGATCGTATCTTTCCAGCAAGGCTAGCCAACCCAGGGGTTCGCGTAGACAGGTATGATTGAGCACAGGTCCCTCGCAAGGCCACCTTGCTAAAACATATAATATATAGCAGGAATTAATCGGATACAGTCATCCACTCGTTGCAGATGACACAGTATCCGTGGAGACCAGCCGGCGCGTCAAGACAGTATCTCAAGGCGGCTGGTGTAACACGATCTCGGGATTCTTGCCCTCCCCATGCATCTAGTATATTTAGTTGCCTAATTTAATCCTAGGTGAAATCTTAGATTTTCATGCTGTGGCCTGCATGATTATCCTCCTAAAGTAGTACTTTAGTACGAGTACCCCAAAGAGGATCCATGTCAATCAGTATGTCAACATGTTCTACCCTCCTTAGTGTAATGCATCATTGCAAATACGCCACGTGGAGTTACGAGTCATTTGTCGAGCATGAACAAGAACTGGGACATTCAGGTACATGTATCAGGTAGGAACACTTTGTTCTCCGGGTCACATTAGTGCTCATATCATGCTCGGGACAAAAGGCGTAAGGATATAAAATGGGCATATAATATATATATATATATATATATATAATAATAATAAGGTAACAATATAGGGCACAAAAGTCCATGCTGCTCGAGGGGAGTGAGTCCATGCGGCCGGGTCAATACTGGTTCATGCGGCTGGGACTACACGCTCATGCGGCTCAGAGAGCCCCAAGGCGCATGCGGCTGGAAGGTCGGGTTCATAAGGACGAAGGGGTGTCAGCGTATGCGGCTGGTGTGGGCGATACATATGCGACTGGATGAGGATGGGCCTTATGCGGCCCAAAAACAGTAGCGCATATGCGGCTGGGTACAAAAGAACTCATGCGGCTCGAAGGCTAGCCGCATGAAGTCCATGTTACAGGGGATCATGCGGCTGAGTCTGAACAAGGCTTATGCGGCTCAATTACTTGCCGCATGAAGATTCATGCGGTCAAGTACTCAAGCAAGTCTTATGCGGCTAGGAAGGACTTTCCATGCGGCTGAGCTCGAACGAGTCTCATGCGGCTGGAAAGGCCATGCGGCTCAGAGGCTTGCCGCATGAGGATTCATGCGGTCAAGTACTGCTCTTCTTCTCCACTTGTCCGAGAAGAGGAGCCAAGCAACCATGGCTTCCAAACTACACAAAACCTTCATCCGGAGCCCAAATCGGAACTTCCTTAGGTCAAAATGGGGTAGAACAAAATTCTCTACAACATGGAACCATCAAAACTTAAAAATAATGAAGTTTGCTAGATCAAAACCAAGAAAATCCGAAAATGGTTAAAACCTAGATCTACAAAGATTAAAGCTTCAAAATGGAAAACTTCAAGTTCTAAACTAGTATAGAATAAGGTGAAGAACATATTTTGACAAATAATTTTGTAAGAAAATATCAACAACATTTATGGATCCATCTCTTGAGCAAGTTGGTACTTGTCTTGGTTGGTGGAGGAAAGTAAATGAGAGAAAATAAATGAGAGGAGAGAGAATGAGTTGAGTTATTATATAGAATCTTGAACCCATGGGTTCATGATGAACCAAGGTGAACCAAGAATAGGTTTCCCAAATGAGCCAAAACTGTAGGCCCAAATGCAGAAAATAAATTACGAAATAATAGTGTGTCGAATATTTTGGGAAATGCATGAAGAAATACAGCAAATAAATACAGTATAAATACAAGGTAAATACGGTTTATCGGTTTACGTATTAAAATACGTATTCCAGGATCGGGGAGTGACACCTGTGGACCTCTCGCTCTCCAAATCTGAGCACCAGTTGGCATCACTGAAGCCTTCCACTACCTGCGGATCTCCGCTGTAGCACAGTGCATATGTCTGAGTCTTCTTGAGATATCTCATAACCCGTTTCACAGCCTTCCAGTGTTCAACACCAGGGTTGCTCGTGAAACGACTCAGCATTCCCACGACGAAAGCTTTGGCAGGCCTTGTGGCAGTAGTAGCATACATCAAACTCTCGATTACGCTTGCATACTCCAGCTGCCTGACGCTTTTCCTTGAATTAGGCTTCAGCTTTAGATCACACCTGTACGGCATATCGATCCCTGGAAGATCTTGATACCCATAACGAGTGATCATTTTCTCAATATAATGAGATTGTGACAGCGCTAGTCTAGTGTCTGTCCGGATGATCTTAATCCCTAAGATCACATCAGCTTCTTCCAAGTCCTTCATACTGAACTTGCTCGAGATGAGCCTCTTTGTCTCCGTGACACAGCTCATATCCGTACCTAGGATAAGCATGTCGTCCACATACAGACAAACGATCATACCTCTTCCATCAGCGAACTTCGTATAAACACACTTGTCCGTCTCGCTGACCATGTAGCCATTTGACCTTATAACCTTGTCAAATTTCTCATGCCACATCTTGGGAGCCTGTTTAAGACCATACAAAGATTTCACCAACTTGCAGACTTTGTCTTCAAGACCCTTGACGAAAAATCCCTCTGGTTGTTGCATGTATATCTCTTCGGTCAGCTCGCCATTTAGGAAAGCCGTTTTCACATCCATCTGATGTATCACCATCTTATATATCGCTGCGAGAGCAATCAACATTCTGATGGTAGTCATCCGTGCTACTGGAGCATACGTGTCAAAGTAGTCGATTTCCTGCTTCTGAGAAAATCCTCCCTTGGCTACTAGCCTAGCCTTGAACTTGTCAATAGTTCCGTCTGCTTTCATCTTCTTCTTGAAGATCCATTTGCATCTGATAGGTTTCGCTCCTTCAGGAAAATCAACCAACACCCAAGTATTATTTGAGGTGATGGAATCAATTTCATTGTCAATCGCCTCCTTCCAGAAAACTATATCTCTGGTCTTCATCGCCTCATCATAGGTAAGCGGATCTGCTTTCACATGATATGTGACAAAGTCACTTCCGAAGTCCTTCGGCCTCCTCACTCGCTTCGTTGACGGCTCAGCGAGATCTGGTTCAACCGTTGTTTCAACAACATCTTCTTGGACCACATCTTCATTGAAGACCTGCGCACCCTCATTATTCTCTGGAACATCCGCAAGAACAATATTCTTGTGCCTTGCAAATTTGTCTTCAAAATATTCTGCGTCGCGAGATTCAATGATATGATTTGACTCAATATCAAGAAATCTCCGAGCATCACTCTTCTCGGCATACCCCAAGAAGATTGTCTTAGTAGTCCTTGTCCCAAGCTTCTGAATCTTCAGATCTGGAAGCTTGACATATGCCAGACACCCCCACAATCGAATGACTTAGGTCTGATCTTGAACCAGAGTTCATGAGGAGTAACGTCTGAAGTTGCATGAGGCACTCTATTTAGAATAAAAGTGGCCGTTAATGCAGCTTCTCCCCAGTAGCACTTAGGAAGACCAGCAGTCAACAATATTGAGTTAATCATTTCTGTTAACGTTTTGTTCTTCCTCTCTGCTACTCCGTTTGATTGAGGAGAGTACGGAGCCGTAGTCTCATTGACAATTACATGTTCTTTACAGAACGATGCGAATTCATGAGACATGTACTCCCCACCTCGATCACTTCTTATTCTTTTGAGTTGTTGTCCAGTCTGCCGCTCAGCTTCGGCTTTGAACTCCTTGAACTTCTCAAATGCTTCGTCTTTAGCCTTCAGCAAGTAGACGAACGCATACTTTGAGAAGTCATCGATGAAGGTTATAAAATACTTCATCCCGGCCTTTGTAGAAAAATGTTTGAAGTCACAGATATCTGAGTGTACTAACTCCAGAAGATCTGTACTTCGATTAACCCGAGGAAAGGGTTTCCTTGTGATCTTAGTTTGAGCACAAACTTCACATTTCTCTACCTTACCCCCACACTTGGAGATAAGTCCTAGACTAGACATTTTGTTAATTCGTTTAGAATGAACATGTCCTAGCCTATTATGCCACAACTCATAAGTATAAGCAGAATGAGTGATTGTATTAACAACATTGAACTGATTTACAAGCTAAATTTTGAACATTTCTTCGGTATAAAAAGCTTTTCCGAAATATGTTCTCCTGATAGACATCACCATCTGGCCAGCATTGATGTCCATCCGGAGGCCTGCTTTGCAGAGTAGGCCTCCTGAGATCAGGTTCTTGGCGATAGCAGGTACATGCTTCATGCCTTGAAGCGTCAGAGACTTGCCAGAAGTCAGCTTCAATACCACTGTCCCGATCCCCAGCACTTCAGCTTGTGCCTGGTTCGCCACCATAACCACATCAGAAGTAGGGGTGTAGGTGGTGAACCACTCTTTGCTGGAGCAAACATGGCAGGTGGCTCCAATGTCTACCGACCAGTCAGCATCAGTTCCTACCGTATCAACCTGTGCAATCATAGCAACAACATCAGTGATCATAGTTACCTTACTAGGCTCTCCTTGCTCCGATTGCTTGGCTTTTGTTTTGTACTCATTCTTAAAGTGACCCTTCTTGCCACACTTGAAGCAAGGCATTTGAGACTGTGGCTTCTTTTTCTTGAAAGAAGTTTCCTTGACTTTTAGATTGTCAGGGTCCTTCTTCTTGCTGTGGGAAGCCGCCTGCTTTCCCCTTGGTTCCTTGGTATGAACCATATTGGCGTTAGCCAATTGCTTGGACAGTACGTCCACCTTCAATTGAGCACGCATCTGGTCCTCAACATAGATTTTCTGCAGGAGATCTTCAAGGGTGATCTCCAGCTTCTTCCTATGCATATTTGCATAGAACTTGCTCCACCCAGCGGGGAGCTTTGAGACAATCCCTGCAACAACAAACTTGTCGGGGAGGGGAATCGTCTCGTCTTCCAGCTTTTATCGCAGTTTCAGGAACTCCTTTACCTGCGGCAGCATAGACTTTTCGTCCTCAAAGAACCACTTGTGATATCTTTCAACCACAAAGATTTTACTGCGGTTCTTGTCTTCTTCGTAGAGTTTTTCTAGAGCCTCCCATATGTCTCTAGCGATAGTCTTCTTAGAATAGGATTCTGCAAGGGAATCTTCCATAGCATTCAGGATAAGCAGTCTGCAAATACTATTTTTCTTTCTCTATTTTGCTTGAAGTTTAATAGCCGCGGTGATTGCGGCAGCAGACCCAACATCTGGAACAGTAGGTTCTTCCTCCAGAAGCACGTGATCTACGTCTTTGAGTTGAAGGGTAAGATATACCTTCCTCTCCTAGACTTGGTAATGTTCTCCATCAAACTTTTCTAACTTGCAAAAGTCAGAATTGAAGAGTGAAACATTAACGTTTTCCATCGTAGCCTTAAAGCTTTGAGATTGTTAAAGTCGAGGCACAATTTTTCGATGGAAAATTGAGAATTCGTAACAGTTGTAAAAACAATCGTTATTACGTAACACTTCACAGAAGTACGTAACAGAAATTCCACTAATGCAACACTTCACAAAAGGTGCACAGATTTCTACTAACGCAAACACTTCACCGAATGTGCGTTAGTAGAATTCTGATATGAAGAAGGTGAGCAACACTTCACAGAAGGTGCACAAATTTCTACCAACGCAAACACTTCACCGAAGGTGCGTTAATAGAATTCTGATAAACGAAGAAGGTGACAGGCGAAAGATGGAAAAACTCCTGCTAGGTTGAATGATCACCGTTGCTCAAAGCTTTATTCGTCCCACACGAATAGCTTCCAGGAACCAGCAAGTTCGTCGGAGAACATAGAACACTCTTGCTCTTCTGACTCCTCGGATGAACACGAACTCCCGTGCAAAACTCAACGCTGGTATAATACCTCTCTTCTCTCTCACAGCTTCTAAGCACTTGTAAACTTTCTGTCTACTACTTGTGTATTAGTTCCTTACTGTGAGAGAGAAGGAGGAGACATTATATAGGCCCCTGCAACAACTGCCCGGTTAGCACAAAGTTAGGGACGTGGTAATAACCACCTCGAACATGGAGCAACCGCTCAGAACATGCAAAGACACGTTCTGCCGCAAGTTGTGCCACTCGTGTAACCAGCGTGATTTGCACTTTACGCACACAGCCATTTTACGCAACCTGCGCACACTACGCACTTTACGCACACTGCGTATGCTGCGTACGCTGCGCACACTGTGCATTCTGCACACTCTACGCACGCTGCGCACACTGTGCGCACTGGGCTGCGTACTGGACTGCGTAACTTGGAACAAAACGCCACATTACGCCTCATGAGCCCTTGAGCCCGAGACCGAGCCCGAGCCCGAGCCCGAGTCCGAGTCCGAGTCCGAGTCCGAGTCCGAGTCCGAGTCGCTAAGCCCCTACGGGGCTTAGCTCCCATGGAAATAAATTTTTCAAGAGCAAAAAGCATGAATGCTTTTATTGTTGATTTAGCCTTTTTTTCCATTAGAAAAATAATTCCACATGGCACACCCATGTGCACCTCCACACCACATGTGCATCTCTAGAATAGGAACGCTAATATATAGAGATACATTTGTTTTGGCCTTAGCCGATGTGGGACTAAAGTTCTAAACAAAATATGCCAAAACCCAACAAAACAAGTGTTGATGAAGAGCACCCCTAATAAGACGTCGAAGAGATATTGATGAAGAGCCCCAAGAAAGGATTGATGGGTGAATGAAACAAGTGTTGATGAAAAAAAAAATGAAAAAAAAAGAGCAACCCGCAAAAGATTGATGGTAAATTAAACAAATTTTAAAAATTAAATTTAAGCCACTTTGGCATAGTACCAACCTTTATATATATATATATATATATATATATATATATATATATATATATATATATATATATATATATATATATCAAACCGAAAAAAAAGACACCTAAAAAAAACGAACCAATACAACAAACACACTATTTTGTGATGACTTCGTCACTCGGACAAATCATATTCCCTATTAAATGACTAATACAAGATTGATTATAAATATATCAATGTTTTGTCCCAAGAATCAGATGTTACAAATCTCAAGAAATAGAATAAGATTACAATTCAGATCCATCACACCCCGATGACAGCTCCCTTAACGAATCAAAAAATCTCCTCGAACAGATCTCCCTTCCTCTGATCTCTTTGTAGAATTTGGTAGATTGCCTGAAGAAGATTACAATTCAGATCCCATCACACCCCGATGACAACTCCCTTAACGAAATAAAAATCTCCTCAAACAGATCTCCTTCCTCTGATCTCTTCATAAAATTTGGTAGATTGCCTCATTGCATCTCCTCCAAGAGCATTCCTCAGTAGCAACCCCCTTAGCCCCCTTAAATAGGTCTAATTAAACTTAATTTAGGATTAAAAATTCTAAATTAGCCCCAACCTAGTCATGGTCGTCCAGATCCAATCAACAACCCAAAATAGTGTTGAGAAATAGTCCAAATTGCTCAAAATTCGAACTGACGGTACATTAGAAGTATTGTCACGCCCCAGAACCAGAATACTGGAGAGCGGGGGAATGACTCAGCCAGCTACGTATTACGGGTAGATGAATACCGTATAATACGATCAATGCTGTCTAAAAGACGAGGGGGTGCATACTACATGAAAGTCTCGCTATGGTCACTTCACATCTATTGTCTCAATCATTCGAATAAGAAACAGAAATAGAGAACATGTAAGATAAAGCAGTAAGGCGTCCCAAACGCTCAGTCAAAATGTTCTTGATATCTGGCTTTACAAAATACAGCCAGATGATGTAGTAAGTATACACAATTGTTATAAGCTGCAGCCTGACTTAGTTACAATTATGCAAAAGTAGGTGCAAGACAATCCGACTAACATGTCGGTGCCAAACGGCAAAGTATAAAGTATTTAACAGAACGAGCGGGGAAGTAAGAAACCCACTCGAGTCCTCCTGCGATCATCGCTCTAGTATTGACCATCTTGGAGGTAGAAGTAAGCTGGATCCTCGGGGACCGGCTCTAAATCTGGCCATGCAAAACCAGAGAGGTTAGACCTCTAATAGCAAGTACCGCAAGGGAGCACGATATGAGGAATGAAACCAGTAATAGGAAACATAATAAATAGATCTCTGCTGACTACTGGAATTCACATCACATCACGACACTTCGAACCAACCTCCCAACCAAACAAGGACAGAAGTTGACCCGTCATGTCCTGATATTCTGATCATCTCAGTTAGGTAACAGAGTAGGTACAGTACACAAACAAATCAACTTAAACGGCCATCCAACTCCTACGGCTTACTACTGTGAGTCCCAAGTTATCCTGGAATTTTGCAATAAAAATTTCTCAGTTCTTACTATGGACAAGCAAGGCTAATCGATCCAATCTATCAATTGCGCCAATCATGAATTAGACGAGTCCCAGCAGGACGCCCGTCATCAATATACAATATACAATAAATAGTATAACCAGATACCGCTCCATGCCCGTGTGGCAGGTTTGCAGTATCTGTGGGGACCAGCCGGCCTGTCGGGCACTACTAGTCCCAAGAGGGCTGCCATGTAAGAACTCGGGAATCAATTCTCTCCATGCAATCATTATTTTTATTTAACTTAATAGTCTCTACGTTGAGTGAAATCCCATGCCGTGGATCATGGTCATTCGGAATGAGTACTTTCGTACGGGGTACGATATGCACAACTCTACAACGATGCCCGTGCGATTAGGTTGTAGGTCTTACATAGCGTAATGCAACAATCCAAACTAACCACGGAACAATCATGACTTGACCATAAAGTACACATGCTTCTTTTATAGTAAAATAAATAAATTAATAAATTGAAGTCTGCATGTGTGCCTGTATGTCAATATTTGGGAATCGGCCAATCGATTATAGTAGTTCATACTTAATATGAACGTGTCTTATTCCATTTAATTCAATAAGACGACTAGCCAGTCTCTTAGTTCCATCTAGGAACGCATGATCAATAATAAATCAAGATAACAATTAATGTTAATTAATGCCACATTCGGGAAATAAAAATTGGGGAATAAATAATGATTGGGAAATAAATAATCTCATGCGCTGTGAGAAATGATTGGGAAATAAATAATCTCATGCGCCTGGGGAATGATTGGAAAATAAATAATCTCATGCGCTGTGGGAAAGGTTGGGAAATAAATAATATCATGCGCTGTGGGAAATGTTGGAAAATAAATAATATCATGCGCCTGAGGGAAATGATTGGGAAATAAATAATCTCATGCGCCTGAGAAATGAGATTGGGAAATAAATAATCCATGCGCTGAGGAAAATGATTGGAAAATAAATAATCTCATGCGCCTGAGAAATGAGATTGGGAAATAAATAATCCATGCGCTGAGGAATGAGATTGGAAAATAAATAATCTCATGCGCTGTGGGAAAGGTTGGGAAATAAATAATATCATGCGCCTGAGAAATGAGATTGGAAAATAAATAATCTCATGCGCTGAGAAATGAGATTGGAAAATAAATAATCTCATGCGCCTGAGGAATGAGATTGGAAAATAAATAATCTCATACGCCTGAGGAATGATTGGAAAAATAAATAATCCATGCGCTGTGGGAAAGGTTGGAAAATAAATAATCTCATGCGCCTGAGGGAAATGATTGGGAAATAACTAATCTCATGCGCCTGAGAAATGAGATTGGGAAATAAATAATCTCATGCGCCTGAGGAATGAGATTGGGAAATAAATAAACTCATGCGCTGTGGGAATGCGGCTGTGATTCCTGCACAATCGGCGTATGGGATACTCACGTTGCGTCTTCAGTACATGCGCGTAAGGAACCTACGTGCATGACACGCTCGGAGTCAAAGAATGCGTTGCCGGGACTTCACGGCGCATGGCCTCCCGGCGCATGGCCTTCCGGGCGCATGGGGTTCCCGGCGCATGGGGTTCATCGTCCCCAAACAGCCAGTTCAGCCATGAAAGTCCTAAAAACTTGCTATGGCCATAACTTCCTCATCCGAAGTCGAAATCAAGCGAAACAAAAGCCAAAACTGAATGAAATTGAATTCTCTACAACATAGAACTATTAGTTTTCGAAAATAACCAAGTTTTAGAGATCAAAACCAAGAAAAACCGAAAATGTATCAAACTTAGATCTACAACAAATAAGCCATGGAAATTGAAAGTGCTAAGTACTAAAGAGACTTAGAATCAAATAGGGAAGATGATGGAACAATAAAAATAGGGATCCATCAAGAAGCAAGTTGGCACTTGCCTTGCTCTCTTAGGTTGGTGGAAGAGTTATGAGGAAGAAGAAGAGTAATGAGAAGAAGAAGTAATGAAGAGAGAGAAAGGGTTTGGGGCTTTTAAATGAAGGAGTGGTGGTAGGTGGGGGGTTTATTTCGGTTCATGATGAACCAACATAATTAAACCAATCTGAGCTGAACCCATAGCAAAGCTAAAGCAGAGTATAAAAGCAGAAAGTAAAGTGCAGAAATGAAATTGCAGGAAATTAATTAACATAAAATTAAAGGAATTTAAATACAGAGCAATACATGATAAATGTAAAATATTTACATTTAAACAGTACATGCATTCTAAAAATACGTATTCTGGGAATGGGAAGTGACAAGTATACTGTCAGTGTACTGTGTGTACAACAAAAAAATTGCTGAATTTTTTTCACAAACCGGTATACTACTAGTATATCCGTTTGTGCTATTTTGACTCAGAACTAAGTCTCATCTCGGTTCATCTGTAACCGATCATCGCCTTTGTCGCAACTTCCGTAAGCACTCCATGGCATTCTAGACTTTCTTTCCAAACTCCAATCGAGACTTAATTCCCAAGACTCTCCATTTTTATTATTATATTTTTTTCATTATTATGTTTTTTTATTTACTTTTATTTGATCCCTTGCAAGCATACATTGCTATGATTACTGTCTAATTATCATTATTACAACATGTTACATTGTTAGCGTCCAAGCTAGACTTGGGTGCGATTGACGGAGTTCGTCGATTCATTTGCTTTTTTTTATGCATGTTGACTTAGTTGCTAGATGACTATCATATATTAGTGGAATATTTTCATATCTCCTTGGCCATGACACACACACATGACACTAATATGAGACTCATCTTAGGGGCACGGACCATCGTACTTGACTGATCATCGACCATCGATATATACGGGACGTGTGAGGGTTAGAAATGTAACTGCTATGATTAGTGCATTAGAGACTCAAGCAGTTTCAAACTGGACATGTTGTGGATATGACTTAGTCAGTATGAAAATTGAGGGAAAGGACAGTCACTAGGCATATGGGCTACCAAAATCGGTGAACCATATGATCCCGAGGGAACTATGAGAGTTAGTTTGATTATCATGTAGGCCTCTGTCGTTTGCTGAACGTTATGCTAGGATACAGATGACTGGTTGCAACATATATATATATATATATATATATATATATATATATATATATATATATATATATATAATGAGTCTATACATGTCCATGCGTTGAACGTTGTCCTCTAAATTTGCACTTAGGACGTTAGAAACACGTTTTTGCATTTATTTATTGTACAATATGTATATAATATGTTGTTTGTATCTTGCTACGTCCCTCTAAGGATCTAGTTTCCTTTCAGGACTGGACGACCATGGACGTGGACGAGGAGGTCTTGCATTCAGAGTTTCTATGATTCATGTTAGATGGATTATTTATTTTCTTGCATTTCATTTCATTATCTATTTGCATGCTTTCAGTTAATAATAGTCATTTGGTAGTGGATTTATTTCCATCCGACTATTATCACTCTCAGATTATCGTTTCCTTCAGTTATATACTATTGTTGTCTCATGCTTAGTTATTACACTTATGGTATGGATGAGATCATTACTATAGATACGTGACCAATTTTTACTTTATGAGCTTGAACTCAATTACTGCATCATAAGTTTCATATATTGGAGTAGCCTACATACGCATGACAACTGGCATAGTCACGTGCTAGTCCCTCGCACTTTGTGACTGGGCAGTGACAAGCACCAAACTCAGCTTTCAAATGCAAGTATTTACACCCCCTCATCACGTGAGACAGTCACAATAAGAACTATTCCATAGCATCCTAAGTTTATTTTAATTAATTTAATACACGAGTTCTACACACTAACCTCCTTCCCAATCATTCCTTTTAAGAGTTTAAGCATTCTTCACTATCATTAGTTTAATATTCACCTGAGAGTAGAACTCGTGTAGTCTTTCCTAATCATGGACATCGACCTCACTTTGGCCTTAGTGTTCAACACATCGTAAGCGTATCATTACCAAGCTAAATTAAACTAATACATCACACCTAATATATGATTAAATTAATTAGGATAAAAGAAAAGAAAATTAAGCCTCTTTTTTTCTAATTTAGTTTGGTAATGATATGCTTACCATGTGTTGAACACCTTGGCTTAGAAAAAAGAGGAAATGGCATGACTCGGAATGGAATATATGTGTTATTTAAAGCATAAGGGAACAAGTGGTAACAATAGTCTTAATTTTCTATGAGGACATTTTTCTCTCGAATGTATTCTTAAAAGGAGACCAATTGCTTTAAAGCCAACAAGGTCCTCCAATGGGACCCGCATCTCTGCGATCCCGACCAATTAAAGAAAATATGTGGTACCATAAACTTTGTTCAGGATTAAATTTACACATACAATCAGGAGCGGTCCTGATCCAGGGCAGGCCGGACGACGGCCCAGAGCCTCCTGACGAAAGAAGACACCAACATGAAACTATTTATATTAGAACTAGTATGTATTATGTCTTTTTTCAACATAAAGTATTGTGGTGTAGTGGACTTATATTTAAGAGGTCCTTTGTTCAAATCTTGACTACAAAATTTTTTGTTTTTTGTTTTTTTTACATTATATATGAGGGTCCATTTTGGAAGTTTAGCCTCGAGCTCCCATCAGCACAAGGCTGGCCCAGCATACAATCACAAGTTATTTTAAATTGCATACTAACCAAGATCATTTAGATACTGTACCATTTTCTTCAATTTCAAAGGTTCTAGTGACTCAATTTTTTTCGAACAAGATCTTTCCAAAAAATGTGGATCGGAGATGATGGGAGTCCATTTATTATCACACCTTGATGGATTTATAACAGTAATGTAAGTTATGATTCTTATACATCTATATAATAATAATAAGTGGTATTTTTTGGTTGAACATAAAAAATATAATATAATATACGATTAAAAGATGGAAGGTATACGAATATACCACATGTATATGTCACTAAAAACCTTAAAAGTAATAAAAAATAATATTAAATAATATAAATAAGAAATAGTTTTGAAAACTAAAGTACCAAAGAATCTCGTAGTCACGAGGATAGCTAATTCATAAAGTAGTGATTATTTTGTACAAGCTCATTAAACCTCGTCCAAATGAACTCTTCATATTTCTTGCACAAAATATATCTAAATTTCAAAAAAAAAAAAAAAAAAAAAAAAAAAAAAAAAAAAAAAAAAAAAAAAAAAAAAATCAGAAAAAAAGCGAGAATATAAGCGAGCTCTAGGTTGTGATATTTAGTTAAATGGATTGTACAAACTTGGACACTTTAAGGCCTCGTTTGGTTGATGAAATCTTAGGGTTGGAAAAGGAAAGTTGTTCTTTTTCTATGTTTGGATGTCAAAAAAAAGTACGATGAAATGAAAATGATTCCAATAGAAAACAAAAATGAGGAAAGAGGTTCCTCCGTCCAACCAAGATCTCACTTTTCCATTATAGAAAATTCATTTTTCCTTCTAATTTAGTTGTCATCTCCAAACACCGGAAAAATTGTAATTTTTCAAGTAAAAGAAAAGCAGAAGGAATTGATTTCCTTTTCTTTCCTTTCCTTTCCGCAAACCAAACGAGGCCTAAATTCATATTGAAATCCTAGAGGTGTACATGGAAAAATATCCGTGAAACGTTGAAACTAAGCCACAAGTGTAAAGTCAAAACAAATCATTACGAAGCTGATACATAACAAAATATTGCATTACAAACTTCTCACAATAGAGTTGGTAATAAACCTGTATCAAACCTTCACAATTTACTAAAGTGTTAGAAAAGCCAATAAAAACATATAACACATATTTATATGCAAAGTGCCCACTGAAATAATCAAATATTATATAGTAAGGACGCCTTGCGCGTGAGGAAGTGCAGCCGCCAAGATGACCACAATTCCCACTGGACGTACATTTTCACTTATAACCCCCAAGTTTACTTAAATTTGAATAAAGTACCATCCTTTGAATTTATGTCATACTAAGTCATACTGGAATCCAAAAACTCAGATTAAAAAACCAAAAAAAAAAAAAAACTTTTTCTTTACAAACTGACTTTAAGAAGCGTATTAAATCCAAATTTACACTTTCAAAGAGCAAAGGTATAAACACTTTTTTCTGCACAAAAATAAGATCATCAAAGTCCCATTATTATAACTAACACATGTTTTGCTGCCAATAGATACATAGCAAACCAAAAGCGAGATCAGTCAATAGAAAGTTCAAACTGAGGACATGGCTTGATAAAATAATATATATATATGACGATTAGAACGCCATCCTGTGTCTCTGTGTCAAGCTTTGGCTCGTCCTGCTGCTACACAAAAGCTAAAAGTAACAGTGCTGGTCTCAAACTTTCCCTACTATTGCATATGAATAAGAACTATCCACACATGCTTTTAATCAAAGCAAAAGCCAATTATGTTTCATTGTTTCTTCAGTGGTGCTTGCTGTTGGACCACTAGGCCAGCTCCATCATAACCTCATTATTCTAATCACTTCCATTGCTAACACGAATGACTTCTTCAATTTTATCACTTGCACCTAAAGAGTAGTCCCATCTTCTCCTCCTCCTCGCCTAAGTCATGGTCAGAGCTGAATAGGAGGAGTTGATGTGAGAGTGACACCCGCAATCTTTAAGCTTGAACATGTAAGGATGTTACAACTGGCTAGGGTTTCTCCGGGACACACGTCGATGTCGTTCCCGTCGAAGTCCAAGGAGCTAGATAGGGAAGATCACATCAGTGCCGAAAAGAAGATCCTTGTTAGGTAGTTTGCAGCCATACGTATGGCGGTGTATCGACTCGTAGACCGCCACGACCATTAATTAGGACTGCTGAGTAGCAAGCAAGGTGTTAGTGGAGTGGGGAAGATAAGGGATGGCGATGTGTAGGGAGATGGTAATCAAGGAAATATGCTTGGAAGAAGTTTGAGATGTTGTCCAGGTGCAACGGCATCCATATTATGATTAGGTTCAAACTCTTCTTTCCCTTTCAAGAGAACCTACTGTGTGAATATCCTGAATTCATTTGTAAACAGTTGAAGGATGACTAGGGTTTAAAGTACCTGGGGAAAAAACCCGTTTCAAATGCCAAACCAAGTCTTGCAGGAATATGGCTTAAGCATGAGCATGATGTGTTACGTCGTGCCAAGATACCTAATATGCAAGCGCGATTTCTTTCTTGTACAATCTTCAAGTTTCGGAGTCTAAGTTGATCAAAAATCTCCGCAGAAGGTTCATCGAAGGAGCTCGGTTGAATCTATTCATGACGACCCTTCAGGGGAAATATGCCTTTCGAGTTGTCACATACAATTGAAGGCAATGGGTGAGGGCAAGGCTACTGTGTGTTATGATCCATCGGGATATAAAGGATATGGGACTTTCCTAAACATATGGATGGCATCAACTTAGCACAAACTGATGGGAGGATGTCCCTACAATTGGCATCAAGAGAGGGACATATCTTCCAACACCACCTGGAAGGTGACATGCATCAAGCAACCCTGGGACCAATCTGGACCTATTTGGTTGTGTATGTAGTGGTAGTACTATTGGAGGAAAGGTCTTCCAACTTGGGGGCTCTTTTAGTTTTGCTAAATTTGCAAAGCAATAAACTATCTTCAAGTCATATAAGAAAATATATACAGATCTTGGTTTTGATAAAGCAAACCAAACAATGGAATTGAAACTTTAATATTAAAAAAGAGATTAATTAGTGAGTGTCGTGTTACAGTGTGCAACAAGAGAATAGGTAGAGCATTAATTTCCATATATTACAAAACATTTAATCATGCGAAGAAGAAAAATCTCGTTCCACAATAACAGAGGCTAAAAACCAGCAGGTGCACGAAAACTAACCACTTGTTGCCATTAGGACCTCACTTCGAATTCTCCTGCCCGAGTGAGGGCTCGGAATCCTTTATATGGCCGACTCTCCAAGTTCCCAAGTCCCAACTTGTCAATCTGCAAGCCTGAGAGAGCAACACCCATGATCTTGAACCCCACACGGAATACAGGAAACACGTGCAATCTATCCACCCCTGGCTCAAGGAGCAGACTTCCCGAGAGAGCTGGGGATTTATCCTTCGGAATCTTCCCAATGGACCAACTACAGGTCTAAAGAACAAACAACAAATCTTAAGTTAGCCTAAACAGATGTTTAGGTTTTCATCCAAAAAAGAAGAAGAGATACATAAACTAGAATTAATAAGACTTGGCACAATTGATCTGGTTGACAATTTTAGGGTGCGAGACTGCGAGTTTTGTCTTCCGTTAAAAATGTATTCCTTCACTTTCCTTTCTTACACATATTTGGTTTGCTGGAAATTAAGGGAAAAGAAAGGAATATGCACAAGTTTTTCAGGTAGAAATGAGATCATGTTTACATAGGATCAAGTTTCATTTTCCTTTCTCTCACTTTCTTAGAAACCAACACAGCCATAAAGTTTCTTAAACTGAAGAAAGACGATGAAGTGACATCTAGATCTGGACAAGAATAGAAATTTTAGTCCAGTCTCCATATCCAGGAAACTTTTCAGTTGTCACGTTCTGTTATTTAGATCAGTCAGTAAAACTGCAACTTTTCAGCCCAACTGAGATACTAGATATAGAACCTAACCTTAATAGCATGAACAAACAAAAACGAAAATTCTGCCTATCCATAAATTCTTCATTTGTTAATGCTTCCCTACCAACCAACAAAACTAGAAATATAATTTTCTTATATAAAAATTAGCTTCATAAATATTACCATCAAAACTAAATATAAAGAAAAGCTTTCGATGAAGAACCTATAGAATCTAACATCAGTCATGAAGAGGCGTCAAAAAAATAATCAAAAAAGAACTATTTACTACCTTATCAGCAAGGACATTCACGGTTCCACAATTTGAGCTTAACTCTGTCGAAGCCACACACGAGGGAAGCTGAAATTGTACCGTTATGTTATCAATTGGTTTCCCAGGATCTTTCCGTATGCCAACCAACACATTTATATGACAAGTTCCCGCATCGGAAGTTAGCTGTGGCTTCACATAAATTGGTTCCTTCTTCAGCTTTTTGACCCTGCTCATTGAGAATTCATAATAATATAGAATCTAAATCCAGTCAAATAATGTGCAAAATACTGAATCTATAATTTTGGCAGCATACAGAATTCTAAACAAACCTGTAGCTCATGAGCTTAAACTGCCCATCAGGAGGCACAAATGACAATATTTGACCTGATTCCCATGGTCGAAAGCGCACACAAGGATGAAACCGCACATCATTCAGGATGGTAGGGTTTGCAAATGACAGGGTCAAATCAGGAAGACCTGGTAGGTGCGAATCTACTTGAATTTCACCATATATTTCACACTTGACCAGAATCCCTTCTCTGCAAGGAGATGCCAAAAAGAAGTTCAGACAAAAACCTCACACATATTAAAGACACCAAGAAACATACTAATAAGCCCAAGCAAGAACACCTACAGTAACCAAAAGTTGGGCAGCCCAATGTTGAGGCCTTTGGTATGGAAGGGGTAACTCCTGTGTTCTTAACAAACACCCCCCCCCCACACCCCCCCCCCCCCCCCCCACCCCCCCCCACCCCAAGTCAATCTCAAAAAAAGGAGAACCTATTGACACAACCAAAGGCTGAGTGATGGTGGAAAGATTAGGGGTCTCATCAAATCAAGAACCCAAGAGTTAATGTTAGAAATGTTCTGTCTGCAATTGGCCAGATGATCAGTGGTTGATGTAGTGGCAAAATTGATGCAGGAAAGGGTAGGTGTCTCATCAAATCAAGATTTTAGTGTTTATTATCACAATAATCTAGATCTTAGCCAGGAAGTTGGGTGGTTTGATAGAAGTGATGAAATTGATGCAGGACAGGATCTAGATCTCATCAAATTGAAATCTTGAGGCTTGATTTAGCAACTGCCTAGAACTTGGCTAGGATTTTTGTAGCTGGGAAAATGGCTGAACAGTACCCAGTGAACTGCCCATCACCTGAATAGTCCCCATGGGTACTGCAATATACTACATCTATTTTACTCTATTTTCTTTTACTGTCGTGAATTGTTTGGCATCTTTTGGGCCTCTGTCCTTCAAGGTAGGATTAGTTTGGGTTTAGTTTTCGATTTCCTATTAGAAGTAGGATTAGGCACTTCTTTTTTTTACTTTGGATCTAATTTTAACTAAATTGAAGTCCCTTCAGGAATAGGATCTTTTGGGGTCCATAAAAGGAGGGACCAACCCGTAATGTAGTATCATTCTACTATGAATTAAATTATGCTCATTCAGAGATTTCAGAACTTTGGATATGATTAATAAAAAATTCAGTCTACCAAGCAGCACCTAGATACCTACTGGCCCGAGTAAAATCCAAGCCACGCCCGACATATAGGGTTACAGCGCCTCCATGGCTAATACTTGGCTTATCTTTGGATGTAACAGCCATTTTTCATACTTGTACTCAGACCACGACTTCTGCAGGATGTCTGGTAAATTATGATAGAAAAAGGATCCTGAACTAGAAAATTGTCTAGAACGGTAGCATGACAAGAGTTTGTGCTTTCTTAACATCTTCCATACAGTAAGTTCAGATGCATTTCACAAGAGGATATCAAGAACTAGTGAAAGTAATTTGTAGATAAAAGGATGAATAAAGGACAAATTGTGTCAACTACCCCTATGTTTTACATTTATTATAGAAACCACACCTACTTTGAAACTAATTACACGGACCACCCCTATAGTTTATATTTTCTACAGAAACTTATAACACTGTCCACCCCTATGTTTTATAAAAATTATTAAGGAGAGGGGTGGTCAGTGTTATTATTTTCGAATAGGGGTAGTCCCTGTAATACTCATGAAACATAGGGGGGTCAGTGTATTTATTTCATGAATAAATTAACATTGGTATAATCAGTAACTTTATGCTGAAAACAGATGATAAAGCTAATATGACAAACATTAATATTTTAACATGACTTGAGCTTGTTTAGTTAGCAGCCCAAGATAAACATCATAAGACTATGTTCATGATGGAGAGAGAAAAACGTGTTTGAACTTCAAAAACAACTAAGGAAAACATCAAAAGCACATGGAAAGGAGAGAAGACGAAGAAAGATGGAGATAAAATTTGACCTGTTAATGACTGCATCCATTTCCTCTACAAGGTCAACATAAACCTCATTACTCGCATTCTTTAGGTCAGTTTTTCTCCACGGAACACATGATGATGTTGCATCTGGAAGCGTATTGCTCATATTGGAACTTTTCCCCCGTCACAACGCTCAACATTTTGCTAACAATATTTGGCGGGGCTACCATCTCCCTCAAGATATTTGGCTCTGTTGTTAGAGGAAAACCATTGTCCATCATTTCATCCAATAGCTGCAATTTGTGGCAATATACCATAATCATCGAAATTCTACAGCTTTGAGCCATGTAGAAGAAACCTAAAACATAACACCAAGAATGATTGCTAAAAGAAACTATTAATAATAGAAAATTGATATCAAGAGATGCTAACAGAAAGAGATAAAATAAACTATGGAAGTTGAGGGAAATGGAGGAGCCAAATAAGCCAAGAAACTATGTGGTGGTTTCCCATTTCGAAGTTCTTGTTTCCTCCCTCGACTTATTGTCTGGTTGGGAGAAAAATAAGCTTGGAATCCAAGAACTTAAGTTTTTGGAATGTTGGGACCCATCTTTCCCTCTCTAAAAGTGAAGTTCTGTAAGCTCCTTCATTTTTGGCTTAGAAGTTGGCCAAGGAACTTGGATAACTTGAGGCTTGTGTGGCACGGGGACAATTCATGTGGGTCAAGTTCTTGTTCCCCTAACTCCGACTTCTCAAACAAGAGAACTTGGATATGTCCCAAGTTCTCCAAGTTTTTTTGCTAACTTCCATGAATCAAACAGGCCATAGGAGCTAGTAAACTTTATGGTTGATTCCCAAATTTACATAACACTCCATTTAATCCACTAGAAAACACAACTATCGAAGTGGTGAAACTTTTAGTTATTGATAGATTCAAGAAATAGTTGAGAATTCAGTAAAGAAAGACTTGACCTTGTTCGATTAATTTTTCTTGGTGCCGGCAAGAGAAAACAATCACCTATTAGGGTTGTTTGGTTAATGGACTGACATCTACATTAATTTGGCTAGATGCACTTAAGAGACAATACCTATTATGGCTATTTGGTATACGAGTACAAGGGAGGTGGGAAGTGCAAATTCCATTTTGGAGAAAGTCCAACCATTTCCATATCCTTGTCGGCACTTTCTTCCATTTGTGGTTGGATAGCTAAGAGCCTAAGATGGAAGGTGGGAAAGTGAGAGAGAAGAATTAGATACTACATGCTAACTAATTATAAAACTAAACTGATAATTAGTTATAAATATATATCGTTAACTAATTATTTATTCATTAACAATAATCAGTTACTTAATATTAATTATACCTATCAATTACTCAATACAATTAAATATATCAAGTAATTAATTATCATATTTATT
The DNA here is from genome assembly GCA_029216955.1 of Iris pallida. Taxonomy (NCBI): domain Eukaryota; kingdom Viridiplantae; phylum Streptophyta; class Magnoliopsida; order Asparagales; family Iridaceae; genus Iris; species Iris pallida. The sequence continues at coordinate 26,737 of JANAVB010035500.1, forward strand.
CAATAATAATTAAGTATTATTATTTATTACTATCAATTAATATCATAATCACTTAATATTAATTAAGTATCCATGTTAACTACTATCATAATTACCTAATGATAAGTAAGCATAAAGAATTACTTAATATTTATTAAGTATCTTAGTTACTTATTTATTTAATAATAAACTTATTATTTACTTATGAATATAATTAATTAGTTAACTACTATGATAAAATATCAATGTAGTAACTAGTATGACAGTTTTTTGCTTATATATCTATTCATATTATATTAAGTAATAATTAGTAATATTCTTAAACTAAAGCAATTAACTAGTTAATATAATTAGTTATATAATATCATCTACTTTCTTCCCATGTCCAGATTTGCTTGATCCCACATCCTGATATGTTTGAGAGAAAGTTGAAAGAGGAAAAGTAGAGGGAACAATGGGGGGACGAGAACTTGGATGACATGTCATATTGACATCCCAGATTCTTCCTAGTGAACCACAACACAAAGGGAGTGGCGAATTAATCCTTTACTTTCCAAAAACATCCGCTTCCCACATATACCTCTTGCATACCAAACAGGCCCATACAGACTCTTCAGACGCTTTAGTGACTCTTGTACATACTTGAAGCCGCTTAGCATGCTGATTCCATAGAGCTGGTTTAGTTTATCATGCTTAGAAATTCAGAAGCTTTTGCATGCAAGTAATAGGATCATATAGATCAATTTGAACTGCTGGTGCTTACTGTGCATTTTTATCATGCAATATATATTTGAATTTATCATGCTTAGAAAATTCAGAAGCTTTTGCATGGAAGTAGGAGGTCCATATACTTGTAGATCAATTTATGTTGTGGGTCTTAGTGTGCATCTTTATCAATGCAATAATATATTTCAAGAATGAAATTAGTTCATTATTGGTGTTTAATGCTAGTAACTTGGTCATAATCAAGGAAAATGCATTTTGAGTGGCTAACGTGCCAACTGAGTTAAGTTGGCTTGAACAAATAGAGTTAATTGCATATACCCTCCCCTCCTCAACTATAAGGGTCATGGAGTAGAACCTCCCTAACTCAACTTTTGAATTAAATAACCCCAAGCACTATTGCCTGGGTACTGCAGTTGGATCTGTTAAAACAATCTACAGAGCTACCGAGTACAAAATATTATGAATTATTCAATTATATTATATCCAATATTGCTTGTACTATAAAAGCATGTGTCTTGTGTACTGTTCCTTAAACTTGCTGGCCTTATGTGAACTATGGTTATGTGAATTATGGCAGAGTAACATATTGAATCATATAATAACAAACAAACCAGTGTATAAGATGTTGCGTGTAGCTATTTAAAAACAACAGAAGTTTCCTATTAGATATAAATCATATGATAATAAACTTCAAAATTTTAATCAAGTAGCAAAGCTTAGTGATTGATTATTGGATAGATTCAAGAAATAGTTGAGAGACTTAATAAAGCAAGAGTTACATTCGATCAATGGACTGATAGCTCCATTGATTTGGCTAGGTGAGTCAGTAGATCATGTTGATCAGTCAGAGTTTTTTGTGTGTGATAGAAGATCAGTTGCTAACGAATATAACTGGCTGATCATGTTGAATTGTTATTAGTTTGGTTTGGATAGACTTTTTTTAGGCTATCGATTTCTTCATCTATAACATTGAAGTAGAATAATATGGTTGTCCGGATATAGGTCCAAACTTCTCATAACTTCATGTTAAGATATATCTCCACGAAAAGACGCTCTACAACTTGATAGAATATGATAGTTAATACTAAGCATGAGAAGGGTTTGTATAAATACCTCATATACTATTACAAAGTTATCCTTTATTGAGTCTTCATTTAATCCTCCAAGATAATCCGTCAGAACATCCGCTACTCTACACAAGAACTGCAAAACAGAAGGTAAGAAAATAACCACAGTTCCCTATTGTATTAAACTCTTAGTCAAGTAATATTATGCAATTTAACCGTGGATCTTTATGAAATGTGTCACCGATGCTGAACATGTGTGTGTGTGTGTGTGTGTGTGTGTGTGTGTTTGGAATGGTAACTGCTTTATAAAAATTAAAAGAATGGTGAGGATTACGATCAAACTCTCAAAACCTCTCCTCCCTCTACATAAAACCCAAACGCCCGGCCCTCCTTGCTATATATCTAATCCGGAGCCATGATATCCATGTTCTCCTGAATGCTACGCTCCAATCCTATTACAGAATTTTCCACAGCTTCATAAACTCTACTATTTCTCTCTCGCCAGAGGTGCCACACCGTGCAAGCCAGACGTAACCGCGCCCTCAAGTACCAATGTTGATTAGAATTCTTGAGATTGCCGATTTCTTCGATAGTTTCTTCGATGCTCTTCGTATTCGTCTGCCTCAAACCTAGCATTCTCCGCTGCCCGTTCCAATCTCTCATACTCATCTCACATTGGAAGAAAAGATGAGAATGGGACTCTGGAGCGATGCCGCAGAGGGAGCAACGACTGTTCTCCAACTGAACTCCGAACCTTCTCAACCTCTCTTTGGTGAGGAGTCTTCCTTGTACTGCCTTATAGAAGCAGTAGCAGAACTTTGGGACCGCCTCCTTCATCCATATGCAGTTCGCCCATTTGAATATGGGGCTTATCTTCCTGATCTGTCGTACGCTATTCTCAGAGAGAATTTCTCCGTGTCCGAGCCTTCCACCTCCAATAGTCCTTCCTGGGACCGTCTTCTATTTGAATTTTCCGGCCCATCTCCACACGCTCGCCCCAGGAAGAATCTCCCATGATATGTTACGAATCAGGGAACTTACCTTCTCCGACCTGGATCTGATGCTACGGAGATCCGTCCCCGCCATGTCTGTGATGCTCTTGTCATGCCACAGATCGGTGTCAGCACCGTCGGGTATTACCCTCTGAATGCAGGCCTTCAGTCTCGACCTCTGCGGAAGAATTGACTTGAAACTGACCGAAAAATTGGAGTTGCTCTGCATCGACCAAAAGTTCTTCCTTGATGTACCTACTTTCCATCCAACTGGACCAATACGATTTCCCCTCTACTAAGGCCCACCCCATCTTGAGTGTTTCCATCTCCCTGAGTGTGGAAAGGGAGCGGACATCTACCCCCCTTCACTCTTTGGTCGACACAAGTCCTTCCATGCAATGGTTTGAACTCCGCCTCTCGATACGAACCGTGCGCACATGCTCTCTATCCCTGCACCGTCTTCTTTGGGAGGAGAGCACCACTTGTAACCAATAAACACCATCGAGTTAATCACGGCTCTAACGAGCTCCACCCGACCGCCGAAGGAGAGCAGCTACGCTTGCCACCCTTCAAGCCTGGCTTCCACCATCCGAATGAGACTAGAGCAGTCTGTGTGCTTAGCGTAGGTGATCGCCAAGGGAACCCCCAAGTACCTGACTGGAAGGGAGGCTTCCTCCACCTGCAGGAGAGAAGTCCACCTATCCTTCTCTGTGCAAGTCCTATTGAGGAAGATTGAACTCTTCTCTTTGTTAAGTCGAAGGCTCAATGCCCTCTCGAACTCCTGCAGGATGTTGAGTAGACACCGCATCCCTTGGTCCGTCAGCTTGATGAATACTAACAGATCGTCAGCGTAAATTAGATGTGAGATATTTGGCTTGACTAACATGAAAATGGGAGTAATCCTCCTCGAGAACTCGGCCACCTCCATGAGACACGAAAGTGCTCTATGACCATCGTAAACAAATACGCAGACAAGGGATCTCCCTGCCTGAGCCCTCTGGAGCTCTTGATGAAGTCCACCGTCTCCCTTTGATCATAATCGAGAACGAGAGCGTCGAGATGCATTCATAAATCATGTTGGTCCACCAGTCGTCGAACCCCATGGACTTCATAATGTGCACCACGAATTCCCTGCTCACTGAGTCATAGGCTTTTCTCAGGTCGAGCTTGATACACGCTTTGTTGCTCCCAATCTTGTTGAAGTCTAACTAATTCATTGGCCAAGAGACAGTTCTCGCCAATGTACCTCCCTCAATGAAAGCGGATTGATTGAATGAAATCAGACCAGGCAGAAGACATTTCATACGTCGACTCATGACGTTAGCTATCACTTTGTAAAGAAGTTACAACACGAGATCGGCCTAAAATCATTCAGGGAAGAGGCTCCGACCTTCTTTGGTATGAGAGTTATGAAAGTGTGATTGAATTGCTTAGCAATTTACCTGTTCGGAAAAAAAATCCCTGACTGCCTCGAGTACGAGCAGCTTTACTTGATCCCAATGGCGGATGAAGAACCCAGCGGTGAAACCGTCCGGACCCGACGACTTGTTCAGCTTGGATTTGAGCACTATCTCCTCCACCTCTATGAGCAAGACGGGCTTGTGAAGAGCTGTTGAAGCTTCCTCTGTCAGAATCCTTTTGCAGATGACAGGCATAAGCAACTGCGTGTAACTCTCCCCGTGTAAAGGTCTGTGAAGAAGTCGACCACCTCCGCCTCTATCTCAAATAGATTCTCCAGGTTCTTGCCGTTGGCATCTATGAGGATCGCGATCTGGTTGACTCTGCCTAGCCTTTACTATGTCGTAGAAGAATTTGGAACAACTATCTCCCTCCTTCACCCATTCGCACTTGGCCTTCTGTTTAAACTTGACCTCCTCAAGTTGTAATATTTGTTCACCTGCTCCTTTAAGCGACATTCTCTAGCGAGGTTATCCGGGGAGGGGCTGCTATGATTTACCAACTGGACGTCCTCCAGTTCCTTGCTAAGTTCGGCCACGGAAGACCTGGGTTGATCCCTGAGCCATAACTTGATGCATCTCTTGATTTCCTTGAGCTTCGACATCAACCGAAACTGACTGAAACCAGAAACTGGACGCTCCATCCGTCTTGAACGACCACGTCGTATCCAGCTAAGAGCGGCCAGGAATTGCAATACTTAAAGGGGAAGGCCTCTTGACTGAGCTATCCAAGAAACTCACCTGGAGCGGGGAGTGGTCACTTGGACCGGCCAGGAGCCCCTTGACCCGAGTGTCAGGGAAAACTTCGAATCACCGCAATTCCCCGTGTGCAGTCAATCTGGCACTCTATCCTATTCTCCACTGCCTGATTGTTCCACGTCCATACCACGCTAGACCGATGGAGATCAGTGATCCCCGCCTTAAGCGTGCAAGAAAGGAAATCATCAAGATTGTTGTCCGGAACCGCCCTCCACCTCTCTTCTCGTCTTTGTGCATTATGGCATTAAAATCCCCGATGAATAGCACTGGATAGTTAGTTGCCACTAGCATAGTCATCCCGCCCTCGTTGGAGAATTCCATCACCATCATCTGTTGCGACTCGAAACAAAGCGTTCCTCTCCAAACCTGCTTATTCCACATAACCATATCCTGGCCATCTCGTTGAGGTGCAGGTTGTGCTCCACCCCCATTTATTTGGGATCCTCCTATTGATCAAAGCTTTCGACTTAATCTTTGATTCCAACACAACGACTATCGAGCTTTTGAGCCTTCTCATCTGATCTCTAATACTTCTCCATCACC
>JANAVB010035501.1:0-106410 GCA_029216955.1 Iris pallida
GGATTCAAATATTTGGTATGAAAACTCAGAGTTGATTTGGGTTATGAGGTTTTAGTTATTGTGTGATCTCGAAGTTCACATTTGAATTTGAAGCTTGTGTTTGATCGGGTTTTCTGATTGATATTCTGATACCATGTTTTCAAATGTGCTAATTTTTCTGAGAATTTAACCTATCAAACTGAACACTGTCACTCAAGCACTCACTCATTCACTGATTTTTTCTGAGATTGTACACTGGGTTTCCATACCTAGTTAGCTAACTGGTTGAACTACTCTATTAGACAACTGAGATTTCATTCCAACACACAATGTACACACACTTTCTCCAATTCCTGTCACTGTTTTCCAGAACATTTACACACACATAGTCTTAACTAATCACTAAAACCTATCCACTAACTGTCATGTATGTTTAGAAGGGAGCTGTGAGTTGGAGAGAGTTGAGGGATAGATGGTTAGAAGGGGGAGTTGTGAGAACTCAGCCCTTCACAGGAAATCAATGCAGGCAGCAGTGACATTGCCTAGTGGCATGGCTGCAGGTAGTGCATTGCAGCAGCTGGCACCAATAGCAGCATTGCTTGGCAGGGCACTTGCAATAGAGTGCAGTGAGAAGTATTGGGGTGTTGGCTTGGCTTGACAGAATTATTAGAGAGGGTGAGATCCTAGTCTTGGGTTATGGTATATAGATATATAGGTTAGGCTTGTATATGATTATATATATATATGAGGGCATGTTAGATATGAGTTAGGTTGGATTGGTTAGGATAGTGGGTTGGCCTTATATATGTATATAGGTGATGTGTCATAGAGTATAGAATATGGTTTGTAGATATGTCACATGTGAGAGTTGGCATGTAAGGTTAATGGGATGTTGAAGTTATGTTTTGTGTTATACCTTACTATACATGGTTATAGATTATAACTAGTTAGAGTAGAGTTGGTTAGCCTATGAGTCCATGTACCACCTACACACACATGTTGGTAATTGCACACATACTCTTGACCTTGCCTCCCCCTCTCTATATCCTTATGAATGTGTTTGTATGCATATTGTGCTATATATATGTATATATGATATATGAATTGGTTTGATATGGTTTTGTTAAGCCATGAGTGATTGTATAGGTACTGGTATAAGTTTTGTCTTATGGTATGGTTATATAGTGTCATTTCTTTATAGGCTTTGATATGGGTAATGTGGTATATCCTTATTTGTGTGATATGGTATAGGTAGAGTTGATTAGATAGTTAACCCATGACCAAGATTGACCTAATTACCTTGTTGACTAGTCTATGATTGACCAAAACCTTAGTTAGTCTAACTTTAACCTAGATTAGACTAACCTAGACTAGTTTGACCTTGTTTGATCTTGTATGACTTAGTTTAACTTCTTGTGACCTAATATGACTTAATTTGACTTAGTTTGACTGTAGAGTTGACCAAGTTTGACTTGGACCTAGTTTGACCTAGTTTGACCTAGAAATTATGTAGTTTGTATTGTAGCTTTCGATTCTCTTGTATTTTACATATCATGACTCATATTACTCTGTTTAGGACATTGTGACTCTGGTGCAGGCATCTGATATTACACTACTCTTTTCAGAGTAGCAGGCGAGTACATTCTCTGATAGTTCTCTCATTTATTTGTCAATTACTGTACTTCAGTTCTAGTTAGCTGTATGCGATTCTCTGTTACAAATACGTACTGTTATTTCTGAATCCATGTATACGACACACATACTTACTCGTCTTACCTCTATTATTCGAATCACCATACGAATCACTATTCGAACCACCTATTCGTATCTTCATTTGTTGGTTGGACTTGTATTCGTCTTATGTGTCGGATTTTGGATTCATTTGTATTAGATGGGCGGGGAAATACTTGATTAGACATGTGAACATTCCCACTATTCGAACCACCCCCTGTGAATATATTCTAACGATAGCCATTCCACACCCGGCCAGGTGTGTGATGTGTCGGATTTACCCTTAGCCGTTTACATGTCTAACTAAGTATTTTAAAACACACTTGGAGAATTTATTCGAATCGTTGTTAGAACATTGTGAATCATTATTCGTATCACCTTATTCGTATCACCTTATTCGATTCACCTTATTTGAACAATGATTAGAATCACATTCGACTCATCTTATATTAGACTCACATTGGAATTATACTCGACTTATATTTTACCATCTGAACTCATTATGTTACTCTAGTTCAGTTAGATCTTATTTTATAGTCTTCGTTGCTACGATTCTTCTCTTGTTTAGTTATTTTCTTTCCTTGTACTTTATTTGTCTTTCTTACCATCACCTGAATATAAACTGCCATATTCATCAATACAACTGTCTATAACTGCTTTATAGTTCTCTGTCATTTACTCGGGATTTCTTGATGAATTGTACTCGTTCCTGTCCTGACTGGACCTATTGAAAATATTACAGATGACTGCCCTGAGGACATTTGCCCTACTTACCCTGGAGCAGGAGATGGCTTAGCTACCTAGGGCCACGACTCTCAGGAGTGATCGGGAGACTAGCTAGTAGACTTGGTTTAGTTTTCATGTTTTTTGAACTTGAATTGTAATAACTGAGATACGAGTTTGTATTTGAGTTTGTTTGAGTTTGGTTTAGTTCTGCCCAAATTCTGTCCAAATTCTTCCAAAATTTTGTCTTTGGAACTCCTATAAATAGAGAAGGATTTCGATCATTTTAACTCACTCATTCACTTTCAATCTTCTCTCTATCTAAAGTATTCAGTCTTCCAAAGAGTTTTCTTGAGCTTTAATTTTCAGATCCCAAGCCAATTACAATCCTCTAGTCGATTTGCCAGTGCGATACGGTCTAGAAGTTTCTGAGTGATTGTAATCAGAAGGCTTGATTTGAAGAATACCTCTTCACAATTGAAGTTGGACGAGTTCTTCGTATCAAAGCTCGCATTGTAGAAGTTGCAAGGACTTCGTAAGAAAACTTACGGTTTTGCCAATAGTGGATTCAACTGGTAGCAAGAGTTCTACCGACTGGATTAGTCCTCAACAGAGGAAAACCAGTATACATCGCTGTCTTTGCGTTTGCTTTCTTATCTCTGCCTTTACATTATTTAATTGTGATTATTATTCTGTGATCTTGCTGCTAACATTTTTTAATTAGCATATTTCCGCTGCCAACTCTATTCACCCCCTCTAGAGTATTGTGCTTTACGATTTCGTTCCTACATTGTATATATAGAATTGAGACTTGAGTTGTATTTGAGATTGTTTGAGTTTGTTGTTATTATATCAGTAGTTTTGTTGTCTTCAATTTCTTAGTTATATTTTGGTGTTATCTTATCGTGCTTAGACTGTGATTGAGTTACACCATATCTTATACTTGTCCTCCGTTCGGAGTTGATCATGATGAGTACACTATATACTGCATGAGTTGATGGTTAGTTAGAGACTTAGAACAGCGTTCTACCGCCGACACTGCGGCGCAGGCTCGGCGCTGTTACGTACTCGTACCCTCAAAGTGGGTGCGGGTCGTGACACATTTTTAGTGGTGGCCCATGCAGGTCGAGAGTCGCATTAGTACGATATCGTGGTAGTACGGCGACTTAGTTGTACTGCTGCGAGCCTGCGATAGGACTGAGAGATAGGCTTTACCGGAGAGGCACTCAATCACAGTTAGAAAAATTCTGCTTTAAATCATGCCATCTACATATCGTACTGATTTGCCTTCTTTGGAATAAACTGTCCTCCTTTGATATATCGATTCCTGCTCAGTATTGACTTCCTTGTTCGATCTGTCTTCAGGATGGTGGAGACACGATCACATCGCTCTGGTGCAGCAGTTGTTGTAGAGGGGACTGCCACCTCTCAGCCAGATCAGCAGGGTCAGGAGGCTGCAGCTTCTGCCACCTCTACTCATATTAGGACTTCAGCAGCAATAGCAGGGGGTATGCCTCCATCAGCTCGAAGGCAGGACCCATTCATCCCAGAGATGCAGTTCCAGCAGCTGCCGCCTACAGGACACGTGGATGCGGTACAGATGTTTGTCTACTTCCAGCAGTTTATGGACCGGCAGCAGGCCCGACAAGACAGGGGCATGGAGTTGGCCCTTACGGCAGTCGCAGCTCGACCAGTGATCCAGCAGCCGAGGACACCGGGGATACAGCAGTTCCAGAAGATGAGCCCCAGAGACTTCCTGGGGACAGAGAAGATTTTATATGCTGACAAGTGGATCGAGCATATTAAGGAGATCTTTCGCCTGGCCCGGATACCGGCAGATCTCCAGATAGAGGCAGCAGCTAGCCGGATGCGAGATCATGCTCGCACCTGGTATCAGTCAGACCCCAGGGTGGGGGTAGCTGGACAGACTTGGGAGGAGTTCAAGGGCTTCTTCAAGAAGATGTTCTTTCCAGATTCAGCGCTCAGAGCCTTGGAGTCGCAGTTCGAGAGCTTAGTTCAGGGGAGCCTGTCAGTGGAGGAGTACGCTGGGGAGTTCGGCCGTCTCAGCAGATTTATAGAGGGCTTGAGCGAGGCGACGAAGGCCCAGAGGTTCCGGAAGGGTCTGGTCAAGGAAGTCAAGTCCTTGACCAAGGGCAACAGGGATGCCACTTTCGAGGACATTTTAACGGGAGCTTTATTGGCTGAGGATGATCTTGAGCTGAGGCGCAAGAGGGGACGGGACGCTCACGGTACCAGCAGCTGCGGAGGCCAGGCCAAGAGGCCTCATGTACAGATTCAGCAGACGCAAGCACCAGTGGGAGTTCAGCAGGTGCAGCACCAGTATCGGGGTCAGGACCCGAAGGCGATCAGTTGTTCCTACTGCAAGAAGTCGGGACACATTTGGGAGCAGTACAGGAAGAGGTTGAAGGTTTGTTATTTTTGTGGGTCAGCTGCCCACCAGAAGATAGATTGTCCCATTGTACCTCCTTTTGAGGGAGCTAGGCCACCTGTAGCTCAGCACCAGAGGGGTAGAGCTTTTGCGATGGCAGCCGAGGAGACTGACGTCGCAAGTGATGGATTAGCAGGTTTGACCTTCTTGTTCTTCCTCCCCACTTTCATGTGTGATTTCCCTTAATACCTGCCAGGATGTTTCTTGTGATTGCTAGTGTAGCTACCATGTTCGAGACTGTGGAATCACGACCAGTAGGATTGTATTGCTTCGACTTTGATTGATTGGGGGTTTGACTTAGGAAGGGTGCGATCATCTTAATTTCGAGGACGAAATTTTTATAAGGTAGGTAGGATTGTAACACCCAATTTTCTAGATGAGGGTATTTTTGAAATTTTGTAAATATAATTATTATTTATTGATATTTATTTCATATTATGATTTTTGGTGATTTTTGATTATTTTTAAACTACTTAAAAACTGGTTTAAGTCATGACTTGTGATTTTGATGTGCTGCTAGTAAAACCTGAGAGACTGCATGACCTAGAGCCAACCATGTCATTAGGATGATTTATTATCATTTTTAGCCTAGGGGTAATTTGGTCATTTTGACTTATTTGAATTATTTGATGATTTATTGAATTGGTGAATTCTAGGTTGACTTGACTTGTTGAGACCTAGTGAACTAGCCTAGAAGCTAACCCTAGCCATGGTAACCCTAGTCTAACTTAGGTTAACCTACTTTTAGTCATTAGAAACTAATTTTAGAATGAGGGAATTTGGTTTAGTGAATTTAAGTCATGGCTTATGATTTCATGAAATGACTTATGGCTTAAAGATTGTTTGATCATGACTTAAGCCCGTGGGCCAATTTAGGAAACCCTAACCCTAATTTTTACAACTCATGACCAGCCACTAGGGCTCTCCCTTCCCTATAAATATTCTCCTCCATGTTCTTGCCTCTTTTATTAAATTTTTACAAGTTTGAATAAAGAGGTAAGAGCCTTCTTCCCCAATCCATAACTTCCTCATTTCAATTCCTTTTTGGCTCAAATTTTTTGCATTTGGTTCTAATTGATCCCTACTTTATGTTCATGGAGAGAAATCTCAGGTTTGAATCAATTTGGAGATATTGGCTAGCAAGGAGGAATCCCATATTTGAAGCTTTTCCATGTAATTTGCACATATAGGTAAAACCCTTTAAATTAATTTAAAATTCGGTTTTCTTCGCATGTAGGGCTAGATCTAGGAGTCCCCTAGGTGTCCCTGAAATTTGGGTGAATTTTGTGTTCGTTTGGTGTCTGTATCGGACACGTGTCGTAGTGTTGCCTAGGTGTTTGATGAAATGCCTAAGAGGGATTTTCTTTCTGTTTTTCCAAATCTTTTTGAATGAATTCCTAGATCTATATGTGTACTTCACATTCGTGTCCTTTTGAGCACATTTATGGACACGTTCGTGTCCATATTTGAACACACACGTATGCACGAGGACACCGTGCAGTGCCCTGCTGCTCGGGTGCCACTGCGGACACGACACGGGCTCTCGTGACTTGAAATTTGGTAGACACGATGGCCTACTGTCTGACACAGCAAACACAAAATTTTAGAGGATTTTATTGGGTGGATCGAGAGAATTTCAACCCGTACGGATTTTTACAGGCACACACGCACGCAGGAAACACGACTGATACGCGGTTCGACACGACACCACGCGTGTCGTGGACACGGTACAGGGTGATGGGACCCTAGACCTATCCTTGGCGTACCCCAAGACACGAGTACGAGCCCTATGGTGTCGTGTGTCATGTCCTAGCTTGCACTGTACCTCTGCACGAGGCTGCTGACACTGTTATTTCTGATACCTTGGTTTTCTTCATTTTGGACACCTGTGTCCTGATTTTTGGACACGAGGGGACTCTTGGGAACTCGTGTGATTTGTTCAAACCACTGCCCACCTGCCACCTTGTTTCGAATTGGATTTGAATGGGATTGAGGCCTGGGAACACATGCACTGTGCACAGTTTTTGAATTTTCATATTGATTCCCTATTCTAACTGAGTTTTGATGTTGTTTTGCCATATTAAACTCTTACATATATGTGTTAACTACTGCTAGGTTAGATTTTCATGTTATATTAGGTTTGGTTATCAAGAAATGGAATTTTAAAAATGGGGTGGACTGTTACATGCTTGTTTTGGAAACCTGAATTGGTTTTCCAGTGTAAACTGATTTTTATTTAATGTCAACTTGCTATATTTGACTCATACTTGTGTATTAGTTAATGCTAAGCGGGATTAGCATGTTAGACAAGCTTGTGGTCGAGAGAATGGAGTTTTGCATATGGATTGGGGACTCTGATTCTGTGACTGTTCACTGCTTGTTAATGTTCTGCCCATTTCATTGCTTGATAGTTCATCCCCCACCCAATAGAGTTAGGTCCTGCATCATTAGATGTCCAGGCCATTCATGCTTAGTCCCTTATTAGAGATTCATCACTGCATACTTGTATCAGAACACTTCATATACCCTGCATATAGATGTGACATCATGCATATTAGAAAGCATGTCCTGCACATTCAATTAGCACTGCACTAGGACCTGTCTTATGATTGCATTATTCCTTGTATTAACATATCCATTGAATTCATTGTTACACTACTGCCTGCACTCTCCCTATACACTACCTTCATTGCCATTTCCTGGGACACCAAGTTCATTCCTGTGACCATACACCCTACTAAATGTGAGCTGTCATTACTATACATTCCTGAGATTAGCTCACTGTCACTGTTCCAGTACTAGGATTGGTAGAAATAGCCATACTTCCTTACCTCCATATCGCATTTTTCTCCTACACTGTTAGCTAACCTGAGATTGCCTAACCTGGGACTGAAATCTGAGTATACATATGTATATGCACACAGGCCACCCTCTATTTTCCTGTCACTAGTTACACTCTCACACCAGTCACCCACACACACAAAATCTGGCTGTTCCCTCTTATGTTCACTGTCACATACATTCCTATCTAACATACACACACACATATATGTAATCCACTAACACACACAAAAATCTGGAATTTCGTTTGATATACATATATGTACAATAGTTAACCTGTAAGTGTTTTCCATAAATAAATTCACTTTATTTATTGTGTTTCTGGGAAAATACAACTGTAGGAATCCGATCTAGAAGACGATCGCTTTATCGCTTAGACGATACGAAGAAGAAAAGCTCTCAAGAATTCGACAGCAATTTAGATATCTATGTATCTGTACAATAAATGAGAAAAGTACTCTATTTATAGAGTCAAAAATAACTGAAAAGATAACTGTCTTAATAATCTATGCATAGTTGATAATCACGCAGGACTCAAACGTGCGCAAAGTTAATGAGCAGTTACTAGACGTGGCCTGTAACTGTTGGACACATGGCAATCGTGCATGAGTCGTGTGCAAGTTACTGGGCACGCATACGAGAGATTTGTGGCATGTCTGCCACGTACTCCAATCTGATAATTTGAGATAAAATCCACGCCAACTGGTTGAGGATGAAATCCACGCAGACTTGGGGCAGAAGGCTTCAGAATACACGCCAACTTGAGGCAGAAGGCTTCAGAATACACGCCAACTTGAGGCAGAAAGCTTCAGAATACACGCCAACTTGAGGCAGAAAGCTTCAGAATACACGCAAACTTGAGACAGAAAGCTCAAAATTCACGCAAACTTGAGGAAGGAACATAGAAGTTCAAAATACACGCAGACTTGAGTCAGAACGGCCAGCTATCTTGATTCGACGTGCCTCGACTGAAACAAAATCTCTGACATTGATAGCCTTGTCAGTCACATTAAATGACAATAAGGCCTTTTTGGTACGCCAACTTGATGAAGACTGAATCTTATTGAGGAAGATTTCGAAAGTCACGTAATAGTCGGCTGAGATCTCTCGAGTCCCGTGCATACGTGGCATACGAGAAGACATTCTTTGACTGTCGTGTTGTCAGTCATAATGACACTCTGACAAATGATGAGATGTCTATGTGTACCATTTAAACTCTGCATATATTTGAGGAAATGGTCTGATAGAACTCAGCGTGTATTTTAGACATCGTTCTGATAGGTTGTATTAACTCAGCGTGACTTCATTTTTGAGGCCCACAAAACCCCCTTCAAAGTTTTCAAAAAATGATAAATTATTTCGAAATACTTTGAAATCGAGATGATAAAATGAATTTAGTCACGCTGAGATGATTCAGGGAAAGATTTCTTTCGAAATGATTGGGCTGTTGGGATTCTGTGCGGTTTAGGATCCCGTGCAAAACTCCTATATCGAAGCAAATGATGACTTTGCCGTTTGAAATTCTTCGTGAGCCTATAAAAAGGCCATAAATCACTTCATTCTTTCTTTACTTGCTTTAGAGAGAGAAAAATCCCACACATAAGAGAAACTTCGTCTTCCCCAACTTTTCCTTCTCTTTCTCAGCAATTGCTCCTAAGATCGACGCTCAGGCTAAGGGTAAGACCCCTGCGACGTCTTCGTGTGCCACCACCGACAGACTTCCTCGCCGCGAAGTTACTCATCCCTCTATGCAACGTAAGTGACAGATGGGGATACGAACTGATGAAGACAAACTGATGAAGATGAACTCCACATAGAAATCTTAGGATTCTTAAAACAATCAATAATGAACTTTCGAAATATATCCCCCCTTCTTAGGGCAAAGGATATTAATAAAGTATGCCCCCTCTTTAGGGTTGGCCATACTTCACATCTTCATGTTTACGAAGCTTTGTGTTTTACGCAAATAAGCATGGCTCTCATGACTCTGCGTGATTTTTCATATGTTGGCAGAGATGTCAATGTTGAATTATTCATGCAGACTTCTGAGAGTCATCCTCTGGATAGATTAGTCTTAATCTGTCAGCATATTTTTTGTCATTTTCACTTCAATGTGATTCTGGCAATGATGCGTGACTTTTCATTCTAATCTGTCTAGACTTTGCGTGAATTAATCACATGCGTGAATAAATCATTCAGCGTGTCTTTTTGATCTTTGTCTGAAGTCTGCGTGACTTATGAAATTTTCTTTGAACACTGTTAAACACGCATAAGGCTCATAGACATAAATTTTTCTGAAGTTTGCGTGACAAAACATGTCTGGTCTTTTCTTCTTTTCTTTTCTGTAGTGAACATCCGAAGTGAAGAAGCTGATTAGGAAGGACATTTGAGCTTCTCTTTCAAACATGATTTATCTCATGTACAGTTTCCTCAGTTTGACACTCCGAAAGCCAGACTATCTTTGTTGAAGAATCAAGATCATACCACTCTACACTGTCTGATAAATGGTGAATCATTTCAGAGTCTTGACCTGGTGATCCATAAGAAACCAACTTTTCTGTTTGGGGATGCCATAGCACATAAGTCACAACCAAAAGGCATCAGGGAGAAGGTCTGCTTCTATTTTGAAGGTGATGCAAGGAAGCCCATGTACTGGCCGAAGGTATCTAGGGGTTTGTCTATCATGCGATTCATGCACGCCAGTTACCCCAGAAAGATGACATGGCACTTAACAGAAAATCAGCAAGCTAAGGCGAGCAGAATCATTTACAAGAAAGACGGATTCTACAGTGCTCCGGAGAATCACGTATCCTGGTTTCGAGGTTTGAAGCCGGGATGTGTGCCACCCGAAGACTCGTCTATATTGATGCCATTCAGGACGCCTGTTTTCATAAATGAATTCATGGCAAATGAGAAGGCATTCTATCCTATTGATTCGACGTCGAGGATGATAGGCTTAATGAATCAGGAGAATATGAGGTGGAGGACTCTGGTCCATTGGGTTCTGGAGAAGTTTGAGAATGAGCTAAAGCAGGTAAATCTCTATGACGCGATCGTCAATTCCTCCTACGGCTTCAAACCCAACCCATTTCTATTCCTGGCCTTGGTTGAAAGATATAACCACCGGACGAGAACATTTATGACTCCCAAAGGGGAGATAGGTTTTGCCCTTCATGAGATGGAATACATCTCTCATCTGCCTTCAGGCACACTGCCATATGAAGAATATGTGTCTACAACCGAGGAGCTAAATTTTCTGTCGGAGAAGAACCCGGAGATGGTGCATCTGTTTAAAGAGATGATGTGCCATTTCGGCACATGCACACTGTATTATAAAAGTGCTAAAGAGGAAGCCGGCTGCCACATCCAGAAGTGGATGTCTTATCTTTTCATGAATCGTGAGAAAGATGAGAAGAAGATAAATGAGAAGAGAAAGTATCAAATTAACTCCTTCAAGCCCCTCTCTGAGAGTGAAATCACCAATCTACTAGAGAAGTATGACTGTAAAGATTTTACGATCAATGAAGACTGGTATGAGTTTAAAGCCGGAACCACCTTCAGATCATATGTGAGACAGAGTGGAAAACCTTTGTCAAAGAACGGTCATTTAGCCGGATTCCTCTCTCTCTGGCTAAGAAGATTTGTTGTTCCTGGCTCCAGCTCTCTGGATAGAATACATAGAGGCGTTATTTTTGCAGCAGTGCGCCTTATGTACGGCTATAAGACAAACTTATTATCAGAGACAACTTGCAGGCTGAACGCAGGTCTTCGAAATTTTGTAACCAATATGCTGTCTAATCAAAGGAATATGATCGATCCTTTTCCGAGAATAGAGATGCCCTATACTTATTTGTATGGTTGGCTTCTTCTCCATCACGACGGTCTGATACCTCCGGGAGCAGGAGGGAGCGGCAGCCTCTTTTTAGAGAAGTACGTCGGAGAAACTTTCTGGAAGGTTCACACTCTTCCAGAATGCAGAAATATTTTGAACCGATCATCACATTGGTCGATTCAATGTGCTCCTCCGCCACAGGGTTATGAGAGCATGCCTCTGAACATGATAGACGGAGAAAAAGGGCACAGGCTAGATGACGTAGCTTTTCAATGGCTGCAGCAAATTCGGCCATCTCACCTGGTATATCGTCATGAAGAAATGACGTACTTAGAACCATATCTACCGAGCCAATTTGCTCAGCAATTCGGATATGACCAACTTCATGTTGGGAATGCCACCACCTGTCTTTCTGCTCGTGGAGGACTAATTGATGGAGCTCGGGCATGGAGATACTTCACGGCTAGAGATACAAAAGTTGAATTCTCTATGCCGAATCCTTTATCCAGGGCGGGGACGAAAATGCTCTATACATACGCCCGCTTCTATGTTTCATCGAGCACTTTCATGCCGAGTTTTCATTTGAAGACTTTTGTTGCAGAAGACGACCCAGCTCCATCAAAGAGGTCGAAGAAGAAGATTGTTATTCAACAATTTACTCCGAAACCTGAAGATGAGACTGCGGAAGGTGAGCCCTTATATGAATTATCTCTGGAGCAAAACTTTCCTGATGAAGTTCTTCCTCCAATATTCGTGTCCATCTCTAAGAGGAAACGAAGTGATGAATCTGAGAAAGTCTCTAAAAAGAGTACTAAGTCTCAGACTTCCAAGAAGAAAAGAGTTTCAATAACTGCCACCTCATCTCTAGGTGGCATCCCAGTTGATGAAGACGATGCTGCCGACAAAGATGAAGATACAGATGAAGACGATGCTCCTTTGATAAAAAGAAGATCGAGAGGCAGATACGTCAAAAAGACTGTCGGAAAGATGAAGGGCAATGAACTCCTGGAAACTATTATGAGTGGAGGGATCTTGCCAGAGATCGATGAAGCGGTTTCCACAGAGAGAACAGAATCTGATCGTGTTCATCTTCCAGCAACTTCAGCTGAACCGACTGAGGTAGAGTCGACTGTCCCGACGACAAGTGGAGTAGCTGCTGAACCTTCAGAGATGAAGATTATCCCTTTTGAGCACGGGAAAGAAGGTGTCATCCAGGCATTGGATGATCAAATTGAATATTCAGAAGAAGAACCAGCTCCCGGGGCAGAAGTTAGGGAACAACCGGAAGTTCCATCTTTTCAACCTAATCAAATTGAAGAAACTCAGGTTGAAGAAAACATTTCTTCGGCCAGAGGTGATGAAGACGTACCAACGTCTGAACTATCAGCTGCTGATGAGTTATTGAAGAATGTTTGTAAAGACATTATTCTTCAAACTAACATTCCAGAAGAGACTGAACCTGCAGTCAATACCAAGTCCATGGAAATTGAAGCTCAAGAACTTGAGCTTGCTATTGTTGCTATTCCTGAGATTGATCCATCTCAAGGAATAGATGTTGATGTGAATATCATGGATTCTGGATCAGAGACTCACCCTGAAGCTGAGGATCAAAAAGTGTCTGAAGAAGAACACTCTAAAAAAGAAGAAGAGGCTGAAGAGGAAGAGGATTGGCATCCTGAGACTTCCACTCATTATGATGAAGATAAAATCAGAGGAAATAGAATGGAGCTCAGTTCTGAACCTGCTCAATCTCCTGATAATGCTCCAGCACCCAGTAATTCTGGAGCTGGTAGTAGTTACATAAAGCAGGTGTCAGACACCATTATGGATCGACTGCGAGAAGATGCGAGACTCCCTCAACATATAGAATATGAACCTCAACCTGGTAGAATTTTATTTCAAATTCTGTTTCTACTATTTCTTTTTCTTTATATGCTGATTATTTTTCCTTTGACTAGTAGGAACTGCTGCAGCAATGAGCTCGACTCATGCTCCACTTATCCAGCCTGATGTTGATGAAGGGAGCTCGTATTTGCCAACTTCTCCAGCGGCACATACTTTAATTCCCAGGACAGAGAACGTACAAGCTTCTTCTTCAATAATGATAGCAACTCCTGGGTTTGAGACGGGATTGGCAAGGACTCTGGGGATGTATTCAGATATCATCTATTCATATCTAGATACGTACTCCAGGCGTTTCTTGAAAGACGAAACTATGCCCTTCTCTGATCTCCGAACGATGGTCAATTTCCCGCTCCTAGCACTGCGACATGCCGGCTGCGAATCTCAATGTATCTTTTTCGAACATCTTCTAGATGAATTAGAGATAACTATCCAAAGATACTGGGAGATCAAGAAGGAAGATGTTAAATCTTTGACTGCGGCTGAGATCGCTCAAATGGAACATGAAGCCCAAGCTCAGCAAGCTGCTTTAGAAGAATTTCTTACTTCTTTATCTGAAAAGTTAGTAGAAAAGGGTGAAGAAATATTAGCTACTCGTCAGAGAGTAGAACTTCTGGAGAAGGATAAAATATCAAAAGCTGAACAGCTCAAGAAGTTGAAAGAGGAGCTGGCTCGTCTTCAGGAGCGAATTGCCTTCATGGAAAAGGAACAAGCTGAGGTCATCACTGCTCGTATATCTGAAGCTGAACGCTGTCAAACTCTTCAACAAGAGCGAGAGCAGATGCAGGCAGAGCAAATTGAAGAAGTTAACCGTCGCCAATCTGCTATTATCATTTTTGATGAACAAATTATCGCAGTCAAAGCAGCAGAAAGAGTTCGTAAAGCTCATGATGAGAAAATGAGTATTGTACTTGATCGTATTAAGGAGCTAATAACTCCTAATAAATAGATCTTTTACATTTTCACTTGTAATCAATATTTTGATTTTGAATGAAGACAAATAAGAACTTTTGATTTGATTTTTGACTTTGTTGTTTTGATAATGATGTATTCATAGAAAATATGTTCAGAGGTAAATAATACATGACACATTTCAATAGAATAGAATATACAAATGAACTTTGTAATTCTATCTGATGATATTAAACCAGAGATGATCTTAGTTTAATACTGATTAGAAAAAATAGAATTCAGACATAAAAATATCTTTGAACTCAATTTTTCATGATCTTTGGACTCGAGAATCAAAAGACTAGATATCATTTTCATAAATATGATACTGAGATAGAAAATTCAGAGGTAATATGGACGTGATTTTCTAGATATCAAATTTGCTAAGAAAATGATACAAAATAGAATATCTATTTCCACTGGGGATAAAAGATATCGAAACGATTCTTGTAAAGAACAATGACTTTGGTATTTTTACTAGCTGGGGAATGATAGGAGAACAATCTTGACAGATGAAAATATTACACATAATATTTCTTCAAGAATTTGCCATTAATGGGCATCATAGTGACTTTACCATCCATAGTGGTTAGCTGATATGCCCCATTAGAAAAGACTTTATTCACAATGAATGGACCTTCCTATTTTGCATCGAACTTGCCTTTACTCATGTGCGTCATAGTCATCGGACGTCTGACTGTAAGAACAAGATCTCCTTTTTGATATGCTCGAACTCTAACTTTCTTGTTAAAAGCTCTTGAGATTCTAGCTTGATAGAATTCGATATTCTGTTGAGCAGATAACCGCTTTTCATCCAGAGCTTCTAATTCCTAAAGTCGAAGACGATCATTATTCTCGGTGGTAAGTTCATTAGCGATTGCTATCCTTAAAGAAGGAATTTGAATCTCTAATGGAAGAACAGCTTCGCATCCATACACCAGAGAGAAAGGTGTACATCTAGTAGCATTACGAACTGTAGTGCGGTAAGCCCACAAACATTCACCAAGTTTCTCACTCCAATTACGTTTGTTAGTAGAAACAAACTTCTTTAAGAGTTTGATGATGGTCTTGTTGAAAGCTTCTGCTAATCCGTTAGCTGCCGGATTATATGCGGTAGAAGCCACATTGTTGATCCGATGATCATCACAGAATCGAGTAAATTTCTGGCTGACGAATTGTGGTCCATTATCACGAATAATGCGTCGAGGAACACCAAATCTGTAGATGACATAATGCTTGATAAAGTTGATGATATTAGAAGTTTTAACTTCAGATAAAGGAATAGCTTCGGCCCATTTGGAGAAATAATCGGTTATTACGAGAATAAACCGATGACCTTTTGATGACGGCGGATTGATCGGGCCAATAATGTCCATGCCCCAAGCTTCGAAGGGCCATGATGCTGCCATTGGATGTAGAAATTCTGAGGGTTGATGAATAAAATCCGCATGGATTTGACAAGCTTTACACTTTCTTGCATATTCGATGGCATTTGATACCATAGTAGGCCAATAATAACCCATACGTCGAATACAGTCTTAAAGTTTTGGTCCAGGCTGATGTGCTCCACAAATTCCATCATGTACTTTGCGAATAATTTGTTGGGCTTCACTACCGGCAACACATCGAAGAAGTAAACCATCATAAGCTCGACGATATAAGGTTTTTGTAGTATGATTGTAATAGAATCTGAGTGATCGTCGTCTGATAGATGCAGCCTCACTCGAATTATCTGGAAAAATATCATACAATACGAAATCTAAGAAAGGAAGTCTCCAATCTTTATCCGTATTCTGAGTCTCAGCTAAATTACTGAAGGTGAATTCCATACTAGAATCAGATGAAGATGATAATGATTTACGACTTAATCCAAATCCTCTTGTTGTATTGATATCATGAGATGTTGATTCTTCAATATCAACTGGAAGCCCTAGAGTTAGATTGTTCTCAAGATGAAATAATTCTCGATTGCAAACAACAATCATTTGTTGACGTCTAATCGGAATAGCTAACACCGTCGCAAGATTAGCAAGAGCATCAGCTTCTGTGTTACATGCTCGCCTAACATGCTCGATGAAGAATCCTTCAAATGAAGAAGCCATAGATATAACCGATCTATGATAAGGAACCAGATCTTGATGGCAAACTTCATAAGTACCCCTTATTTGATTGACAATGAGTTTAGAATCTCCATACGCTTCCAAATGTTGAATATTCAGATGTTTAGCGAGTTGAAGACCAATAAGCAATGCATTGTACTCAGCTACATTGTTTGAACATGGTTGATCGAGAAAATAAGCTCTTTGGATAGCATGACCTTCTGGCGACACAAGAACGATTCCAACCCCAGCGACAATGTCACCATTAGGACCTATTCTTGAAGCTCCATCAAAGAATAGACGCCAAGTAGGATCTTCTTCAATAATTTGGTTTGAGTCTAGGACTTCATCTGGGATTTCATCGTAGAGTTTTGAATTTTCTGGAATTGAATGAGCAGCCAGAAAATCAGCTAAAGTTTGTCCTTTGACCGATTTCTGAGGAATATAGTGCATATCATACTGAGCAAGTAAAATTCCCCAATTAGCCAATCGAGAATTTAAAACACTTGGTTTCTTCATCATAACTCGTATAGGATTGATCCTGGAAATGACATGAATGGTCTGGCCAATGATATAATGTCGTGTCTTTTGGACAGCGAACATCAGGGCTAAATATTCTTTTTCGACCTGTGAATATCGAGGTTCAGCTCCGGTCATAGTACGACTGAGATAGTAAATGGCTTGTTCATGACCATTTTTATTCTTTTGAGCGAGCAATGCACCCAATGAATGACTCATTGCTCGGGTATATAGGAGGAACGGTATTCCTGAGACAGGAGGTACCAATACTGGAGGGCTCATCAGATATTATTTTATATCATCGAATGCTTTCTGATATTCATCATTCCAGACAAAAAAATACCTTTCTTCATAAGTTTATTGAATGGTCTGCAGCATCCTGAAAGATTAGAGATAAATCTCCTGATATATGCGATCCTTCCTTGAAATCCTCGTAGCTCTTTTAAGGTGCGTGGAGGACGCATCTCTTGGATGGCTTTGATTTTCTCGGGATCTACGTGTATACCTTTCGAGGTAATGACGAAGCCGAGAAATTTGCCACTAGAGACGCCTAAGAAGGACTTAGTAGGGTTCATCTTTAATTGATGCTTACGCATTAGATCAAAAATAGTCTTCAAATCTTGGATGTGATCCTCTTTTTGTCGACTTTTGACTGCAATATCATCAACATAGCATTCGACTATTTTCTGCAAATGTTCACGGAATATAGTGCTCATGGCTCGTTGATAAGTTGCTCCTGCATTCTTGAGACCGAATGGCATAACTGTATAACAGTATGTACCGATCGGCGTTCTGAAAGAAGTGTGTTTCTCGTCATCTGGAAACATTTTAATCTGATTGTACCCAGAATACCCGTCCATGAATGACATCCGTTCAAACCCACAGGTATTATCGATCATAACATCAGTAATTGGTAGAGGGAATTCATCTTTTGGACATGCCGCATTGAGATCGCGGTAGTCTATGCATACTCTGATCTTGCCAGTCTTTTTATGGACAGGAACTATATTAGCCATCCAATCAGGATGTTGTTCCTCTCTAATAAACCCAGAAGCCATGAGTTTATTGACTTCAGCTTCAATTGCATCCATACTGTCTGGACGAAATCGTCGCTGTTGTTGTTTGACCGGTTTAGTATTCGGAATGATATTGAGTTTGTGAGTTGCGATTTATGGATCAAGTCCTGGCATATCTTCGTAACTCCAAGCGAAGACATCGATGTATTCACGAATAAGTTTGATCATGTCTTGCTTATCAGTTTCTGAAAGACTTTCACTAATGAATATTGGTTTGGGGGATCCCTCTTCACCAACATCTATTTGAACGAGTTTATCTTCAGTCGGAGGTTCTCTTTGCTCGAATCTAAACTCCCATTGATTATCTAACCTTTGGGCCCACTGTTCTGATTCAGGTGAGATTTCAAATTCGTCTTCGTTTTTATCATTTTCTTCAGAACCGTCAACAGAGACCATGTTGGAAGACAGAATGTTGTAGTGGAAGTCACCGATACTTGTATCAGAATCCCAAGAGGTGGTACTAGAAGAATCAGATCTCTTATCTTCGTCAGATTCGGGATCTTCATGTACAATATTGATAAAAGGAATAGGAGCAATATAACCCAATCCGTATTTTGTCCTTCCATATTTCAGAGAAGGAATCCGGACAGGCATTCTTCTTCCTCTTCCATCACTGAGGCCAGTTTTGAAGTCATAGCCCATATTTTTGATAATGTCTTTAGATTGCTGACTATAACGACGTAATTGTAACCTTCCAGTATCATCGTCTTTGTCATCGTCTTCCAAATCAGAAGGATTCTGGGGCCCTTTGTAGAAGAATATTGGAATGTCTCCTGGCTTTCTACTAGGAACCAGAAAGTATGAAGTTTGTACTGATTCTAGGGATACCCCTGTATGAAAAGTCTGTACAACTCCTATGGTTATTGTTCTCAAGTCATCTAACAAATGCAAATAACTATGAACATAATTACACACATCAATATACTGCAAAGATGGAGACTTTTCATTAAATTTAAAAGTAGTAGTATTTACATTGGGAGAAGGCTGGGCCTTAGAAATCTTAGCCAAATCAATGACTAAAGGGGGAGAAGAAAAACAAGAGGAAGTTTTGTTTCGATTAAGATCGATAACAAATGGCTCAGAAGAGGTGAGCTCCCTTGAAGCCTGAGATGGAAGAGTAGTCCGCCCTTCAACAGGGATTACCAGAGTATCCTATTTTATATTTGAAGATACAGGAACTGTAGTACGCCCACTGACAGGAATGATCAGTGTATCTTGGGTAGATGATTGAGGTGATGGAGAGATACGTCCGCTCACTGGAATAATAAAAGAACCTTCTCCATAGGGTTTAGGAGACTGTTGCTGAGTAGTTCGACCTTTAACAGGAATTATCAAGGTCTCACTTTGCGGATCCTCTTTCTCCATAGCTTGTATCACTTTTGTATACTCTTCTTTGTACATCCGGGAATCATTAAAATAAGCTTCAACCCCATGGAAAGGATTTATATCAGCAACTTCCTTTTGTACTCTTCCATTGCTGTCAATGTATTTAAAACACTGATAAAGAGTAGAAGGCACCACATTATTTTTATGAAGAAAGGGTCTTCCCAGAAGAAGATTATAAGATCCCACGATCTCGATCACATAGAAAGTGACTTTGGATCTGAAATCACCTATCTGAAGTTTCAGATGAATCTTTCCCAAAGGCTCGTTTCGGCTTTGATTGAATCCCAAGATAGTAGTAACCGTCTTGGAAAGCTTGTGAAGAGGGATTTTTAGTTCATCCAACAGACTCTTTGGCATTATGCTTATAGCAGACCCTGGATCAATGAGGATACGATCTATCTTCATCGTATCGATATAACCGGTGAAGTAGAGAGGCCGATCATGTCGATTATCCTCCAGTAGCATGTCATCTTGTGTAAAGGTGATATTTGGGATAATCTCCAATACACTGTTATAATGTAAGCAAGTGGCAGGTTCTTCATCTGGCTTCTTTAATTGTGCAAGACAAGAGTCAGCCTGAAGAAGTGCCTCACTTAATGTCTCCCAAGTCTCTTTAGAAAGACGTAGAAGTTCAAAGAGGGACATTCTAGCTGGTGTATTAGCAAGTTGAGCTAGAATGTCGAAGTTATAAGGCTTCTGAAGCCCAAGAGGAAGGGACTTCTTAATTGGTTTATCAAATCGAGCCTGTTGTTTGCCTTTCTCAAGAGCTGTGGGCTTGGAAGGAGTAGGTACAACCGGTGCAGTTGAAGGAACAGGTGCAGTGGATGATTCTTCTTCAAGAGGAATATTAGGAGTATCTTTGTCAGCAGGAGAGATATCAGGAGTATCCTCAGGACTCTTGGAATAATCCTTTAGATAAGGTTTCCCTGTTCTCGTAGCACCAGCAAGTGCTTCTGCTTTATCTTTTGATTCTGTGTCAGGAGTAGATCTGAAAGAAGTCATATGACATGACTTAGTTTTTCCAACCTTCTTAGATTTTCGGGAAGTAGTCTTTTGAAGAGGAGGAGAATCAAAATCTGCCACTAGATCAGGATGAATCCATATGATTTCTCCTGTTTCTATAGTGATCGGTACTAAATCCTCAGACTGTGGAGGAGGAATATTTACTATTCAAGAGTTGCCTTGGGAATAGGAACGATCCCGTTTTCAAGGAGTTGAGGAGGGAAATCTCCGAATTGCATAGAGACGACGTTGGAGGTGACGGTCTTCTCTTTCGGAGTAAGAGTGATAGCTCCAGATTTGATCATTTCCTGGATCTTTCCTTTCAGTACATAACATGTACGAACTGTGTGACCCAACATTCTGTGGTATGGACAGTATTTAGGATGATCTGTCTTACCAGCTTCATCGGGTTTCTTGATTTCAGGTAATTGTATTTTATTACCTTTCAGCAGACATTCAATGATACCAAGGACATCATCGTCATCAAAAGAGTATTCTTCTTTGGGGCGAGGTGCTCTTGGTTGTTGAGTCGTAGAGGTAGGAGTAGTTTGAACGGTCGATGCATCTTTACTCTGAAGATTAACTTCAAGGGTTTATTTTCCCTTGCGAGTATTGGATTTAGCATTATTGCTAGTACTTTGACCTGTTTCTTTGGGAGTCATCTGTACTCCTAAACCTTTGAAGGTTTCAGCACTAATTTCTACGACTTTGGCAATAACTATGAAGGAAGGCTAATCTTGAAATTGAGTGGATCCTGTCCAAATGCTGATGATTGGTAACAGATTCGACTTACATGTGTCAATAGTAACAGCATCAGGAGTTCCAAGAGGCATCTTCAGAGCTTCTCTTCGAAACCGTTCAATGAAATCCTTAGTAGTTTTATTATTTTTCTGCTTGATTCTTATAAAAGCAGACATAGTCATGTCATTGAGCCCTTCATAGAACCGTTCAAGAAACATTTGTTTGAAACCGGCAAATGAGGTAATACACCCATCAGGGAGACTTCTATACCATTCATAAGCCGTTCCTTTGAGACATCCGACAAACACCCGAGTAAGGAGGGCGTTACTTGGTTGTAGCTGATCAGTCATCACTTCAAAGTGATTAATAAATTGACTCGGAGAAGTGGTTCCATCAAAGAATGAGATACTAGGAGGCTTGTATTTAGGAGGATACGATACTTGCTTCCATTCTATTGGATAAGGTTGCTTGATACCTAACCTTTGTAAACCATCTTTCTGTTTGAATACCTCAAATTGGGTTCGAAGATTCCTCAATGCTTCAGTAACGACTCCGAAAGATTATGGAGTTGTAGCTTGTAGAGAATAGTTGGGAGGAGGGACAGCATTATAAGCGCTACCCCCAGCTCCCGAATGGCTAGGAATTGGTTGAGCTTGCCCAGGGATATTGGATTGTACTGCTGGAGGAACATGCACTGGACCTACACCAGTGTCAATTGGTATGGCATCTGGTACAGTCTGTCAATTTTGCAGCTGGGTTGCCATGAGTTCATACATTAACTTCATAGTATCAGCCATAGACTTCATTTGTTGTTCCAAAGAAGCAATTCTTTGGTCTTGGTGAGTCATTGAAGAAGAAGGTTCATTGTTTAATTCAGTATTCCCATCCACCATATAAGTTGTGACTATACGAGGGATTATTGATGAACTAGTGGATCCTGTTTGTTCTGAATCATTGCTTTGTGTATCAAAGTCATTTGTAGGAGAACTACCCCCAGTAGAAAGAGGTGGGAAGTTAGATTCTCCAAGAAATTCAGAATAATCTTCAGAAATCGAAGTTCTTTGATTAGAAGCCATGACCCTTGATGTGGTGCCTCTATATACTCCATCTGGACTATCAGTTCTACCCCCAGTATCCCGAGAGGTTATGTTGATAGAAGCGAAAAGAGGTTCATCTTCATCAGGCATAGGTTCACACTGAATCCGATTGAAGACAGATTGTCGTTTAGTTTGACATCTGCATTAAATTATGACCCTTGGCTGGAAGTCACATTCATGATCAGCATGGTCATGATCCATTGACACAGAATTATTCCTCCTTTTTTGTTGAAGATGTTCTCGTAAATCTGTATGTGAAGATTGAGGTATATCTGAGAACAATCTTTGTGCATTTTTAGGAATGTATTTCCTGTTCTTGGGTCTTGACGGCTTTTGATTATACAAAGAGTGATTAATCTGAGCCACATAATTTCTGGCATATTCTGCATCCGGATCTCTTACTTTTGTTCCCGATTGATATGGTTTCTTAACACCAGAAGTGCTTCCCAAGCGGGATTGATTAAGTTTCATTCTTAGATCTGTTGGAGGTAAAACATTAGTTTTTTATACTTGAAGTTTTTCTTCCATTGATCTGGATATTTGCAGAGAAGGAAGAGTTGAACCACCCCCTTGATTAGGAGTTGGTAACAAACTATTTTGTAGAGACAAATTATGTGCCCAATTTGAAGAAGTCGTAGAATAAGACATTAAGAAATGTTTCTTCTTAGACTTGTTCAAGTTTTGAGACATAGAATGTCCAGAAGGAAGAGTAGTCAGGAGACTATTTCCTTTTCTTTGACTAACAAAACTGTCAGTCAAAGTTGTTCCTGAAGTAAACACTACAGGAGCAGAAGAAACAACTAAAGAGTTGTTTCTTTTCGAAGGGACTTTGTGAGCCATTTGTGGAGGAGTTAAAGCAAGACCACCCCCAGTTCTAGCAGAACTTGGCAAAGAAGAAGAAATAGCTAAAGAGCTATTCTTCTTAGAGTATGCTGGTGACAATTTGGCTAAGGAGCCAGTATTGTCAGCGTATGAAGTCTTGGCTAAGAAGCCAGATTTTGGTACGCATGCTGAGTCAGGGAGAGCTGACATGGTGGATGATGCGTGCGGAATACACACTGAAATAGGCTTGGTTAAAGAACCAGTGCTGTTAGCGTGACTTTTGAATTTGGGATTACACGCTGGAACAGGTTTGGCTAAGGAGCCAGTGCTGTCAGCGTGACTTTTGAGTTTGGAATTGCACGCTGGAACAGGTTTGGCTAAAGAGCCAGTGCTGTCAGCGTGACTTCTGGACTGCGTGACTACGGAAACAGATTTGGCTAAGGAGCCATCACTGTTAGCGTGTCTTTTGGATGCTGTCTTTTTCGAGCACACAGGAGTATGCGTGCCTGTAGTGGAGTTCTTGCCAGTGTTAGTAATGGACACTGTGGTAGAAACTTCACCGTCTTTGGTTGCCAACAGATTCTTAGGGACGTAGACAGATCGTCCCTTTGATTTGGCAGTGGTGATAGAGGCTGAAGTGTGCTTGCCACCCTTAGCCCGCTGTATTTCTTCATAGGCGAGTTGATTGAACTGAATCGATATCACCTTCTTCGTCGATCCGACCGACGAAGCGTCGCATTGAGTTGTGGCCATCTCAGAAGAGGAGATGGGTTTCCCCAGCAGAGTCACCAATTTGTTTTCCACAAATAAATTCACTTTATTTATTGTGTTTCTGGGAAAATACAACTGTAGGAATCCGATCTAGAAGACGATCGCTTTATCCCTTAGACGATGCGAAGAAGAAAAGCTCTCAAGAATTCGACAGCAATTTAGATATCCATGTATCTGTACAATGAATGAGAAAAGAACTCTATTTATAGAGTCAAAAATAACTGAAAAGATAACTGTCTTCATAATCTATGCATAGTTGATAATCACGCAGGACTCAAACGTACGCAAAGTTAATGAGCAGTTACTAGACGTGGCCTGTAACTGTTGGACACATGGCAATCGTGCATGAGTCATGTGTAAGTTACTGGGCACGCATACGAGAGATTTGTGGCATGTCTGCCACGTACTCCAATCTGATAATTTGAGATGAAATCCACGCCAACTGGTTGAGGATGAAATCTACACAGACTTGGGGCAGAAGGCTTCAGAATACACACCAACTTGAGGCAGAAGGCTTCAGAATACACGCCAACTTGAGGCAGAAAGCTTCAGAATACACGCCAACTTGAGGCAGAAAGCTTCAGAATACACGCAAACTTGAGACAGAAAGCTCAAAATTCACGCAAACTTGAGGAAGAAACATAGAAGTTCAAAATACACGCAGACTTGAGTCAGAATGGCCAGCTGTCTTGATTCAACGTGCCTCGACTGACACAAAAGCTCTGACATTGATTGCCTTGTCAGTCACATTAAATGACAATAAGGACTTTTTGGTACACCAACTTGATGAAGACTGAATCTTGTTGAGGAAGATTTCGAAAGTCACGCAATAGTCGGCTGAGATCTCTCGAGTCCCGTGCATACGTGGCATACGAGGAGACATTCTTTGACTGTTGTGCTGTCAGTCATAATGACACTCTGACAAATGATGAGCTGTCTCTGTGTACCATTTAAACTCTGCGTATATTTAAGGAAATGGTCTGATAGAACTCGGCGTGTATTTTAGACATTGTTCTGATAGGCTGTATTAACTCAGCGTGACTTCATTTTTGAGGCCTACAGTAAGTTAATATTATAATGGACTGTGATACATAAAACTGGGAAACAAATGCCATTTCACTTGTTGATTCACACATTGGTTCAATGTGACACTCACACATTTCAAACTAAGGTATACACATACAGCCCTTTCCCCTTCTCTACATGTATGGATATATGATATATGTAATGTGTATATAAGTATTTGTTATGGGTGTGTCCTTTGGGAGTGAAAGTTAGGTTGTGAGTGATATAGGATAGATCCTTTGAGTTAATATATATGTTATAGGTTTTAGGTACTTGTGGGCTTAGGCATATATGCATAAGATATGTGGGTTGCCTATAGTAAGTTTATAAACTTGTAATATGGATGGTTATGGTTAGATGAGATATAGTAAATTGGTTTATGTGTTAATGGTATTTGGTTTGAGTTTAGCTTAGAGGTAGAGTTGGCTTGACTAGAGAGTTGATCCATAGTCCAGTATTGACCTACCTTGAGTAGACAGTTAACCAAGTTAGCTAAATTCATATGGTGGCTTATAGTTGAGTCTAATTTAGATTGATATGGTTTGATACCTAGAAGCCCAAACCCTAAATGTTGACTTGGGTTGACCCAGAGTTGACCAATTTTGACTTGGACCTAGTTTGACCTAGACAGTTGACCAGGTTTGACTTAGAGTTGACTTTGACCTAGATTGGTCTAGAAATCATGTAGATTGTATCATAAACATCATTTACCTTGTTTTAAAACACATTATAACTTGTACTGCTCTATTTAGGACATTGTGACTCCGGTGCAGACATCTGACATTACACTACTCTTCTCAGAGTGTCAGGCGAGTACATTCTCTGATAGTTCTCTCATTTACTTGTCAATTACTGTACTTTAGTTCTAGTTAGTTGTATGCAATTCTCTGTTACAATACGTATGGATATTTTGGATTCATGTATACGACACACATTTATTTTCTGGCCTCTATTACTGGTATCATCATTCCTGGCTTCTATTACTGGAATCACCTACTGAAATCATTTACTGGAATCATTTACTGGTATTATTATATTTTGGCTCGACTCATCTTGAATCATTGTGTCGGAATTCTGGATTCACTTGCTGGGAGGGGAAATACTAGAGTAAGACATGTAGACATACCCTATTTCTGGAATAACCCTTTGCTGGAATCAAACTGGAATGATAGCCATCTCACACCCGGCCAGGTGTGTGATGTGCCGGATTACCCATAGCCGTTTATTTGTCGATCTCGGTATTTAAAACACACTGCTAGAGTATAGGCTGGACTCACCCTGGAATCATTGATCACTATAACTGGAATTGTCCCTTACTGGATTCATCTTGTATTAGATTCATCTTGTACTGGACTTACATTGGATTTACAATTGTCTACCTTGCTGTCTGGACTTTATATCATATTACCCTGGTTCAGCTAGTTCTATTTTTACAGTCTTCATTGCTCTGATTCTTCTCTTGTTTAGTTATTTACTTTCCTTGCACTTTATCTGTTTTTCTTACCATCACCTGAATATAAACTGCCATTTTCATCAATACAACTGTCTATAACTGCTTTATAGTTCTCTGTCATTTACTTGGGTTTTCTAGATGAGATGTGCTCGTTCCTGTCCTGACTGGACCTGTTGTAAATTTTACAGATAATTGCCCTGAGGACACATGCCCTACATGTTACAGACCAGGAGATGGCTTAGCTACCTATGGCCCCGACACTCAGGAGTGATCGGGAGTTTAGCTAGTTTGTCTTGTTTTAGTTTTCATGTTTAGAACTGGAGTTGTATATATAGAATTGAGACTTGAGTTGTATTTGAGATTGTTTGAGTTTGTGAAGAACAGTTTGGCAACTCTAGAGGGGGGTGAATAGAGTTTATATAGAAAAATAGCCAATTAAAAATAACTCTTTCACCGATAATAAATAATCAGAGTAAAGTGCGGAAAATAAATGAAGAGCAGAAGAGCATACGCAAACACAGCGATTTTAACCTGGTTTCCCTCGTGGAGGACTAGTCCAGGCCTGAGAACTCTAGCTCAGGATTAAATCCACTATTTGTGAAATAGTAGTTTACAACCCGTGCCTTTTCTTCAGAAGAGCACGTCAACTTCTAACAGAGGATCGCAGTGGCGATTTGCTTGGAATTGTCCAAGCGACTTCTTCGACTCTTGCACAGGAATCCTAACTGAGAGATGCTGAGCACTCGAGACTTAGGAGGCTTGTGGCTAGTAGATGGGAAGGGTATGGCTTATTGAGCTTATAAGAGAGAATAGAAGAGAAGATTGGATGGATTGAAATGAGAGAATTCATGCCCTATTTATAGTGTTTTTATAGGCAGAATTCGGCCAGAATTCGGGTAGGAAAATTCAAAAATTTGGCCGTTGGACAACTAGCAACCAGCTATCCCTAAAATTAGGGTTCCTGATTTCTAGGGGACAGAGTTCGGCCCGAACTATGTGTGGAGGCAGAGTTCGGCCCGAACTCTGTCTCCAGAGCATAGAGTGGTTCTAAGGGGACTATTGGGCAATTTCTGGTTTGGTGGAGCTTGGGATTTTGGGTAGATTATAGACTAAGTTCCAAGAGCTCAGCATGACTCAGAGTACACAAGTCTAGACTCAATGAAATTATAAAATACAGACTCCAGAACACACTGAGAGCCGGAGACTGAGCTGTCATCTGTCTTGAACTGAATGCAGTCGTCGTGTGTCGTATTGAATTAATACAAATATTATTTAGTCAATGTAGTCAATATTTGGTTGACTGTGACTTTGTGTCAACAATCTCCCCCATATTGATAATTAACAAAATAATATATGTATATTCAACATTCATACCTGGACACAGTTGATTATAGCAACATAGCTCCCCCATACTCGATGTCGAGCTAGAGTGTAATAGCTCCCCCGTAATCAGTGAACGGTGCTGAGCTAAAAGCAATAGCTCCCCCGAAAATAGTGCATGAAACCTGTATAATATCTCCCAAAAAGCACAAACAAGCACAGATATACCAAAAGATAGGATATGATACCAATACCAAAAGAATATATCCAGACATATATATCCAGCCAGAATATACATAGTTCTCCCCCTTTTGGCAGTTAGCAATATAGACTGCAGATGAATGAATAATAGAGAAACTGCAGAAGATAATTATAGCAATACAACCACACCAAGCAAAGAAGAAACAGTATAGAAATAATCAAAAGAAGTACTAGCATAAAGTGTCATAACCAAATGTCAAACACATAACCAGAGTTTAAAAACATCCAAGTACATAAAACTGAAACTAACTAGAAATGAAAATGCATCAACTAATGTCATCATCAGCAGCAGCAGCAAGTAGTAGCCAATCTCCATCACAGAGCACGAGAAGGTCCTGGAACATCTGAAGGACCAGGGAAGGAGCGACGAGGGTCCACAAAAGCATCATCCGGATCCATGTAATGCATAACCCACGGATTATCAATGCGATGACCCGCGCGCGCTGGATCCCTCTCCATGGGAATGTGCAGATGCTGAGACAGAGAATATCGTATATCATGCAGAGAGTTTCCGAGAGCACTCATCTGCAGAGTAGTACGATAGTCCAGCTGTGTCCAGCGATCGTCCTCAAAAGTAAAACGATCCCGGAGCAAAGTCTGAATAGACTCAAGAGTGGTAGGTGGAGGAGGTGCATCCTGACCGAGTGGAGGAGAGTCAGGCTCCGCATCATCAGAATGCTCAGAGGCCTCAGGAGAGGTGACGACTGCCTGAGTACGTCGTGCTTTGGACAGAAAAGCAGGAGCAGGCAAGAACTGACAGTCATGAATAGGAATGATGAATGCACGAAAAACCATAGGAAGGTATAAAGGATAAACCAAGGCTCTTGGTTTCTTCCTACAATTTATCATCCAATCCATCATTGTCCTAGGAAGATTGAAGGGGATACGATAATGAAGGTGATATAAAGCAGAGATCTCAAAGTAGGTAACTTCATCAGTTGAACCAGCCTTGGGTAAGATGGTGTTAAAAATCATTCGATGAAGCTCATAGAAGTAGGGGTTGAGATGCTTGGCCATAAGTTTGCGAGGACTTATGTTAGGAGCACATAATTCCTCCTTGAATCCTTCAAGAGAAGTATCGCCAACAAATTGAAATTGACGTGCTTCCACAAGTTTATCCCAAGCATCAAGATTAACAAGATCAAGAAAATCCCCCAACTCAGAATCATTGAAGACTATGTCAATACCGGCAACCCGGGAATAGATGTGGGTTGCATCGAAAGTTAAATTACAATAAAACATTTGGATTGCACTACGGTAGATGACAAAATTTGAAGCAACTAAAGCATCCAAACATAGATCACGAAACAGAGATTCAAATTGAGCAAAGATTGTAAAATTTATCGGATGTCCCCTGAACACCGGACGAGTATGAAAGTCGCTAAACCATGCATTAGACACGTCTAGCGACACAAATAATCGTTCGTCATATGTATTAGGGTCTTGGGGATTAGGCGGGTTGAACAACGGATGAAGGGGTTGTTGTTCACCTACTTGCTCAACGGGAGGAGGAGGATTCGAAGAGGAGGCACCCTCGGTTCGGATTCTCTTCCCATGATTGGGCAAGCGTGGAGCCATTTGCAAGAAATTAAAGAACTTGAAATGGAGAGAAAGAAGGAGATATACCTGAAAATAACAACAAACAGTGGAAGAGAATGATGAGAAACCCTTTTTCCTTGATTTTGAGAAGTAATGGAGCCTTCTAGATCAAAAACTAGGGTTAAGGTTTTGAGAAAAGAGATTGGAGAGGTGAGGAAGGAGGCAAAGGTGAAGGAGAGAGAGGGAATCCCGAAATAAAATAAGGGTTTGTCTTTGGTCGGATGACATATGGACCATAGGATCTAAATTGATCCAACGGCAGAGCCAGATCCCGACGCTGGAACTTAGGGACCGAACTCGGCCCGAACTCTGTTAGGGGCAGAGTTCGGCCCGAGTTCTGGATCAGTGGTTCAGAACTAAAGGCAGGCTGAAAAGATAGAAAAATTGATTAAGTGTTGAACAAAAGAGATTTTGAGGATAAAAGATTGATGAAAACAATGAAGTACATAGAGAGGTACACAAAGGTCAGAATGAACTTTAGGAAAAATCAATTAGGCAATAATAAATTGGAACAAACCATATAATAAACAAGGAAATATATTGTAATTCAGTATTTCAAATTTGCCATGGGTTAGCTGCAGGGGCCGGATCCCAGCTAGCGGTAGTCCTGAGGACTAGTGCACCGTGTCGCTTAGGCTTTTATGCCTTTTTGTCAGAAGGACCCTTTCGGCTTGTACCCATAATAAATTCGTCATAAAAGAATCAAAATATACTCGATATTTACGCAAGGAAGTCTCAACTTATAACTGCTTCATCCAAAATTCCGAGTTCACGACAAAGAAAATTGAAGCGCTCTTCGGATAATGGCTTAGTAAAGAAATCTGCTAGCTGATGATCAGTGTCAATAAATTCTAAGTTAATCGTGCCATTTTGCTGATGATCACGCAAAAAGTGGTGTCTGATCTCAATGTGTTTAGTGCGTGAGTGGCAGACAGGGTTCTTAGTCAAATTGATGGCACTAGTATTGTCATAGAATATAGGAATATGCATGAAAGATAATTTATAGTCTTCAAGGGTTTGCTTCATCCACAGAATTTATGCACAACAACGCCCAGCTGCTATGTATTCAGCTTCTGTTGTGGATAGTGCGACAGAGTTCTGCTTCTTGCTAAACCATGAGACTAAAGCCTTTCCTAATAAATGACATGTGCCGCTAGTACTTTTACGGTCGACCTTGCATCCAGCAAAGTCAGCATCAGAGTAACCGATGAGGTCAAATGATGTTGACTTGGGATACCATAGGCCCACTATAACCGTACCCTTAAGGTACCGAAAGATACGCTTAACCGCGGTCATGTGAGATTCCTTAGGATTTGCTTGATATCTAGCACATAGGCAAACACTAAACATGATATCGGGGCGACTAGCAGTTAAATAAAGTAAGCTGCCTATCATACCTCGATACTTACGTTGATCAACGGGTTTGCCGCCCTCATCTGGTTCGAGTTTGGTTGAGGTAGCCATTGGAGTGCTGATTGGTTTGATGTTGTCAAGATCGAACTTCTTCAGCATGTCCTTGGTATACTTCGATTGACAGATGAAAGTTCCATTAGCCAGTTGTTTTACTTGCAGACCAAGAAAGTAGTTGAGCTCTCCCATCATGCTCATCTCAAATTCCGTCTGCATACACTTGGCAAATTCTTGACAAAGAGTTTCATCAGTAGACCCAAAAATAATATCATCAACATAAATCTGAATTAATAAAATAGTGTCTTTGAAAGATTTTATAAACAGTGTAGTGTCAATTTTCCCTTTTGAAAAACCTTTCTCAAGTAAGAAGCTACTTAGCCTTTCATACCAAGCTCTGGGGGCTTGTTTGAGGCCATAAAGTGCTTTCTTTAGCTTGAACACGTGGTCGGGAAATTTGTGATTTTTAAAGCCAGGAGGTTGTTTCACATAAAATTCCTCCTTAATAAAACCATTCAGGAAAGCACTTTTCACATCCATTTGAAATAATTTAAAGTTTTGAAAATTAGCAAAAGCACAAAGCATCCGAATGGATTCTAGTCTAGCAACAGGAGCATACGTCTCATCGTAGTCGATACCTTCCTCTTGGTTGTATCCTTGAGCTACTAGACGAGCTTTGTTACGTGTGACTGAACCATCTTTATTTACTTTGTTTCTAAAAACCCATTTAGTACCAATTATCGAGTGATTAACCGGTCTAGGAACGAGTTCCCATACTTGGCTGCTCTCGAATTGGTTGAGTTCTTCTTGCATAGCAGAAATCCAAAATTCATCATTAAAAGCTTCAGAAATGTTTTTAGGCTCTACTTGTGAAATGAAGGCAGTGCTAGCAACGGAGTCTCTTAGTGATGATCTAGTAGTTACTCCACGTGAAACTTCTCCTATAACTAAATTTTCTGGATGAGAAGGTTTGAAAGAGAATTTCTTAGGCAAACCCTCCAGAGAATTAGTTTCGGTTGAAGTATTCATTGGAGTAGAAGTTGATGGCTCAACGTCATCATCAAGAGTACTTGCTGCACTGTTGTCTTCATCAAAAGTCATATTTGTTGACTCTTCCATAATAAGTGAGCGTTTATTGAAAACTCTATATCCCTTACTCTTGGCGGCATAACCAAGAAAGATACCATCGTCAGCTTTGGCATCAAATTTGCCTAAGTTGTCTTTGGTGTTAAGGATAAAACATCTACAACCAAAAACTTTAAAATAAGAAACATTGGGGGTTCTCCCAAACCAAAGCTCATAGGGTGTTTTCTTCGTAATGGGACGAATAAGTACCCTATTTAAAATGTGGCATGCTGTACTTACAGCCTCTGCCCAAAAATATTTCGGAAGAGAAAATTTATTCAACATGACTCTAGCCATATCGCCAAGAGTCCTATTCTTCCGCTCCACAACACCATTTTGTTGAGGAGTTCTAGGACAAGAGAATTCATGATCAAAACCATTTGCATTACAAAAACTTTCAAAATCATAATTTACGAATTCGCCTCCATGATCACTTCGGATTCGAGTAATCATGTAGCCTTTTTTGTTTTGAACTTTCTTTACAAAAATTTTGAAAGCAGAAATAGCATCGCTCTTATTAGCGAGAAAGAAAATCCATGTAAATCTCGAAAAATCATCAACAATAACAAATGCATAAAGTTTGCCTCCAAGGCTAGCTATTCTACTAGGACCAAATAAATCCATATGAAGTAGTTGCAAGGGTCTAGTAGTACTTACAGAGTTGATAGAATAAAATGAGGATTTAGTTGCCTTGTCTAGTTCACATTCGGCACATACCGTGTCCTTTTTGAACATGATGTCAGGTAATCCTCTCACTAGCTTCTTGGTAGAAAGCCTGGATATAGCATCCATGTTGGCATGACCAAGACGCTGGTGCCAAAGTAGTCGTTCGTCTTTGTGGACATATAGACATCTACCTGCATTGTTAATATTTATAGAAAAATAGAAAATGTAGATGTTGTCCTCTCTTTTCCCTTCAAAAGCAATGTCTCCTGTTGACCTATCATAGATGTAGCAACTGTTTTGTCCAAAGTTAATATCATATCCATGATCAGCAAGATGACTAATGCTGAGCAGGTTATGCTTTAACTCGGTCACTAGGCAGACATCCTTTATTACAGGAGAAGGAGGATGACCAATGATACCATTACCTATAATGTGCCCTTTGAGATTGTTACCGAAGGATACGTATCCTTCTCTCTTCATCGATAGTGATACAAAAAGATTTGCGTCTCCCGTCATATGTCGCGAGCATCCACTATCGAGAATCCACTTACTTTCAGTTGAGGAGGGAAGGTCCACCTACATCAAGAGTAGATGTGACCTTTGGTACCCGAGTTCTTGAGGGTCCTGAAAAGTTAGTCTTTGGGAACCAAGCATATATCCTTTTATCTACAAGTCTTCTAACTCTGCACTGTGGTGAGATGTGTCCATGTAATCCACAATAAGTACAGATAGCATTCTTATTTATACTAGGAGCATGAGAATAATATCTATAAGCAACAGGATGAGGATGGACATAATGTGAAGAGTTAGCATGGTGAAGATGATTATGCATGGAATAAGTGGCATGGTGATGGTGTCTATGAGGCATAGAATGATGGTATTGTCTATGATGTGTGACATGCTGATATTGTCTAGATGGCATGGCATGATGATTTTGTCTATATGGTATATGAGGACCTTGTCTATATGGCATTGCATGATGATTTTGTCTATATGGCATGGCATGATGATTTTTATGTGTGGAGTGATGTTGATTGTGTCTTTGTGCATGATGAGTGTGTACTGAGTGAGAATTGTTCTTACGTGCACGTGGTTTGTGAAAGTTTGTGTATATAAAAGCATGGTTATGTGCTGCATGAGAATGACGTGATTGACTAGCATGAGTGGTATTGTGCCCATGTGATTGGGTTTGAGGTTGAACAACCTGTTTACCCAATTTGGTTTCTAATCTTTTAGAAACAGCTTGCAGTTCATCAACCTTAATATTTAAGCCATATATCTTAGTCATGGAAATCTTGTGTCTACTCTTTTCTTCAGCAAGCAACGTGTTGAGTGTAGTGATTTCTTGAGTTTGTTGCTCAATACGTGCTTCAGCATCATGCAAGCTTAATTTAAGCTTGGATACTTCATCAGTGTCATTAGTGGGTGACGTGTTTCTAATATTATCAAGAAGTAAAGAAATTCTTTGTATCTCATCTTCTAGACTTTTGATTTTGTCCTTGGCATGTTTATATTTACCGATGACCTTTTTATGATCATCGAGTAAATCAGTGAAAGCATCGCCAAGTTCATCAAAAGAGAAGTCATCCAGAGTTTCGTTAGATACCTTGTTGGAAGTTGCCATCAGGCACACATTTGTTGTATCTTGAGGAGAGTCCTTTTCTTCCTCAGAGTCACTCGCTTCACTTTCATGCCAGATGCCTGTGTTGGCATATTTCTTTGATGAGTTCTTTTTGTATGGCTTCTCAAAGCGGTTGCTCTTCTTCAGGAATGGGCAGTCTTTTCGGACATGTCCAGTTTTCTTGCAACCGTAACAAGTTGGTTCCTCTTCATCGTCTTCTTGAGATTCCTTCTTCCTTCGATTGAAGCGAAGGAATTTCCTGAAGTTGCGAACCATGA
This sequence comes from Iris pallida, assembly GCA_029216955.1. NCBI lineage: Eukaryota > Viridiplantae > Streptophyta > Magnoliopsida > Asparagales > Iridaceae > Iris > Iris pallida. The sequence goes on from JANAVB010035501.1 coordinate 34,717, forward strand.
GAGCTTGGTCTTCATCATCCGAGTTATCTTCTTCGGTCTCATCATGATTAGCTCTTCGTTGATGAGCTTTGAGTGCGATCTCCCTGGTCTTCGGAGCAGGCTCTTCGAAGTCCTTGAGGTCAAGCTCGTGAGTCATAAGCTTACCCATCAAGGTCTCCATTGACATTATTGTGAGATCGTTTCCTTCTATGATGGCTGTCACCTTAGGGTTCCAAATCTTTGGTAGCCCTCTGAGTAGCTTACGAATCTTCTCGTGGTTTGAGTACTGCTTTCCAAGCGAGGATAGAGGATTGATGATGTCGAGGAATCTTGTGAACATTTGAGTGATCGTCTCACTTGGCTTCATCTTGAAAGCTTCGTATTCTTGAGTGAGACGCCTTATTTTGGATTCCTTGACCTGTGTGGTTCTTTCATGCGTCACTTCTAGAAGTCTCCATACTTCATGAGCAGTGGTGCATGTAGAGACCCTGTTGAACTCATTCCTGTCTATAGCACAGAATAAAGCATTAATAGCCCTAGCATCTAGACTTGCCTGTTTCTTCTCCTCGACAGAATATTTGTCGTGTGGTTTCTCAATGAGGTCACCATCGACAACTATTCTGGCGGGCTTTTTGTAACCGTCAGTGACGACAGTCCACAGGTCAAAGTCTAGAGACTTAAGATAGAAGCTCATCCTTGTTTTCCAATATATGTAGTTAGTCCCATCAAATAGGGGAGGCCTATGAGTGGACTGACCTTCACCATGATTGAAAATCAAGGATTTTGTGGTTGCCATGGATCAGCTCTTAGGATGTTAGTCCTTATAAAGAGAACAGAGCTCTGATACCAATTAAAGAACAGTTTGGCAACTCTAGAGGGGGGTGAATAGAGTTTATATAGAAAAATAGCCAATTAAAAATAACTCTTTCACCGATAATAAATAATCAGAGTAAAGTGCGGAAAATAAATGAAGAGCAGAAGAGCATACGCAAACACAGCGATTTTAACCTGGTTTCCCTCGTGGAGGACTAGTCCAGGCCTGAGAACTCTAGCTCAGGATTAAATCCACTATTTGTGAAATAGTAGTTTACAACCCGTGCCTTTTCTTCAGAAGAGCACGTCAACTTCTAACAGAGGATCGCAGTGGCGATTTGCTTGGAATTGTCCAAGCGACTTCTTCGACTCTTGCACAAGAATCCTAACTGAGAGATGCTGAGCACTCGAGACTTAGGAGGCTTGTGGCTAGTAGATGGGAAGGGTATGGCTTATTGAGCTTATAAGAGAGAATAGAAGAGAAGATTGGATGGATTGAAATGAGAGAATTCATGCCCTATTTATAGTATTTTTATAGGCAGAATTCGGCCAGAATTCGGGTAGGAAAATTCAAAAATTTGGCCGTTGGACAACTAGCAACCAGCTATCCCTAAAATTAGGGTTCCTGATTTCTAGGGGACAGAGTTCGGCCCGAACTATGTGTGGAGGCAGAGTTCGGCCCGAACTCTGTCTCCAGAGCATAGAGTGGTTCTAAGGGGACTATTGGGCAATTTCTGGTTTGGTGGAGCTTGGGATTTTGGGTAGGTTATAGACTAAGTTCCAAGAGCTCAGCATGACTCAGAGTACACAAGTCTAGACTCAATGAAATTATAAAATACAGACTCCAGAACACACTGAGGGCCGGAGACTGAGCTGTCATCTGTCTTGAACTGAATGCAGTCGTCGTGTGTCGTATTGAATTAATACAAATATTATTTAGTCAATGTAGTCAATATTTGGTTGACTGTGACTTTGTGTCAACAGTTTGTTGTTATTATATCAGTAGTTTTGTTGTCTTCAATTTCTTAGTTATATTTCGGTGTTATCTTATCGTGCTTAGACTGTGATTGAGTTACACCATATCTTATACTTGTCCTCCGTTCGGAGTTGATCATGATGAGTACACTATATACTGCATGAGTTGATGGTTAGTTAGAGACTTAGAACAGCGTTCTACCACCGACACTACGGCGTAGGCTGGGCGCTGTTACGTACTCGTACCCTCAAAGTGGGTACGGGTCGTGACATGAAATGAGCAAATTGAATTTGTAATTTCTACCAAACTTTGTAGGCTCATATTGGTATGATTGGGATTCTGTGGTATGAGAACGATTGATATGTGCATAGTTAAAGATTAAAAATTGATTAGTGATTGTAATTTTGTCAATTGATTTCAAGAATTGAAACTTCTCGAATATAGGTCATGGATCAACTTTAAAAAAAAATACTAAGGCAAGGGAAGATTGTAGTTTTGATGTAGTCAGTTTTGGAAGAGTGGCTGACAATTGAAAATTGATATTTTGATCGAGAAACATACTAGAAATTGAAATACTTTTGGCATACGAGTTACATACAACGACGGAAGAAAATCTGATTTAGGTGATTTATGATACCTTGGTAGCTGCCTTATTTTTCTATAGATACTTAGAGTTCGACTAGTTTAGCAAATTAGAAATTGGATTTTTGCATGGGATATCATTAAGATTTTTATTTTGTGAGTTATTTTTCCCACATATCCTATCTTTTGATCCTTAAAATAGTAAAACGATATTTTTCTATCCCCTTTGATTATTACTCAGTCCTCAATAGAAATATCTTATCCAATTACATTCCAATCATAGATATATTATTTTAATCATCCCCGCTATCCTTCTATCCTTTAACTTGTTGAATTTTCCTTAGTCACAAACCCTTATATCACATTCCAATTTGACTTAGAATTTTAGTCCCTTATCTCAGAAGATTTCATTATGCATTCTCAAATAAACTGTTGACATTCGTTTCGTTCTTGCCTTTTCTGTTCCACGAGACCTTATTTAATTTTCCCCTATTTTTGGTCATTTGATTATATTTTAATCATGCATAGATTTTTTTTGTTCATGCCTAAAAATGAACTTGAACACAACAATATTCCAAACTTCACCTCAGATCATATCTAGATAAATTTGATCGTACCAATATTTTATCAATGTACCTAGTGATCATGCCTAGAGTTCAATCATGCCAGATGATTTTTAAATTCTGTTTTTGAAAAAGACTAAGCGATTTAGATTGTACCCATTCCTTATCCTTGAAATTTCGAGGACGAAATTTTCTAAGTAGGGAAGGTTGTGAAACCCGCAATTTTGGGATTTACGGGACTTTTCGGATTTGATTGCACTTTGACGATTATTTGGATTTTGTTGCTAGATTATTATTATTATTATTATTATTATTATTATTATTATTATTATTATTATTATTATTATTTAGCCAGTTTAAAAAAATTATAAGAAATTTAAATCCCTGGATTTTGATTGTGACCCATTCCAAACCCGTCTTGAACCCAAGTTCAATTTTTCCCGAAACTAATTATGAGTCCCTTATGTAGGAACGAAATCATAAAGCAGAATACTCTAGAGGGGGGGTGAATAGAGTAGGCAGCAGAATATTGCAAATTAAACAATTGTTAGCAGTTAGATCACAGATATAATAATAATCACAAAAGTAAATGACATAAATTAAAAGTGATCAGAAGGCAAACGCAAACACCAAGATTTATACTGGTTTCCCTCTTGTGAGGACTAGTCCAGTCGGAAGAACTCTAGCTTCCAGTTGAATCCACTATTGGAAAATCTCGCAAGTTTTCATACGAAGTCCTTGCAACTTCTACAGACGCGAGCTTTGATACGAAGAACTCGACTAACTTCAATTGTGAAGAGTTGAATCTTCTATCAAGCCTCTGATTACAATCGCTCTAAAACTTCTAGACCGTACCGTTCTGGCAAATCGACTAGAGGATTGTAACTGGCTTGGGATTTAAAAATGAAAGCTTTTGAGAACTCTTTGGAAGAATGTAAGCTTAAGAAGAGAAGAGATTGAAAGTGAATTGGTGATTTGAAATGATCGAAATACTTCTCTATTTATAGTTTTTCCAAAGACAGAACTCTGACAGAATTCGGGCAGAATTCGGACAGAACTCCTTGTAACAAACCGCAACTGAAGGATGACCAAGTTCAAAAACCCAACGTTCACTAACGTTTCAAATGGCCGAACTCTGGTCGAGTTCTGCTAGGGTTCTGCCAGTTCATTTGAGAAAATAAATTTTGGCTTTTTGAAAAATCCTTCAGAAGCTTTTTTGTAAAAAGAATATTTTTCAAAAATGTAAGTCATTTGTAAAAGAATAGGATGGTTTTGAAAAACGTTTTCGGATAGCCTATTTGCCAGTATGACTCGGTGTACAATGTATTCCTAGACTCAATAAAATGAAAAATTATATTGCTTAACAGGAAATACATTAGGAGTGGCAAACGGCTTCAGTCTTGAACATTGTTGATATCCTTTGTTGAGCAGTGTCCAAAACGTCGTAGGTAAACATCTGAGTTGACTTGCATTTATATCGAGACATAGTTTGATCAATTATTAAAATCAGGTTTGACCATGACCAATGGGCCAACAATCTCCCCTATTTTGATAATTGACAAACCTTGCCGATATAACATCTAAGCTTGAATCAATACAAAATAGTAATCAAAAGAAAATTGTTAACCTGTATTTCACGAAAATGTTAGATCTTATTTCTCCCCCGTTGTCACTTAGCAAAATAATTGCAAAAGAGAAATCTCCCCCGCAATAAATGCATAAGTAACATACAGTGAAGAAACATAATAAAAAAATATATATAAATAATCATTACAGGCATGGTAGAAACAGTGAATATAGTAAGAGAAACAGATAGTCTAGAGAACAACACAGGCATGTATTTGTCACAAGCAGTATTTAATAAAGTGCGAGAATAAAACTGAAACAAACAAAGTGCTAAAAAATAAACTAAGATGCCAAAACTGAGGCATAATCAAAAACCATGTCTATGAATAGTCACATAATAAGAAAAAGTATTGATAATAAAAAAGTACTAATAAAATCTTGGAATGTTGGAGCATTTCCAAGTAAACATAAGACAAAAGTAACAGTCTTAATATCTAACATCTCAAAAATCATCATCATCCTCATCATCAACGTCATCAGCTGCAGCTCCAGCATGTCCAGAAGGACCAGCTCTAGAAGTACCAGCGCCAGAAGTACGAGGAGTGGCACCAGCGGTATGATACCAATCATAGGCGTTCCCTGGCTGGAACAGAGAGTGGACCGCCTCGTCGTCAATGCGGTAGCCAAAAACAGAAGGGTCTCGAGGTAGAGAGCTAGCAGAATGACCCGTCTGCGCAAACCTCAGATCGGCGAAGGAGTTGGCAATCGCCTGGAACCGAGTCACATCACGGAACTCGTGTTCCCTAGAAGTCTCAATATAAAATGACTGCAGATATGATAACTGCTGATGAATACCCTCATATGTCATAGGGTAAGAATGAGGAGGAACAGGTGCTGTGGAAGCTGTGGGAGTAGGTGCGGGAGGAGTAGGTGCAGTAGGTGTAGGAACAGTGGCAATACTGCGACGAGAGAGTTTGAGAAACTTGGGCCAGGGTCGACAGCACAAGTAGATAGGTCAATATCAAATCTCTGAAAGATGCAAGGAATAAGCATCGCATAAGATAGGTTGCGGTCTCTCCCGCGACATCTACCCATCATCTGGATGATAGTCTTAGGGGAAGAAAAAGGAATCCCCTTAAGAATATGATAAAGAGCAGAAAGCTCAAGTGCAGTGACATCATCTTTAGAAGTGGATTTAGGAAGTAAGGTGGAATAGATGTTGCGATGTAATTCGTAGTTAAACAAGTTCAAGTTGTTAGCCTTGAACTTTCCAGGACGAGCGCGTGCGGGCGCACAAAGCTCATTCTTGAAACTAACGAGTGTCGTGCCATCGGGAAAATCAAAATTAGTGATGTCATCGAGCGGGGCACCTTCGTTTGGGATACCAAGGATTTTCGCTAACGTTTCATCAGTGAATTCGATATCAATTCCTCCGACACGTGTCCTCGTGGTAAAAGTGTCTAACACGAAATTATAATAGAATAATCTAATGGCATTAGTGGTAATGGAGAATTATAAGGTGACAAAATGTTGTAACCCTAATGCCTCAAAGTAAGGACGGTGATCCGGAAAGACAGTCCATTCAATCGGTGATCCGGTGCAAATAGTACGCATGATAAAATCGGCGTACCACAATAAAGCTTGATCGAAAGTTTTAAAGTAAAACTCGTCCGACGCACCATCGTCCGATTGGACCGAAAAAGAGGCAATCCGTATGCGGATCTGAAGACGATGCCTCTTCACTGGCATTGGTCTTCTTCCTCTTGAAGGGATTGAACTTAGGCATTCTTTCCCAAAATTTTCTAGAAACCCTAAGTATTAAAAAGTGGATGAGAGAAGGAAATATACCTTCCAAGAATTGGATATGTTGTAGAGGATGACGTTCTCCGCACGAATCCAAAGTTTTGACGAGAAACTCCAAACGGATTGGAAGAACAAGGAGGGAGAAATTCTAGCGTTTTGGAGGCGCGCTGCTGCTGTTTGATGATGTGGGAAAGAATGAAGAAGAAGGAAGCCTCGGGTTCGTGCTGGTACATATATATACCCAGCCGAACTCTGGCCGAATTCGGACCGAACTCGGGCCGAATTCGCCAAGGGTTGCCTGGCTATATATATAAAAAAAATTCAAATGAGGTCACATTCTTTTTCATTAATTCGTTTCAAATGTTTAATTCAAAGTTTAGTAATTTTAAATCTCAAAATAATATAATTAATATTATTTTATAAAATAATATTCTTTACTCAGCATCTGTCTCAGATTAGCTGTTGGAGTACTGTCCCAGCTAACGGAGGTTCACCGGGGAACTCTTAAGTACCGCTTTGCTTCGACCGTAGTCTTGGTGACAGACAGACTCTTTTTGGCCTTGTCTCGAAAATAGTTTTTGAGTATTGAATAAATTAATTAATAAAACAAAATTAATTAATATTATTGACATCTAAAATGCATAATTCTCGACGTAAATAATTGAAACGATCTTCCGCTAGAGGTTTTGTGAGTATGTCAGCTAATTGATTCTGTGTGTCTATGCATACAAGGTCTATATCTCCATTTTGTTGATGATCTCTAAGAAAGTGATGCCGAATCTCGATATGTTTAGTACGAGAATGACATACTGGATTCTTAGTCAAATTAATAGAACTAGTGTTATCACAGAAAATGGGTATGTGTGTAAAATGCAATCCATAGTCTTCTAAGGTTTGTTTTATCCACAAAATTTGTGCACAACGTCTTGCGGCGATATACTCAGCCTCGATTGTTGATAATGCAACAGAATTTTGTTTTTTACTAAACCAAGAGACTAGACCTTTTCTTAGGAAATGACATGTGCCACTAGTGCTTTTTCTATCTACTTTGTATCCCGCAAAATCAGCATCGGAATAACCGGTTAGGTCAAACGACATGGTTTTGGGATACCATAAGCCGACAGAAGAAGTGCCTTTAAGGTATCGGAAGATACGCTTAACTGCGCACAAATGTGATTTCTTAGGATTAGCTTGAAAACGTGCACACAAACAAACACTAAACATAATGTCTGGTCGACTAGCAGTTAAATACAGTAAACTACCGATCATACCTCGATACTTACGTATGTCGACAGGTTTGCCTTGTTCATCAATATCAAGCTTGGTTGAAGTCGCCATTGGAGTGCTAAGTGGTTTTGCTGCTTCCATGTCGAACTTCTTTAGTAGATCCTTGGTATACTTTGCTTGATTTATGAACGTCCCATTGTTGGTTTGTTTGATTTGCAGTCCGAGAAAGAATTTCAGCTCTTCCATCATGCTCATCTCAAACTCATTCTGCATACACTTTAAAGATTCTTGACAAAGAGATTCATCAGTATATCCAAAGATAATATCATCTACATAGACTTGAATCAAAAGAATATTATTATTCAAAAAATTTATAAACAAAGTAGTGTCAATATTTCCCTTTGAAAAACCATTATCAAGTAGAAAAGTGCTTAGACGATCGTACCAAGCATGAGGGACTTGTTTCAAACCGTATAAAGCTTTCTTCAACTTGAAAACATATTCAGAAAATTTGAAATCAGTAAAACCGGGTGGTTGAGCTACATAAACCTCTTTTTTTATAAAACGATTTAAAAATGGGCTTTTGACATCCATTTGAAATAACTTAAAATTATGAAAATATGTAAATGCACATAACATGCGAATGGATTCTAATCTCGCAACTGGGGCATAAGTCTCATCGTAGTCGATACCGTCTTCCTGATTGTATCCTTGAGCTACGAGTCGAGCCTTATTACGAGTCACTAAACCATTCTCGTTCAGTTTATTTCGGAATACCCATCGGGTGCCAATGACCGGATGATCAATGGGCTTGGGAACAAGTTTCCAAACTTGATTCCGTTCGAATTGGTTTAATTCCTCTTGCATAGCATCTAACCAAAAATTATCACTACATGCTTCATCAATATTTTTGGGTTCAAAATGCGAGACAAAAGCAACACAAGAAGCTATATCTTTATTAGAGGAACGAGTACTTACACCCTTGGTAATCTCACCAAATACCAAGTCCTTTGGATGACTAGCCAAGAATCTCATCTCTTTTGGTGTAGTCTCAAGATTGCTAGTTCCGACTTCTTTGCATGGAGGTTCATCTGATGCCTGATGTGATGATTCTGTATCTTTGTGTAAAGGTTTTGCAGTAGCTGTACTTGGTACGATTATGTCTTCATTGTCATCATCGTCTAAGTGTTGATTTAGCTCATCAAACTTGACGTTGATAGATTCTTCAATGATCATGGTTCTTTTGTTGAAGACTCTATATCCTTTGCTCTTTGCTGCATAACCTAAAAATATACCTTCATCGGCCTTTTCATCAAATTTACTCAAATTATCTTTGGTATTAAGAATAAAACATTTACAACCAAAGATTTTGAAATAAGAAACATTTGGTGTTCTATCAAACCATAATTCATAGGGATTCTTCTTCAATATAAGTCGAATTAGAACCCTATTGAGAATATAGCATGCTGTATTTACAGCTTCAGCCCATAAATATCTAGGTAGACTAAACTGGTTTAACATAACTTTAGCCATTTCAGATAGAGTTCTGTTCTTACGTTCTACAACTCCATTTTGTTGCGGAGTCCTAGGGCAAGAGAATTTATGCAAATAACCGTGTGTGTCACAAAATTTGCTTGAATTCTGTATTCTCAAATTCGCCGCCATGATCACTACGAATGCGAGTAATCATGAACCCTTTTTCATTCTGTACTTTTTTGCAAAAGGTGACGAATTCTGATAATGCATCATTCTTGTGTGCAAGAAAATAAACTCATGTGTATCTAGAGAAGTCATCTATAATGACAAATGCATACAACTTACCACCTAGACTAGCAATTCTGCTGGATCCAAATAAGTCCATATGCAACAATTGTAAAGGTCTAGTGGTACTTACAGCGTTCTTGGATTTGAATGCGGATTTGGTAGCTTTGTTCTTTTCATATTCACTACATACCGTATCCTTCTTGAAAGAAATATCCGGTGAGCCGCGTACCAACTTCTTCGTAGATAATCTTGAAATTGTATCCATGTTTGCATGACCGAGTCTCATATGCCATAGTTGACTCTCAATACTTTTGGCCATCAAACATCTACCTGTATTGTTAGCATCTTCCAACAAATAGAATACATATATATTGTCTTCCCTAATACCTTCAAATATAGTACTGCCAGTTGAACTATCAATAATAGTACATTTATCTTTTATGAAGTTAATGCCATAACCGTGATCAGCTAAATGGCTTATGCTGAGCAGATTATGTTTTAACTCGGTAACAAGACAAACATCTTTAATCACTAGATAGAGAGCCTTACCAATGTCACCGATACCGATTATGTACCCTCTCAAATTATTACCGAAGCTGACATATCCTTCTTTATTCCTCTTCGGCAGTGTTGCAAATAATGAAGCGTTACCGGTCATGTGTTGTGAGCAACCGTTGTCGAGGATCCATTTGCTCCTAGCATATGAGGGGTGTCCCACCTACAAAACAATTTGCACTTGTAGGGTCCTGACTGGTTAGTTTTCGGTATCCATGCATAAACATTTAAATCTAATAACTTTCTAATTCTACATACAGAAGATATATGACCAATGAGGCCACAATATTGACATTTAGCATGTTGAGTGTTGAAAGTAGTGTGAGGTACATGATTGGTAGGTTTTGGTTTTCTAGTATAGAAGAATGCATGCCTATTATTCTTGGGCATAGTCTTGGTATGGTTTGGTCTGACAGTATTGGACGTGTTCCGATGATTCGGTAATTGACACGTGTTAGAATAGGAAGCAGCAACTCCAGGCTGTTTTCCTAAACTAATTTCCAACTTTTTAGAAGTGTCATATAATCTAGTATAGTCAGATGTAAGTGATTCTAATCTGACCTGTGCACACTGGAGACTCTTTCTTTCCTTAGATAGGTCTTCATTTAACTGGATAATAGTTTGGTCTTTTTCTTCGGATAGCTTAACAGTCTCGTGTAACAACAATTTAATAGAAGAAAGCTCACCAGACTCATTTGAAGAGTCATTATCTCTAACCTGATCTAGTAGGTCGGTAAGTCTTCCTATTTCACCTTTGTACTCTTTGAGTACCTTCTTAGAGGTTTTATATTTACTATGCAGTTTCCTGTAATCATCTAACAGTTCACTGAAAGCCTCTCCTAGTTGCTCAAAGGTGAAATCATTATAAGGATCAAAAAGAGGATTAGTGATTACCTGATCGCAAGCCATCAAGCACACATTTGCAGCGTCATCTGATGGTTCATCTTCTGAGTCACTGGCTTCACTTTCATGCCATATGCTTGTGTTGGCGTACTTTTTTGATATCGATTTCTTCAGGTAGCCTTTGTCATATTTGATATTTTTCTTTGATGATGATGCTGAGGGACAATCTTTCTTTATGTGTCCTTTCTTCTTGCATCCGTAGCAAATAGGATCTTCCTCGTTGTTGTTGTTGTTGCTGTCTTTTGTTCTCCTGTTAAATCTCATGAACTTCTTGAACTTTCTTACCAGAAGAGCTTGATCTTCAGAGTCGGAGTCGCTGTCGTCGGAATCATCTTCGATGGTTCTTCTATGTTGAGCCTTGAGAGCGATCGTCTTCTCTGACTTCTCCTTTGGTGTAGCATCTTCAAAGTCTTGAAGTTCTAACTCATGAGTGAGTAGCTTACCCATGAGTGTTTCTAGAGACATTGTTGAGAGGTCGTTCCCTTCAATGATTGTTGTAGCCTTTGGAATCCAGTTCTTTGTAAGGGCTCGTAGAAGTTTGCGAATCTTCTCATGGTTACTGTAATCCTTACCTAGTGAGGACAAAGGATTTATAATATCCAAGAATCTTGTAAAAATCTGAGTGACTGATTCACTTGGCTTCATTTTGATCGCCTCATACTCCTGAGTAAGTCTGCTGATCTTTGACTCCTTGACTTGTGTTGTTCCTTCGTGGGTTACTTTGAGAAGTTTTCACACTTCGTTTGATGTTGTGCAAGTAGACACCCTATTGAATTCAGTTCTATCTAAAGCACAAAATAAAGTGTTAATAGCACGTGCTCAAGACTGGCCTTTTTCTTTTCTTCCTTTGTATATTTGTCATGGGGTTTTTCAGCTAAAACAACATCAACATTAATACGAGGTGGCTTTTTATAGCCATCAATAACTACAGACCATAAGTTAAAATCAAGAGATTTCAGAAAGAAACTCATACGTGTTTTCCAATAAGTGTAGTTTATGCCGTCAAACAGTGGAGGTCTGTTTGTGGCTTGGCCTTCACTTATGAATTTCACAGTTGCCATGTGTAATATTGTGATCTATATAATAATTGAATATAACTGTAATTTTACCTTGCTTTACCTGTATAACCTGGCTCTGATACCAATTGTAGGAACAAAATCGTAAAGCAGAATACTCTAGAGGGGGTAAAAAAAGTAGGCAGCAGAATATTGCTAATTAAACACTTGTTAGCAGTTAGATCACAGATATAATAATAATCACAAAAGTAAATGACAGAAATTAAAAGTGATCAGAAGGCAAACGCGAACACCGAGATTTATACTGGTTTCCCTCTTGTGAGGACTAGTCCAGTCGGAAGAATTCTAGCTTCCAGTTGAATCCACTATTAGAAAATCTCGCAAGTTTTCATACGAAGTACTTGCAACTTCTACAGACGTGAGCTTTGATACGAAGAACTCGACCAACTTCAATTGTGAAGAGTTGAATCTTCTATCAAGCCTCTGATTACAATCGCTCTGAAACTTTCAGACTGTACCGCACTGGCAAATCGACTAGAGGATTGTAACTGGCTTGGGATTTGAAAATGAAAGCTTTTGAGAACTCTTTGGATGAATGTAAGCTTAAGAAGAGAAGAGATTGAAAGTGAATTGGTGATTTGAAATTATCGAAATACTTCTCTATTTATAGTTTTTCAAAAGACAGAACTCTGACAGAATTCGGGCAGAATTCGGATAGAACTCTTTGTAACAAACCGCACCTGAAGAATGACCAAGTTCAAAAACCCAACGTTCACTAACGTTCCAAATGGCCGAACTCTGGCCGAGTTCTACTGGGGTTCTGCCAGTTCATTTGAGAAAATAAATTTTGGCTTTTTGAAAAATCCTTCAGAAGCTTTTTTGTAAAAAGAATATTTTTCAAAAACGTAAGTCATTTGTAAAAGAATAGGATGGTTTTGAAAAATGTTTTCGGATAGCCTATTTGCCAGTACGACTCGGTGTACAATGTATTCCTAGACTCAATAAAATAAAAAATTACATTGCTTAACAGGAAATACATTTGGAGTGGCAAACGGCTTCAGTCTTGAACATTGTTGATATCCTTTGTTGAGCAGTGTCCCAAACGTCGTAGGCAAACATCTGAGTTGACTTGCATTTATATCGAGACAGAGTTTGATCAATTATTAAAATCAGGTTTGACCATGACCAATGGGCCAACACCTTAGTCTTTATATATATTTACCATTTTCCTTATTTAAAGAAAAAAAACTTTTATTTAAAACAAAACTTTCATTTAAACTTTAAACTTTCTTTATAATCTCTTTAAACTTTCTCTTTCTCAAACAAACAGCAAGGAAAGTTTTTTCTTTCCATCCCATACGTTCGGCCACAACCAACCCTTCGGCTTCCAAACGTCCACCCGATCCTTCCTTCCCGTAACTCCGGTGACCCCTCGGATCTCCCGTAACCCCCAAATTTCTCCTATATAAACCCCCATCTCATCCTCCATCCTCATCTATCCTCCCCCAAACCCTTATTTCCCGAACCCTAACCCCCAAATCCGGCGGATCCCTGCCTGATCCGCGCCCTTCCGGCGATTTTCCGGCCGCCCGATCCTCCCCGCGGTCCCGAGCGCCACCCCTAGGCCAGCCGGTCCGACCCTTGCCACCGCCGCCTCCTCTGTCCGGCGACCCCGCGGTCGACCCGACGATCCCCGCGTGCCACTTTTCGACCGCGCCCAGCCCACTGTCTCTGCGCGCCCGTGCACCGCTCGTCGTTCGTTCCAGAGCCCCGATCCGCTGTCCGTGGCCCGATTCTACTGTCCAGCTCTTTCCGTTTCTGTTCCCGAGATTATCCTGTGCCTCTCCGACCAACGAATATTGGTTAATTTCTGTTAATCATAGTAATTCGTCCCTTCCGTGCGTCGATGATGATACGGTCCCCGATCCCGTTACGGGATTCGGTTTAGACGATTGCGGTTTCAAAAATTTTTGAAGTCCATTCGGTAGTAGTTCTGGGTTGACGTTTCGTGCTGTAGATATTATTTTTCTGGTTCGATATTATTTTCAGGTTTAATATTATTTGTGGATTGGATAATTGAGTCCCTGGTTTGGGACAGTTATCGGTGTTTTGTTTGACATTTTCCCAGTATTGGGTTATCCCAAATACGGAGGGAATGGTGCCCAAATTTTTAGAAAAATATTTTAAAAGGGTTTTCTATAAAATTTCTAAAATTTTAAACTAGTTTTTGTTGATTTGAATTCTGATTACTTTTCCGAGCGACGACCGTATCGGTCAATGGGCTCTTAGCGAAATGCAAACGAAACCGACATTGTTCTGGACGTTGAGGCATTAGCTAGTACGCGACGTAATACTTTGGACCAAGTCTGAGACCCTATTTTCATATTATATTTAATAATAATTTATTATTTAGAACTAGTTACTGGCCAAATTATATTTTGGCACAGGGCCTCGGCCTGCTGAATGGATCGCTTCCCGGCGTTCAGGGATCACCAGTATATATTTATTTTATTCCATTGATTTATGTAAATAATTGTGAGGGCATAAGCCCAGCTCTTTATCTTTTTCTGTAGCTCTGTAATAGTGTGGAGTAGCTTTTAAATTCTAATTTTGTTGGTTTCTCGATAAACGCGTAAAATATCAAAAAGATATTATTTTGGATATAAAAAATTAATATCATTTTCTCACATTAAATAACTAGGAAAATTACAAGTTTATTATTTAAACAAATTCACGTTCTTCTCATTTAAAGAAAAATATTAGTTTTATATACAATATTATAAAATACTAAGTATTGCCAAATAATCAGAAAATACAATTTTTTAATAAATGTTAAATTGATTTTTCTTCGTAAATTAATAACTAGTAAATCACATCGATAAACGTGTTCTGATAGAATTTGTAAATAACGTAAAACTGGATTAGGACCAATTCTAGAGATTGTAACTAGCACACCTAGATATGGTTTCCTCATTTATTCTAAGTCGGGATTCTCAATGTAGAATTTCGAGGACGAGTCTGATTTTCTTTCCCGGAACCGACTCTTCAAATCCAGTCATAAACAAAGGCAAGTACAGTTTTATTTGACAATTTAATTAGTAATTGTTATCTTGCATGCTTAAACCACATTACTACACGAAACTCTCTCCTAGAGTTCAAATATTGATTGTTATTCATTGTGGGGATATTGGGGGAGTAGTGTAGCGTCTATGACCAATACCTCTCATATTGCATATTGATTGTACGAGCTTACCCCTCTTACACACGGGGATAAGCCGTATCGTATCACTATGATACTATTGTACAACCCAAGCCGGTCATAGTCGTTACCTATTCAAATCATATTGTTTTTAATTGTTGAAAAATTGCTGGAAAATATTGTTCAAGTATTTCAAATTATTTAAAATTGTAAATTACTATTATTATTTGAATTGTTAGATATTCATAATTGTACTTGCTCCCTCCTGACTTGAGATCCAACATTTTTAGGTGATTGTGACGACGAGGATCTGCTGTAATGTATCTCTACGGTCTAACTCTGGCCCCGCAGAACCTGGAACCCCAGAACCTTAGAGCTGGGTTAGTACTTTACTTTATTTCTTTTGGAAACAGATGTAATAAATGAATGTTGTTATTAATGTTATCATTTTCAGACTCATTTTCATTTAATAAAATATTTTTCGTTAGTTTCTGCATGTTGTGTTTCACTGCTTGATATAGCTTACTGTCGCCGTCTCACAACGGTGCAGGCTGGGCATGATCCGATTCGACCCAACAATTTAGGATCGGGTCGTGACAGACCCTCTCCTCCAACCAAAACTCAGCGACTCGCCTCCATGTGCCGGACCTCGGAATCGAGCATGGACCACTCGAGGTGAAACCCTCTCACTCCCCTTTCCATTTCTTTCCTTCCTTTTTCCTTATTTCTTTCTCTATTAAACAACAACAGCTAACAGCTGCTGTTATCCTTTCATATTATTTTTGTTTTATTGGAGGCCAGGTCCAGTCTCTGGATTGGATCAGAGTGAGGTGGGTTTTATGAAATATTGGTTGGGTTGGTTTATAAAGACTGGGTGTATTAAATAGGCCGGATCTATTAGGCTTCAGAAATTGCTTTATTACTATTATTGTTACCTTTAGTAGTTTCATTTTATAAAAATGTATTAATATTTCCAAGAAAAATATTTTGTAATAAATTATGTATGAGCTTTTGGGTATATATATGACATATATGTATAAATTGTTACTAATAATAGTATGATAGTTATTATTAAATTTATTATGGTATTTTATCTAGGTAAAATACAATTTTGTGATTAGTAATTATATTGCATAATATTGTTAAGTTATTATACTATTATTTTATTATTCATTGGATTTACAAAATTTTAGGTTTATTTGGGCTTTAAGATTTAATTGGGTTTAATCTAATAGGCTTCGCCCCTATAATTTACAAATATATTTTTAAGAGATATGATAAGTTTTATTTGGGCTAGTTTTGTAGACTGAGCCTATGGGCTTATATTTTTCAACCAAGGATTTAATCCTTTAATTTTTATTTTGTTAGTTTAAATTTATTAAATGGTTAAATAAATATTTTGGGCTTCTATTCCAAACAATGAATAAGAGGTTGTTCCGACTTTAATTATATTTCAAAATATGTTTCAGGTAGTTTCCTTTATATATATGCTATTATTGGGAGAGAGCCTATCATCTAGATTAATATTTAGTTATAATATTTTGGGCTTTATAAATAACCGATTTTGGGGCTTTATATATATTACCATTTGGACTTATATTTATAGTGATGGATTTGTATATTTTGTTAACGTTTAATTATAGATAAATTGAGGGATTTGGGCTAAAGTCCAGTTGAGATTAATGTTAATAATAATTCGAGATAAATTGTATCTATTTTGTGCTTTAATGCTAATAGTTTATGTATATGTAGATACTTTTAGAATAGTGATTATATAAACAATATTCGAAATAAAGTGAGTTTTTAAATATAAATTTCATATAAGCAAATTTGAATCTGCTTTATTGGTTGGGCTTTTATTTGATTTCTAAAATTACTAACAAGGATTTATATTCATTAGCTGTATAAAATAAATATTTCCTTAAAAGGGGTCAATACCTAGTATGTATAAATATTTTATAAATATGTACATATTTTTCTAAATTAGATAATTACCTTTTTACTAAGTTAAAAATCTCTCTTAGATCATTAGATCATCCTTAATCCTAGCTAATCGATCATTTCCTATTTTCTTGCAAATCTAAACTCTAACCTTAGCCAAATGGACTATTTTGGATGCAACGAGAATTATTGGTTTCACCAGCAAAGGACCCCAGGAAAGTATACTTTTTTTTATTGCTTTTGATTCATAGTAGTATATACATTTCATGTTTATACATATGTCTTGCTGCTTGTTGACACGCTCGTCATACGGAGTAGTCGTGAGGGGAAATGTCTTAGTAGACATGTGAACTACCCCTTACCCATCCTAATATGTCTAACCTTGACTGATAGCAGCTGCACACGACACGTACAAGGTGCCGTATTTACCCCTTAGTAGTTCACATGTCGAAAAGGATATTTCAAATCACATAGATAGTTGTATTTTAGTTATATTCCTTGTCTCCTCCACCACTTGCCATGTCATCGGTACTTTCTACTTTTTACCTCTCATATGTTATTTTCATGTCTTGTTAATTCTATTGTGTTCTCACATTGCCGTCGATTTGTGTGCTTGTTCCATTCCTGACTGGAAACCAACATTTTTCAGGTTAGCCGTAGATTCGCTTAGCTTTGGGGGATACGAGTGTACTTGCAGACATAATCCTTGAAATAAATAGCAGTAGTATTATTTTCAATAAATGTGTAAGAATATTGTATTTTCTTTCTAATATAAATCTTGTAATTGTTGTAATAAATCTTAGAAATATGAATAAGCAATAAAATTGTTATTTTTTGATTTTGAGCATCATGGCTGTGACAACGTTCTACCGCTGACTCTGCGGCGTAGGCTGGCTTGGACACGTCTCATATCCGAAAAGCGGGTGTGGATCGTGACAAGTTTTTGTGGTGGCCCATGCAGGTCAGTTTTCGCAAATTGTGCGAACTCGTGGTAGTACCATATTAGTCGTACTGCTGCAAGCCTGCGAGTAGGAAATGCTCATTCACAACTAGGAGTAAGTCAATTCTAAGAGAATGGTTAGGACTAGGTGTCCCTAATTTAGTTTGACAATTGGGTAGTTAAGGTTGCTACATAGGCCTCATAGAATTCTAAATCCTACTAGATGACCTTCATAGAAGGATGCACTATCACATTTTGATTCGACGGTATTTTTAAGGAAGATAGATTCGTAACCCTCTTTCCGAAATTTTGTTGTTTACTTATTTGAATTAAGCATAATTTTTAGAATCTTTAGAATTTTAGAAATATTTAATTTAATTATTTATTATTATGGAATATTTTAGTCATGGTTAAATTTTGGAATGCCAAATGACTAGAAGTGATGGCACGGATAGTGCAGTGGCATGCTTTGAATAGCGTATTAGCTGTGGTTGGAAAGATCGAAAGATAAGTGGGTCCAAACTAGGAAAACCAGACCAAGTTGTGACTTGACCCAAAATATGTATATATATTTATTTATTAGGATTATTGGCTTTTAGAAATTTCGATCGTTCCAAACTAGCCCGAACCCAACCCAAGCCACGGTAGTCATGTAGTGCGACCAACGACGTCCATGTAGATATATGGATGTGTATACATATTGGTAGTCCATTTTGGTCATGTGAATAATTTCTATAAATTGTATATTGAATAAAATAGATGCGTTATTGCTATTTAAATTCGTATTTTACTTGGGAATGTGGTAACCTTTCCTTAAATGATATTTCAGGATTTATTCAGACTATACTTGTGTATAAATATATTCGTAATAAGTAGGCATAGTGCTTTATACATATCTCCCTCGATCTTGAATATTAGAAACATAGAGATTAAAGTCTATATTTCTTTTGCCTTCGGTCCTTTTCTTCCTGATCTTGATCATTTGTACAACTTTATCTTATGTCTTCTCTAAACATCGCCGTATCATGAGTTTGTACCACTTATATTTTCCTTGGACCCAAGGGATTATATCTTTTTAAATAATTTCTCACTCAATTGTCTATACATTAATCTCAAGTTAAGTTCTTGGATTCAAGAGTTATCCCTCCTAACTAATTATTTTTTTTTCAAGACTTGATATTCCATACTTGAAGGACAGATACTTACACCCTCCTGGAACTTGTTTGAAATTCTAGAACCTCCTTTGAAATTTCATAAAGTATAGTTAAAAGAATGTTCGTTGACTTGCGATGGCAAGACAGCAGCGTACAGTCGCCACTTATGTGAATTATCGAGACTATGGGTTCACTGCAGCCAGCAGCGCACTGGCGTGGCATGTTCCCCAAGTTGAAATAATTTCAGGTAAGCGTGAGTTATCGAATGTCATTAAAGCTATGGCTTAGTTGCCCTAATTTTCCATCCTTGAATCATTATGTCAAGATTGGATAGAGTTGATAGAGTATTCGTTACCGTATCCTCATTTGAGTCATGGAAACAAGAGTTTATTGCAGCTAGTTGTACACTGGCGAGGCATAAATTCTCGGTAAAATGACTTCAGATATGTTTACGATATTCTAATACCATATAGGCTACGTCTTTTATTGGCATACAACTAAAAAGTTTCTAAAATGATTTGTGTCTTATTCCTAGTTACCAAGTTCTCAATAAAGTGGTTGTTCTTTTCCTCTATATCTTCCTCTTTTTGAATCGTTATCTTTTAAACCTAATTTGATTTTCTTCCGCTAGATTCATAATCACCTTTAGATTACAATTCTTTGATCATGCCTACATAATCGATCGTGTTAGGACGGTTTCGATTTGGACCATCCTTAATGACCTCCCGATCACGACTAGACTATTCGAATCTATTTCAATCGTGCCAATTTGCATGTTATCCTAGAATTCGATTCTATAATCGTGCCTAGATAATTTTGCTTAACTATTTGTTCGTACCACAATGATTTCAATTTTGATCGATCTTAAAAAAAAATTTGTTCATGACTAAATCATAATCGCGCCTATATTTCAACTTAAATTATAACTAAGTTTTATTTTTCCAATCCAACTATGATCATGACTATTTTGATCATGTTCATGCTCGTGCCAATTTTCTCAGAAGTTTGATTACGCTTGGATGACTTGTGTAATTAACCTTAATCGTAACTACAACTTAGCTACATCATAATGACTTTAACCATGCCTAAACTTCGTCAGAAGTTGATTGTTGACCGATGCTTATTCCAACAGTAGTTAATTGTGTCTAAAGATTTTTCTATTTTAGCGAATCATCTTTTAATTATATCATTGACCATGGTGACTAGACCCTTTGACTATACTTGTGCCACGTGTTATCTTTTCTTAAAGTTAAATTATATTCACGATCTAACCCATTTTGATCAATGATCGCAACATTTCTTATATCATTAATCATGACTAATCATGCCATTCAAAATTTTGAGAATAATATTTCTAAGGTGGGTAGAGGCTCCTATTGATGAATGGTCCTTGAGGTCATTATTTTGAGAACACTTATGAATCAAGACCACAAGACTCTAACATCAAACCCTATCTATTTATTTATTATTATTGTTATTACTATTTTTCTACTCTCATCCTTCCGTTGATCAATATTTCTTATTAAGAAAGTTTTTCGTTACCCGTGTTCTTATCTTATAAACCAATACCAATTTTATTTAAAATTTTGTTACTACCGTTCCCTTCGGACCTATCGGGCCTATCTATCCTAGACATACCTTAAATTCGAGGACGAATTTATTTCTAAGGTGGGTAGATTTGTAACTCCTCTTCCCGGATTATAGTTTTTACAATTATTTTATTGACTTCATTTCTAGTTGGAAAAAAATATGTTGTTGTCAAAAAATTTTATATTTGTGACTATGTTCGTATGATTTTTATAAACGATATATTTAGACATGTTAATTATTCTAAAAACAATGTTTCAAATATCCTTTAGTAAGAATATTATTTCAAGGAATTATTTTAAAGTATTATTATTTACAAAATATTAAGTTTATTGGGCTAAATGTATTTTAATGTTATTAATAATAGCTAGTATAAATTTTAAATCATCATAGATTGACTTTGATTAAATCTAGAATTTATTTGATTCAATAATTATTTTGTTTAATCCTAAAAGGTTTTGTCCAAGTTGTTTTGAAATAGATATATCGAATATATATATTTTTAAATATTAGTTCAAGGAAATATATTCGTTTTAAAAATAGTTGTTTGATGGCAATAAATAATAATTATTTATTTAAGGTATTCTCCTAACCAAGTTAGATTGGGTTAAATATTTACTAGATAATACCAAAATTGTGATTTAAATTATATGACCTTCTAATTGATATAGATATATGTAAATATGTTTTAAATTACTTGATATTACCTAGTATTCATATTAGCATTGATTTTAATTAGCTAATGATTTAAATAGTAATTATTTGATTTATTTATAAATTAAATAAGTTCTATATATATATATATATATATATATATATATATATATATATATATATATATATATATATATATATATATATATATATATATATATATATATATATATATATTGTGTGTGTGTGTGTGTGTGTGAATATGTTTTAAATTACTTGATATTACCTAGTATTCATATTAGCATTGATTTTAATTAGCTAATGATTTAAATAGTAATTATTTGATTTATTTATAAATTAAATAAGTTTTATATATATATATATATATATATATATATATATATATATATATATATATATATATATATATTATATATATATGTGTGTGTGTGTGTGTGTGTGGTACCTATATAGATAAACATAGGCAAATGTTAAAGGCCACCCCATTTTTACTAAGGGCTACCAACTTAAAAATTTTAAAAAAATTGCAAGTTTGCCATTTTCAAAATACTAAGGGCCACCAAGTTGATGGTTACAGTGACTGCAGGCCAAGCCTGCAGTCCTAAGTACATTGAGGACTGCAGGCCTAGCCTGCAGTCCCCAATGTTCAGAAGTTCAGGTAGGAGACCATCGAGCTCACCGACCGCTGCTCCGACCCCTCGGCACCCGTCGGCAAGCTGCAGATGCAGAGCGATCTCGCCGCGATCGCCGCGAAGCTGGACCTGTGCATACACGACTGCCGGCTGCTGATCAAGATCGGGGTGCTCGGGCAGTCGAACCCCCCTCCTGCCAGCACGACGACAGCCCCCGACGACTCCGCCAGATGCAGAGCGATCTCGCCGCGATCGGACTGCTCCGACCCCCCGACGTCGTCCACGAGCTGCTCGTCCGGCTGTAGATCGAGCACAGCGAGGTGGTTAGGCTGCAGATCGGGCACAGCGAGGCACCAGCTCCGACGACGTCGTCCGTCCAGCTTCTCGCCGCCACCGCTCCGAAGACGAGGGAGAAGCCGGTCAGCGTGGTCTGCCTGTTCTCAGAGACCGGGAACGACGAGGGCCTGCTGGTATCGGAGGGCGTCCTCCCTCCGCTGATCAGGCTGACGGAGTCGGACAGCCTGGTGGGGAGGGAGAAGGCGGGGGGTTGGGTTTTGGGTTTTTTTTGTTTTCTTTTTGTTTCGTTTTTTTTTTTTTTTTTTTTTTTGGTAGCCCTTAGTAAAATGGTTCATTTTAGGTTGCCCTTAGTAAAAATAAGAGTGTAGGATGGTTGCCCTTAGTAGGTTGGTGGCCCTTAGTAAAAAGGGGGTGGCCTTTAACATTTCCCTAAACATATCCTTGTCAACCTTCCAATCTTAGGTCTCTCTTATATCCAACTAAATCAAATCCTAATTAACGTAACCTTATCTCTATTCCAATCAAACTAATATATATGCAGGATATAAACAAATCTCTTTCCTTCTGATCCTTTGTACAATCAAAATATATCCATGACTTAGAGTATATAAGGGAATTGACCGACCCTTCCCAAACGAACACGCAACACCTTCACCTCCTTCCCTGTCACCCCGACTTCTCTCCCGGCCGACCACCATGTCGCATCCCCTGACCGCCACCATTGCTAGTACCATCACCATCAACACACACATCCAATACCAAAACTCTGTGCCATGTTCGGACCCGTGCGTCCGTGTCCATCCTTCTTATTCCATCGCCCATTACATATACATAAAACCATTATCGTGTCCGACCCACCGGACACGCCAAGCCACCACACCGGTGACAATACCACAGCGGAGCGAGAAGAGAACCCCCTCACCTGGGCCGTGCCCACTGCCATATAGATCTCCCCGCCTGTATCGGTGACCGGCCGTGCGACGCACATCAAATCGTACTACTCCGTCTCTGACGAAATCCTGCGACCAATTCGTGTCCGCCCGACGAACAGCTCTGCAGCTCCACCAATCCCGAGTTCGCGCACCTCCTCTCGGCTATGCGCCATTCCATCCGGTCGTCGTTTCTCGCTACTGCCACCTCGGTCACGGAGCGGTGAGCAGAACACCTCCACAGCCGACCCGGTCGCCCTCTTCTCCGCCGAGTCAGGCTACGCTCACCGGTGACACGCCGTTAGCCTCCCCCTTCAACGCCGCCGGCGGACGACCACTTCCCCGTACAGCCTCAACGAGCCGCCACCGCGCCTCGATACTAGCACAGTCATCCCGGCACTGGAGCCTCTTGTCGACGCCTCCGGACCACCGCTGGCGGGCCGACCCTCTCCTCCGACCAAAACTCAGCGCCTCGCCTCCATGTGCCGGACCTCGAAATCGAGCATGGACCACTCGAGGTGAAACCCTCTCTCTTCCCTTTCCCTTTCTTTCCTTTTTTTTCCTTGTTTCTCTCTCTATTAAACAACAACAGCTAACAGCTGCTGTTATCCTTTCATATTATTTTTGTTTTATTAGAGGCCAGATCCAGTCTCCGGATTGGGCCAGAGTGAGGTGGGTTTTATGAAATATTGGTTAGGTTGGTTTATAAAGATTGGGTGTATTAAATGGGCCGGATCTATTAGGCTTCAGAAATTGCTTTATTACTATTATTGTTACCTTTAGTAGTTTTATTTTATAAAAATGTATTAAATAATATTTCCAAGAAAAATATTTTGTAATAAATTATGTATGAGGTTTTGGGTATATATATGACATATATGTATAAATTGTTACTACTAATAGTATGATAGTTATTATTAAATTTATTGTGGTATTTTATCTAGGTAAAATACAATTTTGTGATTAGTAATTATATTGCATAATATTGTTAAGTTATTATATTGTTATTTTATTATTCATTGGATTTACAAAATTTTAGGTTTATTTGCGCTTTAAGATTTAATTGGGTTTAATCTAATAGGCTTTGCCCCTATAATTTACAAATATTTTTTTATGAGATATGATAAGTTTTATTTGGGCTAGTTTTGTAGACTGAGCCTAATGGGCTTATTATTTTTCAACCAAGGATTTAATCCTTTAATTTTTATTTTGCAAGTTTAAATTTATTAAATGCTTAAATAAATATTTTGGGCTCCTATTCTAAATAATAAATAAGAGGATGTTCCGACTTTAATTATATTTCAAAATATGTTTCAGGTAGTTTCCTTTATATATATGCTATTATTGGACGAGAGCCTATCATCTAGATTAATATTTAGTTTTAATATTTTGGGCTTTATAAATAACCGATTTTGGGGCTTTATATATATTACCATTTGGACTTATATTTATAGTGATGGATTTGTATATTTTGTTAACGTTTAATTTTAGATAAATTGAGGGACTTGGGCTAAAGTCCAGTTGAGATTTATGTTAATAATATTTTGGGATAAATTGTATCTATTTTGCGCTTTAATGCTAATAGTTTATGTATATGTAGATACTTTTAGAATAGTGATTATATAAACAATATTCAAAATAAAGTCAGTCTTTAAATATAAATTTCATATAGAGCAATGCTACAGTTACAACCAAACATTTACAACCTTCTTACAACCACTCATCCATTTTCTGACATGTGGGCCAGGTGGTGGCCTGGCCCACATGTCAGCAAATAGGTGTAAGTTGTAAGAAGGTTGTACAAGTTTGGTTGTAAACCAAACATTTTCCTTTCATATAAGCAAATTTGAATCTGCTTTATTGGTTGCTTTTATTTGATTTCTAAATTACTAACAAGGATTTATATTCATTAGCTTTATAAAATAAATATTTCCTTAAAAGGGGTCAATACCTAGTATGTATAAATACTTTATAAATATGTACATGTTTTTCTAAATTAGATAATTACCTTTTCACTAAATTAGAAATCTCCCTTAGATCATTAGATCATCCTTAATCCTAGCTAATCGATCATTTCCTATTTTCTTGCAAATCTAAACTCTGACCCTAGACAAATGGACTATTTTGGATGCAACGAGAATTATTGGTTTCACCAGCAAAGGACCCCACGCAAGTACACTTTCTGATTGTTTTTCGATTCATAGTAGTCTATACATTTCATGTTTATACATATGTCTTGCTGTTTGTTGACACGCTCGTCACACGGAGTAGTCGGGAGGAGAAATATTTTAGTAGACATGTGAACTACCCCTTACCCATCCCAATATGTCTAATCTTGACTGATAGCAGCTGCACACGACACGTGCAGGGTGCCGTATTTACCCCTTAGTCGTTCACATGTCGAAAAGGATATTTCAAATCACATAGATAGTTGTATTTTAGTTGTTTTCCTTGTCTCCTCCACCACTTGCCATGTCATCGATACTTTCTAGTTTTCGTCTCTCATATGTTATTTTCATGTCTTGTTAATTCTATTGTGTTCTCGCATTGCCGTCGGTTTGTGCGCTTGTTCCATTCCTAACTGGAAACAAACATTTTTTAGGTTAGTCGTGGATTCGCTTAGCTTTGGGAGATACGGATGTACTTGCAGACATAAACCTAGAAATAGATAGCAGTGGTATTATTTTTATTAAATGTGTAAAAACATTGTATTTTCTTTCCAATATAAATTTTCTAATTGTTATAATAAATCTTAGAAATGTGAATGAGCAATAAAATTGTTATTTTGTGATTTTTGAGTATCATGGCCGTGACAGCGTTCTACCGCCGACTCTGCGGCATAGGCTGGCTTGGACACATCTCGTATCCAAAAAGCGGGTATGGGTCGTAACATTTTCCCATTAGCATTAGCCCCATTCTAGTTAACCCTTAGCCCCTTTAGCTTTTGCACCCTCTAATCCCATTCCATTTCCCATTAGTATTCCATTTTCCATTAGCCACTCCCATTTTGCCATAGCCCATAAGTTAGAGATATATTAGTTAGATGTTAGGAGTTAAGGTTTTGTATGTTAGAACTAGTTTACATGTTAGAGTATATGTTATGTAGAATATGTAGAAGTTAGATATAAGATATTGTTAGATTCATATGTTAGGATATGATATGTTAGCTTTAACCCCTTAGCTTGTTAGTTGTTAGCTTATGTTAGAATTAGTTAGAGGGTTAGAAATATGTTAGAGATTTGATATGTTAGTATTTGGTAGATAGTGGGTTATAGATATTAGATATTGAATACTTAGATATTAGTATCTAGATAGATGTTAGATAGATATGAGGTATATAGTATCTTGGTATCTTGAGATACCATAGAGCATCTTAGGATATTAGGTTAGTATCTTAGGTTGGGTTTACCTTTACTAAGGTAAATGCGCATTGCCTTTACCAAGGTAATGAGTTTACCTTGTCATGAGGTAAGGTAAGGAAAATGGATTTACCTTAGTATAAGGTATAGGTGGGATACCATGATAAGGTAAGAGTTACCTAGAGAATGAGATAGATAACTAGAAAGGGGTATTGGGTATGAAGGTGGTGGTTTACCTAAGTTAAGGTATTGAAATTTGACCAAGGTATTGGTGTTAGGATACCAACTTGACCAAGATACATGGTATCTTGGTAGGTAAATGTTAGGAATATGATACTTAGCCTAGCTTTGACCTCGGTTGACCTAAAGTTGACTTTTTAACCAAAAGTCAACCACTAGTCAACACTTGGCCTAGAATTGACTAGAACTTGACCAGAGTTGACCAGTTGACCAAAAGTCAACTATGAGTCAATTATTAGCCTAGTTGGACCTAGATTGGACTGAGTTGACCAGAGTTGACCAGTTGACCAAAAGTCAACTGCAAGTCAACCCTTGACCTAGATTTACTTAGTTTGAACTTGTTGGACTTAGTTTGACTTAGATTGACTTTGTTTGACTTACCTTGACCTAGTTTGACTTTGTATGACCTAGTGTGACCTAGTGTAACTTAGTTTGACTTGGTATAACTTAGTTTAACCTTGTTTGACTTAGATTGACTTAGTTTGACCTAGATTTGCATAGCATGCACTAGAAATCATGTCTTATACTTTTAAACCATAATTAACTCATGTATATCTCATCTTTATGTCTGTGACTTCACTCAGAGCCAGATTACACTATTGACATATTTCTATCGGATCTCAGGTGAGTACATTCTCTGAAAGTATTTTTGTTTTGTGATATCGTCTTTGTTTCTTATATTTAGTGTAGATATCCTTGTTCTCTTATCACATTGCTCACACGGATGGGTATTTGTCTGGATCCCATTATGAGATGTTATTCCTTGTATTACTTGGTATATCCTGTGCAAGCCTTCTTGTTCCTTGTGCATTGTATAGACACGATTCCTGTGAGGGGCTCGCGACCTTCTCAGAGAATACGTGTCATAACGTGTCATGGTTGGATCCACTATACTAGTCGGGGGCAGGTGTACTAGCGTAGATATGTGATCAAATCTTTCATGTGCAATTTTGTTCCATGTGAGTGTTAATTATACACCGCACGTATGATTAGCTAGACCATTCTTCCTGTACAATTTTCTAAGCCGATCACATGTTGAAACTAGTGCTAAACTCACATAGATAGTAGTTTTCCTGATTCTCGTACATGATATATACTGTTCTCTTGCTCTTACATTCGTTTACAGTCTTGATATGCCTTACCATGATTCATGTACGTAGCACTTTACCTTGTATATTCTCTCTATTTACTGCTACATTTTTAATATCGTCTAACTAGAACTGTTATTGGAGATTTGTGCTCGTACCCTCCTGACTGGATATGTTGACAAAATATTACAGATTATGGCAAGGAGGAGTGTCCTACTTACTACGGTCCCCATGACGTAGTTGGCATAGACTTGGAGACCCTAGTTCAGCAAGGGTTAGCTCCAGCCGATAGGGCTTTAGAGTAGCTTAGCTGGTTTAGTTTGGTACTGGACTTTGTCTCCAGATTACGTTTTGGCTTGTTATTATTTTAGTATTTTTATTAGAGATTATTGACTGTGGATTTGTATCATTTCTGTGTTGGATCTTCTGGATGATATTTTTTATATCTTATTGTCTTTATCCTTCAGTATCATCTATCTTTCTTAGAGTTTGTGATTACGTATATCATATTGTCATTGCTTGTCCTCCATTCAAAGTTAACCATTCTCGACAGGTTTTGATATTATAACTGTTGTTAGATAGTAGACCTAGACAGCGTTCTATATCGTTTTTGCGGCGTAGGCTGGGACGTTGTCTCGCACTCATGCCCTTACTCCGGGTACGGGTTGTGACACCTATCATAAAGTAGCCTTGGACATTATCTCAACCTTCACTGAGTTCTTCACTGGTGTGTCCCAAAAATAACTTGTACATGTGTCTGAGCTATGCCATGCCTACAGACGCTGGTGTCAACGTCATAGACTGGCAGTTTCCATTCATATATTTTGCAGTCTACGGGATCCTCCCGATGACCCGAAGGAAGTTGTATCTGTCAAAAGGTGATCTCTCTGATTCTACTCTGACACATCTACCAAAATGTTGTATTGTCATTCTTATAACGGGCTTCTCCTCCGATGCTTGTCAAACGAGGAGGCAGTCGTAGCTCTTCGGGATGCTCATGATGGTACCTACAGAGCTCATCAAGTCGGTCCTAAGCTACATGACCGACTCCGACGTATGGGCTATTACTGGCCTACCATGACGGCGGATGCTATTGAGTACGCTAAAAAGTATTGGGTCTGCCAGCTGCACGATGACTTCATCCATCGACCCTCGGAGTTTCTACACCCAACGGTCGCCTCCTGGCCATTTGAAGCCTGGGGTATGGATATAGTTGGACCAATTACCCCTCCGTCATCCAGAGGACATTGCTTCATTTTTGCAATCACCAATTACATGTCTAAGTGGACGGAGGCTATACCTCTATCAAAGGTGAAAAGCTCGAAGATGATCAACTTCATCAAGCATCACGTCTCTACCATTTTAGGGTACCCCGGAGGATCATCTATGACAATGGTCCACAATTCATAAGCCATACGTTCAGCAGGTTCTGTGATAAGAATCGCATCCAAAACGTAGCGTCAACCGCTTACAATCCGGCAGCAAATGGGTTAGCTGAAGCTTTCAACAAAACAACCGTCAAACTACTCAAGAAAGTCATGTCATACAATAAATGTGACTGGGACAAGAAGCTAGGTGAATGTCTTTGGGCCTACCGCACAACGGTACGGACTCCAACGGGCAATACACCGTTCTCCCTGGTATACGGAAGCGAAGCAGTACTGCCTCTTGAAATCCAAATCCCCTCACTACGAATGGCCATTACAAACCAGCAGATGGAAGAAGACAATTAACATCGCCGGTTGCAAGAGTTGGAGGTGATGGACGAAAAAGGCCTCTTGGTTCAACAACACATTGAGCTCTATCAGGCTCGTATTTCATAGGCTTTCAACAAAAAGGTCAAACAAAGGACTTTCTAGGTGGGGGACCTCGTCCTATCAGTCAGAAGGCCGATGGTGATGACCCACAAGACACAAGGGAAGTTCGAACCCAAGTGGAAAGGCCCTTTCATTATAGAGACGATATGCTCTAATAGAGCCTACCAAATAGCAAAATCGAATGGAGACTTGTTCATGATGCCAATTAACGACAAGTTTCTAAAGAAATATTACGCTTGAAGCTCCTTAACATGTACTTCCATCGCCCTAGTAAAGAAAATCTATGAATTTTACCAGTAAATTCATGCCCCTTATCATGATATGTCTCTGGAACCCAGCTGTTCTGGGACATTCTCTTATCAATCTCCCGTAGAAAACATCCATGTCCTTATCACCTCTGAGTTGTTTTCTGCATCTCCGCAAAGCTTAATCTTCATTCTCAGTAAGATTAAGCTAAAATTAGTGTTTATCACGTCCACCATACCTCTGAGTAAACACCCCATTCAAACAACCATGTGTTGTTACACCCCGCCTATAGAACATCCACGTCCATAAAACCTCTGAGTTGTTCTCTACGTCCCGACAGAGTCCGTTCTTACCATGCCCATATCACCTCTGAGTAAGAAAACACTATCACCAACCCCATATTTACCATGTCCACATTACCTCTGAGTAAACATGTCGGTTCCTTCTCTCAACTTATCATCTGTACCCGAAACTAAGGTACGCCAAAGATGCTAAGTCCACAAAAAACACAAGTTCATGACAAATGAGCCAACAAAAGTTTTTATTTCTTTTTTCATCAAAAGGAGAAAAAGAACTACATTTACAAAAAGAAACAACTACATCTCAAACGAAAAGCATCAAAATACAAGCAAGAAATATTGGAGACAAGAAAAGAAAGTTTATTCATTTCCCCGAGAATGGCGACTACAAAGAAGTCAATAAAACCCCAGATTTAGAGACAATGGTTACGTTGGGGCAGATACCACTCCCTCAACCACCGCGCATATGAAGGCTCCAACTGATTGAGGTCCTCTACAGGAGCCGGGTGATTGGAGCTCCCAGTGCCACTACCTTTCGGCGTCGGCTCCTCCTTAACATTGACTTCGATTTTTGGAAATATTTCCTTCTTAATGGTCATCAATTCCTTTTTGACAAAGGGAGACAGCATCTCCTCTTTAATGACGACCTCATCTTTCGGTATCACCATAGACACTGCAGAAAGACAAAAAGAAAATATTGGCCCTGTTACGCTATAAAAAGTCGAAACATATGTGCAGTTTTAGTATCGGCACATGCAAGCTGCTGTGCATCAAAGTCGCGTCGTATCATCAGGACAAAAGTCCACATGCACTGACTAAATTCTATCGCAGCACATCCTCGGGACCAAAGTCCTTGTATGTTAGAAGAAAAGCTCCGGGCATCATCAGGACCAAAGTCCATGCGCGTCAGCACAGAAAAGCTTCAGCGCAACATCAGGACCAAAAGTCCATGCACGTCAGCACAGGAAAGCTTCAGCACATCATCAAGACAAAAGTCCATGCGCATTAGCACAGAAAAGCTTCAGCACATCATCAGGACCAAAGTCCATACACGTCAGTACGGGAAAGCCTAGGCGCATCTTCAGGGTATGGTTCATACAAACCATACCCATGCGCTTCAGCAGAGTGGTTTAGCATATGATCCAAGATGGTTACCCACCCATGTGTCCAAAACCTTGCAACAAATTGTCTGTGTGTTTTTGATACTCCCAAGCAGCAGACCACCCATCGATAACTTTAGGTGCACGTCAGCATGCGTCGTGTTCATGACTCGGGTTTCCTTGGCGTCAACCTCCATAGGCTTTTTGCCTTTGCCTCTGCCTCGGCCAGCAGTGCCACGAGGAGTTTTGGGGGCCATTTCTCAAAATCTAGGATTTTTTTAAAAAGCTCTAAGGAGGAAGTAGATGAAAAAATGGAAAAAGTTCTTCTCTCTCCACAGACGCCTATTTATAGGCCTAGGTCGTTGTTTGTCATTGATTGTAAAAGTACAGAACAATTATCGGAGGACTGAACTTAGACTCACAATACAAACTCGCTCGTACAAAGAAAGCCTAGGGACGAAAACCTAGGTACAGCAGTCTAAGTACGATTGTTTATTTTAGATTCTGGGGGGTGACGATAGAGGCTCGGGAAAGCAACGGCCGCTCTGCCTTACTCCTTGGACGATCGGTACGCAGCCTTGACTCGGGGAAGATCTCTTGGTCGTTGACGAAGAAATGCCTTCTTGCTCTCTCTCTGATTGCTCTTCTGGCTTCTCTCTCTCTATGTATATTCCCTCTCTGACTATGGGGGAAGTCTCTCTGTGTATACGTATTCTTTTCTGGTTTTCTTTTTGTATATCTCTCTATATTACAAGGGAATGGCACCTTGCTATTTATAATAGTAGGATGTGATCGCTAGGGTTGCCAATGATTAGCTCTTGGAGATGGCGGCGGCCTGGGGATTGATCAATCCAGGCCGTTCGTTTCTGATTGTGACGAATCAGAACCATTAAGGGTAGATTACACCAAATCCCCATTAGCAATTAATGCTGATTGGCATAAATCCTCCTTATAATGATTCTCTCATATCTGCGAATAAATCAAATTTATTCTCCTGCCACGTGCTCCAGATCATTGGGATTCGACCCGATCTTGGATTGCCATAAATCTGGGAGATTGATCGGCGGAGGACACGTGTCCTGAGAGCCAATGGTGAGACTGGAACCGCATGCAGATTGGGCCGCATGAGATTTGGGCCGTATGAATTTTGGGCCGCATAAGACTTGGGACACATGTCAGGGCTGTCTGGGCAGTGGCCCCCTCCTTCAGACTTCTGAACCATATGATGAGCCGCATGAACCGCATAATGGTGTGTCTGCTTGAGCCGCATGGGCATGATCTTCTTGAGCCGCAAAGGGATGATTCCACTCGAGCCGCATGGGACAGCTTCACTCTGAACCGCATGGGAAGTCTTCACTTCGAGCCGCATAAGCACACCCACGTGGCAGGGCCACATGGCATTTTGTTGTTCTCGGGGGATCGTGTCAGAGATTTCTTTCTCTTCCCTAGAGATTCATCATCATGACAGAGTCATAATTACCTGCTTTGGTGTCAGGTCCGTCAACTTTTCAGAGGGGTCAGCCATCACAGCAATTAATGCAGCATGGATCAGAGGGGAGCACTGTCACGCCACATGTCTTCTGAGCCGCATGGAATGCCTCCGGCCGCATAGCTCCTTATGTCGCATGACTTCCTGAGCCGCATGCATTTTCTGAGCCGCATGGGTCTTTCTTGGCCGCATGAGTCAATTTCTTTAGTATTTTCCATGCTTCTACAGGACCCCTTCAAAGTTTTCAATTTGTAAAATTGAAATACTTTGAACAAGAAGCATGGCCGTATTAGCCACATATGCAATCCCGACCGTATAGATGTCCTGGCTGCTTGGATGTGTTATTCGTATGACTGTTTCAGCCGCAGGGGGTGTGTTAGCCGCATAGACGGTCCAGTCCACGTGTGCGGGTCTTTATTTATCTCCAAGTTGCTTCAGCGCCGTCTTTGTAGGGGGAATCTCAAGAGTCAGTTCATTAAATCTTTTTGGATTTGATGCCTTGGGTGAATCTTGGAGATGAAACCCAAGGAGTCGGTTTCGCTCTTCAAGAGTCGGTCATTGGCCCACGTGTCCGCCTTCTCCCCTCCTCCTATAAATAGGAGGGGTTTGAAGAGAGAGAGGACTTCTTTATTTTCTTTCTTCTCTTATCTCGCTTGCCTTTCTTTTCTTCGATAATTGATGGCTCCCAAGAAGATCGTGGCAGTGAAGGGCAAGAAGGCGGCCTCCACCTCCACCTTGGGTGCGGTTGCTGCCCCGCCCGTCGTCGTGCCTGCTGTTCATCCTGACGTCCATCCCCCCATTGTTGGTAAGGACAATGTATGAATTAAGGAACCCCAACCGCCATGGCTACATCGCATACTTTATGTACGAGCCTTTGTAAATCGTATGTTCGCCCTACGGCTGAGCTGCGAACCGCATAAGAAAAATCATTGTGTCTGTATGTGCGCCTTATTAGTGAAACCGCATAGGTGGCGCATAGACTTTTATTGTGCGGAGCCGCATAAGCAGTCTTCTGAACTGGAG
Organism: Iris pallida; assembly: GCA_029216955.1. Taxonomy (NCBI): domain Eukaryota; kingdom Viridiplantae; phylum Streptophyta; class Magnoliopsida; order Asparagales; family Iridaceae; genus Iris; species Iris pallida. Next base: position 68,479 of record JANAVB010035501.1, read on the forward strand.
CCGCATGGGGCTTTCTGGAGCCGCATAAGACTTCTGAGAACTTCATGGGGGGCATGGATATTTTCTTGAGCCGCATGTGGTTTGAAAACACCTAATCAGCTCCTTTTTTATTCTCTGTTTAACTTATTTTTTCTTTGTCTGTTCTTCAGTGAATTTGCCGGTTAACGCCGTCGGAGAACTCTTGGTGGGTAGCGCTCAAGCTGCTCTCGGCTATAGGTACGACCATATTGTTCAGCACGTGGCGGATCAGTTTTCGAGCGATGAGCCTATGGCCAGATTGAATGCCATCAAGAATCAGCCTTTCCATTTCCTTAATGCTATAATGAACTCCGAGAAATTCGAAGGAGAGTTTTTGAAGCCTGCGTTCTTTTTTGGAGACGCCTTGACCGTGGAGAATGATCATGTTCTGGAGGTGTCGGAGGATTAGAATTTTGTTTCTAACGGGATGGCGATCCACATCCCTCAGATGGAGCGACACTTTCCATTATCTTGGTTCAATATGCTCCCTTTGGACCGGAAGATGGAGGGGACTCTAACCCCTACCAGGAGTGGGATGTTCGTGGGGAACATTCGTTATAATAACCATCTGAAGTCCATGGTTGCTGGCAAGGTGCATACCAGTTGTTCTGTGACAGGGTTGGTCCCAGGTTCTTTCCTGAATGTGGCAGGTCCTAACTTCACGTTTTCTACCGCCGATACTTTTATAAATCGACTTGCCCGAAAAGGTTCCTATCCCGTTGGTCGGTTGACGTTTCCTGGTTGGATACACCCTATTCCCTCGTGGATCAATTTATCTACCTGGATCCTGCAGAAGTATGAAGCTTTTTTGTGCGAGATTGGCCTATACCATGCTATCCGAGGTACCAGTCATGGCTTGTTCATAGACAAGAAGCTATTTATGTCCCTGCTGGAAATGTATAATTGTCGTACAGGGACCTTTTACACACCTGTAGGGGAGATGGGACTTGTGCTCCATGAAATGCATACGGTCTCCAAGCTTCCTTGGGAGGACGAAGCGTTTGAAGCATATACTCCCACTAATGAGGAACTCGAAGATTTGGAACGACGGTATCCTAGCTTTGCGGCCCTTTACCAGGAGATATTGTGTCATTATAACACATGCCATCAGATAACCCGCAAGGATAACCTGGAAGGGAATGCTCCCTACACCAAGGATTGGATGCATTATCTCTTCTCAGCGGATGCCTCAGGTCTGGTTACCTCTCGTCGCCCTAGATCTTGGGAGGCGGTCAAAGAATTGGTGTCATCTACTAGTGGCAGATTCGGGAGCCAAACCGATACTTTCGATTACTTTTACCAGGATACTCAAGAGCTGTCTGAGAAAGCGCTTCTGGCGGGATTTTTGATGATCTGGCTACGAAATTGTGTAGTCTCGGGAGGAACCGGTTCTATTGAGAGAATTAGTTGTAACTTTATCCTTCCGGCTATAAAATTAGTCTTGCGAATCAGGCTAGCTCTCCTTCCGGCTATGGTGTGTAGCATACACCGTGGCCTTCGTACCTTCACATCCAAAGTCATTGCCCGCGATGTGACCAAGGATTTTGAACGAACTGAGTTACCTTATCATTATTTGATAGGGTGGCTGCTGATACATTATCCATCTTTGATGAGGTCGGGCTCTGAGGGCGGCGCTACTGATGATGACGCCCTTATCTTCCGTTACCGTGATGAGCCTTGGGAATGTGAGGCCATGCGGGTTTGCCGGATGGTCTTGGCAAGGGCAGATAAGTATCATATTTTCGTATCCGTCCCTTGCTTTTCTGCCAGGGACATAGAGACTGTGCATATAGACGGTATTGCGCCTCCTCAACTTCTGGATGGCCAGATGCTCTTATGGTTGCGTAACATCCGTCCCTCGCATCTGGTGTACCGTAACCGCAATGCTGTTTTTCTGGACCCGTATCTGCCTAGCAGGTTTGCCCGGCAGTTTGGGTACAGCCAACTTTGTTTAGACAGCCCCAACTCTTGTCTGGGTTATGAGGGAAGTCTTCTTGATGGTATCAGAGCTTGGCAATATTATGATTCGTTCCATACTCACACCATTTTCTCGGTCCCTGCTATTAAGGAGTCAGTGGAGATCTTGCATATGGCGGCTCTGTATCATGTCATGGCGAACAAGCCCCCGGTCGGTTTTAACCCAGGTACCAGTTTTATTGCTGGCACCAGTCTGGAGGAAGGCTCTCAAGGGGCCAAGAAAAGAAAGACTAGAGCCGAAGTGCCAGATTTGGATTCCGCTGCCGAAGGTGATGAAGACAACGAGCATAATGAAGATGACTCTATCCTTCCAGTGGTAGGTGCAGAGGTGGGTCAATTGCATGTTTTGTCAGATGAGATGCTGAGGGATCAGTCCCTTGTTGCGCCTGGTCCTATCCCGAAATGTAGCAGGCAGGTTCCTCCTGTAAGCAGTGTTTCTCGATCCCGGAAGCTGGTTGCAACTAGGCACCGTCCGCCAGCCACAAAAGAGAGTGGAGAAGAAATCAACCCCGCGTCAGAGGTAACAAAACTGCTCTCGACCCCTTTTTCCTTCTTTCCTTTGAGTTTCAATCCTGATTGTCTTCGTTCCCTCTTTTAGGTGTCGGAGGAAGAAGAAGAGTTTCAGGATGTCGGGGCGGTGACCCAGGATGACGGGGACTCCCATGAGCCTGTTCCTATTCAAGAGGACGCAGATCAATCTGTATCCCCCTTCAAGGTGACGGGGTCAGGGGACGTGACTGAGTTTAACTCGGGGATCGCGGGTGGGGGGACCATGCCAGTTGTGGATGAGCTGCGACCTTCATGCCCCTCCCCTGGTAAGATTAGCCGAATCTTAACCCGTGAGGAAGCCTATCTGCTCTATCATTATGTCCTTCGGGTTACGTCGATTGACTGTTATTCTGGACATTCAGGTCCTGTCCCTTCAGTGCCGAAGATGGACGTCGTCGAGACAACCCCAACCGAAGGGGCATCGGTAGAAAGGGGTGTACTTTCTCACTGCCCGACTCGTCTTGATGGGCTTTCTGGGGGCCCAAGTTTAACGGGCCAGTTCTCGGGGCAGTCGGGACAGGGAACAATGGTCCTCGCATCATCCTCTGCTCCAATGGCTTCGAGAATCGACCTTTCTTCCCTGCCACGCATCCAAGCTCTCCGGGCGGTAGAAGACGAGTTGGCCGCTATTCATGCATCGTTCTGCTCGGACTCCGCTCCCTTGGTGGCGAGCTCTAGCGTTACTCCTCCGACGTTGCCGCTCCGGCTTCCCCTGACGCCCTCCTCTGCTGAAGTTTTGAACGACGCGTTGCAGAACGTGGTTGCTAGTTTCCATCGTCATTTGAAGAGGAGAATCGAGGCCGCTGTAGAAAGAGGGACCTCTTTTACCTTGGCCCGAAGATGCGCCCATGGTCAAATAAACATCTTTAGGGATCTTCCTGATGATGCAGGAATGGCTTCGCTTCTGGAGACGAAATTGCTGGAGGCTGATCAGCTGGTGTCCGAGCTTCGAGTATTGCGGCAGGCTGATCTGCCTACTGTTATAAACGAGGAGAGGAATTCCCTTATTGCTGTTATAGAGAGGACCAGAGCGGCACGAGATAAGACCAGACCGGCCGCACTGAAGGATCTCAGCGACTTAGCTGATCGGTATGATCAATTGAGTTATGGGACCGAAAATGTTGTGGCTCGGAAGGAGTCTGTCTTTCGTGAGATTACCGAGACGCGGGAGCAGATCCTTGCGCTTCAGAAGAAGTTGACTTTCCTGGAGTCTGAACTCGAGACTGCCCGCAATGACAGGGGTTGATTGTTCAAGAAGCTGACAGGGTTACTCAAGCTTCGACTGACCTGGAGGCTGTCTTGAAGAAATTGGAAGATGACTGTCAGGTGCTCCTGGATTTGGACAATGAGGAGCGGTTACTCCAGGAGGCCGAGCGTCACGCTCGGCAACGGATTGAGCGGGAGACCACCTCAGTGAGAGACCGCCTCCTAGAATTGAGTAACACTGAAATGTAGTTGGCCTTTTCTTTTTCCTTCTTTTTCTTTCTCTTCTCTCTTTTTTTTTGAAAGGGACGTGGTCCCGAAATATATAATGCTTCTTTTTTTCTTCCTTCAAATAAAGAGTACTTTCAATTTTATCCTTCATTTGTATTGCTTGCTGTGCCTGTGATATTGTGGTGATGTTCTCCCCCGCATAGGGGATATATTTGTGGACCTGTTACCCATGGCGTACCTTTGTTTTAGGTAGAGATAACAAGTTTCGGTCAGGATACCTGAAGCAGCCATAGCAAAGTGGTCATGGGTGCTCTTGGTATTGAGAAAAGAATTGTCGTAGAGCAGCTGGGCTCCTGGGGCATGATGAGGTGATAGGTTTGTGTAAAGAAATTTAGCTGAGGATATTTGTGGGCCTATTACCCTTGGCATACCCTGGTTTAGGATACGAATAATAGGATGAAGGAGAACTGGCATACTTGCTCAGAGGTAACGAGGACATGGCAAGTAGGAAAGTTTTTCGAACGTAGAGTCTTCCTGTTCAGAGGTAATGAGTACATGGCAGGAGCGAACTCGACGAAGGGTATTTGTGGTCAACAGAGGACATTTGTAGTCAACAGAGGACATTTGTGGTCAACAGAGGACATTTGTGGTCAACAGAGGACATTTGTGGACCCATTACCCTTGGCGTACTCCGGTTCTGGGTACAGGTAATAGGTCGAAAGGGAATCATCATACTTACTCAGAGGTAATGAGGACATGGCAAGTATGAAGGTTTCTTCGACGGAGCCTTCCCATTCAGAGGTAATAAGGACATGACAGGAGTGGGCTCAATGAAGGGGGGGTATGTAGAATAACTCAGAGGTAATGAGGACATGGAAATTCTATGTAGGGGTGATTTGTTTTTGGCGGAAATGGGACGACTCAGAGGTGATGAGGACATGGTCGTCTTGGAAATTTGTGGATCCGTTACCTTTGTTGTGCACTGGGAGTGCAGGTATTAGATCATGAGAGAGGATCTCTTGTAGGAAGAAAGTTCAGCGGTATGATCATACATAACTTTCTACCTGAAAGAGTGACGAGGATGTGAGTTTAGAGGCACCATCGGGTACATGACTCGAGAATCTGGAGAATGGTGAGTGTGAGTTCAGCGGTACCAGCGGGTACATGACTCGAAAATCCATGAATGTTGGAATCAAAGTGTAAGTTCAGAGGTACCGGCAGGTACATGACTTGGAAATTTGGGATATCTTTATGGAAGAAGGGCATGAGTTCAGCGGTACACGCGGGTACGTGACTCAAAAATCTGTGAATGTTGGAATCAAAGTGTAAGTTCAGAGGTACCAGCAGGTACATGACTTGGGAATTTGGGATATGAGTTCAGCGGTACAAGAGGGTACGTGACTCGATAAGTTAGAAAATTAGGGGGTTGAGTTCAGAGGTACCAGCGGGCACATAACTCGAAACTCTGGAAAATGTTGTTTAAACATAGTATTTCTTCAGGAACTTGCCGTTGACGGGCAACATGAGCAAGTCTCCGTTCTGCTTGGCGAGGCGGTAAGCACCATTGGAGAACACGGCCTCGATGATAAATGGGCCTTCCCATTTTGGCTGGAACTTGCCGGTGGTCTTGTGAGTCATGACCATTGGTCTCCTGACTGCCAAAACAAGGTCGCCCACTTGGAATGTTCTGACTTTGACCTTTTTGTTGAAGGCTCCTGAGATGCGTGCTTGGTATAATTCGATCCTTTGCTGAGCCAAGAGGCGCTTTTCATCTAAGGCCTCTAACTCTTGTAGTCGACGTCGGTAGTTATCATCCATTGTCAATTGATAAGTGAGGGCGACTCGGAGTGAGGGAATCTGAGTCTATAATGGGAGAACTACCTCACTCCCGTACACCAGAGAGAATGGTGTATTCCCGGTGGCTGTTCGAACCGTGGTACGATAAGCCCATAAGCACTCGCCGAGCTTCTCGTTCCAGTCGCGTTTGTTGGAGGAGACAAATTTCTTGAGGAGTTTGATGATTGTTTTGTTGAATGCCTCTGCTAACCCGTTTGCTGCCGGGTTGTATGGTGTCGAAGTGACATTCTGAATGCGGTATTTGTCGCAGAATCGGTAGAATGCGTGGCTTATAAACTGTGGACCATTATCATAGATGATCCTTCGGGGCAGTCCAAAGCGGTAGATGACGTGGTGCTTCAGGAAGCTGATTACGTTCGAAGTCTTGACTTTGACGAGTGGGACAGCCTCTGCCCATTTTGAGAAGTAATCAGTGATCGCAAGTATGAAGCGATGTCCTCGGAAGGAAGGTGGGGTGATTGGACCAATGATATCCATTCTCCATGCTTCGAATGGCCAGGATGCCACTGTCGGATGTAGAAATTTGGATGGTTGGTGAATGAAGTCTGCGTGGACTTGGCAGGCCTTGTATTTTCGGGCATAATCTATTGCATCAGCCACCATCGTGGGCCAGTAGTAGCCCATCCGGCGAAGGCAGTCTTGCAGCTTAGGGCCAGGCTGATGGGCCCCGTAGACACCGTCATGAGCCTCTCGTACAGCTTCTTTGGCTTTTGCGTTCGACAAGCACCGAAGTAGTAATCCGTCGTAGGAGCGACGATACAGTATTTTCGTCTCTGTATCGTAGAAGAATCTGAGAGAACGCCGTCTGATAGAAGTAGCCTCCTTCGGGTTCTCGGGCAGGATGTCGTCGACCACGAAGTCTATGAATGGTTGTCTCCAGTCTGGCGCTTCGTCGATCATCTGAGCAGAATGACTCGCCATGGCTTGAACGTTGTTCTTGGGGCAGACCAGCTCATAGCCGATTACATCGACCAAATGATGAGAGTGGTTTGGCACTGCTAGGGAAGCAGCCAGGCCTGCTAGGGCATCAGCTTCGATATTTTAGAGTCTGGGGACGTGTTCGATGAAGAATCCCTCGAATGATGATATAATGTTGATCGCTATTTGGTGGTAGGGGATCATGTCTTCATGGCGGACTTCGTACGTCTCCCGAATCTGGTTGACGATTAATTGCGAATCGCCGTATGCTTCAAGGTATTCTACCCCCAGTTCTCTTACGAGTTGGAGGCCAATGACCAAAGCGTTGTACTCGGCCACATTGTTAGAGCAGGGTTCCGTGAGAGAGTAGGCGCGATTGATCACTAGCCCGGTAGGAGAGACCAATACTACTCCGACTCCGACGACGATGTTTCCCTTGGGTCCGGTTCTTGAAGCGCCATCGAAGAACATCCGCCATATATTATCGTGGGTGGTTGTATTTGAATCGGCGACCTCATCTGGGATTTCTTCGTATATTCTGGATGATTCCGATCCTGGATGGGCTGCCAAAAAGTTTGCCAGGGCTTGACCTTTGACAGCCTTCTGCGGGACGAAGATCATATGATAGGGGGACAGCAATATCGCCCATGTAGCGAGGCGGGAGCTGAGTGCCCCTGGTTTGGTCATGAGGACCCTGAGAGGGTTGATTCGTGAGATCACATGTATGGTTTGCCCCGTGACATAGTACCGCGTCTTTTGAATGGCGAATACCAGGACGAGGCATTCTTTCTCCACAGTGGTGTATCGGTGTTCGGGCCCGACCATCATTCGGCTGAGATAGTAAATGGCCTGCTCGTGGCCTGTGTCGTTGTTTTGTGCCAGCAGGGCACCGAGGGAGTGTTCAATTGCTCGTACATAGAGCAGGAATGGTTTTCCAGGGACCGGGGCCACCAGGACTGGAGGATTTGATAAATATTCTTTGATGTCATCGAAAGCGCGCTGGCATTCCTCGTCCCATACGAATGAGACTCCCTTCTTCATGAGGTGGGTGAACGGTCGGCATCGCCCGGAGAGGTTGGAAATGAACCTCCTGATATAAGCTAGCCTCCCTTGGAGGCCTCTAAGTTCACGGAGATTTCTCGGGGGACCCATCTCCATGATTGCCCTCGTTTTCTCGGGGTCTACATGGATACCCCGTGCAGTGATGATGAAGCCCAAGAACTTCCCGCTGGATACGCCCAAGAACGATTTTGTAGGGTTCATCTTCAGATTGTGGGCTCGCATTAAGTCGAATACCGTTCTCAGGTCTTGCAGATGATCTTCCTTACGGCGACTCTTGACGGCGATGTCGTCGACATAGCATTCCACTGTCTTGCATAAATGTTCTCTGAAAATGATACTCATGGCTCGCTGATATGTAGCGCCAGTATTCTTTAGACCGAATGGCATGACTGTGTAGCAGTATGTGCCAATCGGGATTCGGAATGAGGTGTGCTTTTCGTCGTCGGGAGACATCTTGATTTGATTGTACCCCGAGAATCCATCCATGAATGACATACGTTCAAAGCCGCATGTATTGTCGATCATAATGTCTGTGATAGGAAAGGAAAATTCATCTTTGGGGCATGCCTCGTTCAGGTTGCGGAAGTCGATGCAGATTCGAATCTTTCCGTTCTTCTTGAGGACGGGTACTATATTGGCGACCCAATCAGGATGTTGCTCTTCATGAATGAAGCCACTGGCTATTAGCTTGTTGACTTCGGCTTCGATCGCGTCCATGACGCCTGGGCAGAATCGTCGTTGTTGCTGCTTGACTGGCTTTGCATCTGGCCGTATATTGAGTTTGTGGAGAGCGATGTCAGGATTTAACCCCGACATGTCTTCATAGCTCCAAGCGAACACATCAATGTATTCTCTGACAAGTTCTAACAGCGACTCTCGTTCTTCGTCAGTTAGGCTTTTACTGATAAAGATCGGTTTTGGAGAAGATTCGCTGCCGAGATCCACTTGTATGACCTCATCTTCAGTAGGAGGTTCTCTCAGTTCGAACCGCTTTTCCTATTGTGCGTCTAATTGCTGGGCCCATGGCTCTAGCTCAAGGATTTTGGGGATGTCTTCGTCTTCCTCGTAAGCGTCGGTGAATGCCATGTTGACTGACATGACTTGTCTGAACACATCTCCGATGCTGGTATCTGAGTCGGAAGTCGGTGATCCGGTTGAATGTGACTGCCAGTCGCATTCTTCATCTGAGCTTTCAGGGGTCGTAGTAGGCGTTACATACCCTAAACTGCATCGGGTTTTGTTATAGTAGTTCTGCGGTTTGCCCGCCGGGGCTGGCGTCTTCAAAGGTAATCATCGTCCAGTGCCGTAGTTCAGTCCTGGCGTTGTCTCTAGATCATATCCCTGTTTCTGCATGAGATATTTGGATTGAGGGCTATAGAGATACAGAGGCAGTCTTCCAGCATCTGACCCGAAGTCGACTTCTTCCATGGCGAGGGGATTCTGGTTGTTCGTCCGGCCGAAGATGATTGGGTGGTCCCCTCCCTCGATTATTCGGTAAGCATCTTCTACTGGAGTAAGTTGGATAGCGGTGTACACATTTGTCACCTGTGTATGTAGGTGAGTGCCTATACCGTATTCCATAGCATACATTGTACATAGCTTATTGAGCTCGGTGTAGTTCAAAGATAACCCTTTATTGATGAAGTAAGGTATCTTTTCTAGAGGGATTACATCATCTGCGGAGGGAGCGTCAGTGTGGGCAGCCACATACTTGGCTAGCTCTGGTTCCTCTTCGGCTACCCCCTGTGTGAATGAAGATTGAGAGGGCGTCCTAGTCAGCTTGATCTTCAGAGGCTCAACTGACGGAGCGGAGCGTGGGGTTGTCGGTAGACTAGCAACCCCCAGTCTGGCACTTGATGTGGAGCAAGGGGTGGCTGGTTCGCTTGAAGTGTCAGACCTCGCATCGGGGTGACGACCTTTCTTAGGCAGGCGTATCGTCAGAGGTCTATCGGAGGGATTGAGCTTCTCTGTTTGGGATTGACCGACTCTCGGCAATCTGATGGTAAGTGGCCCTGTCGTGGGTCTCGGTACCTGGCCGGACCTTGGCAGCCGGATTCTCAACTGCTCTTCCTGTGCCGAGAGGCTGATCGCGTCCTTACGCAGCGTGGCCGTAAGGGGTGCAGAATTGCCTGGTTTGCGAGCCTGGAGGCGGATTGTCAGAGGTTCTTCTGATCCCGTGGTTGCTTCAACATCAGTTTGTTTATTTCCTCCTTCAAGGTGCCTTTTTGACTTTTCGTATAGGCAGGAGTCCGAGTAATAAGATTCGACCCCTTTGAAGGGATCGATGTCAGCAAATTCTGTCCTCACGAAGCCGTGCTTGTCGACATATTTGAAGTATTGGTGTAGCGTGGAAGGCACGATCATGTAATCGTGTATCCAAGGGCGCCCCAAAAGGATGTTGTATGAAGTGTCGGCATCTATGATGTAGCAAGTGACTTCTGATTGGAGATCGCCAATCTGACATTTCAGACGGATCTTCCCGATTGGGTAGCTCCTGCCCGAATTGAATCCGTTGATGGCGGTGTTTGTAGGGGTCAGGCGATGCATCGGGATGCGAAGATGATGCAGTAGTCCTTTTGGAATGATGCTTATGGAAGACCCAGGGTCAATGTGCATCCGGTCCACCTTTATGTCGCCGATGTAGCCTGTGTAGTATAATGGACGATCGTGTAGATTGGTCTTGATGAGCATGTCTTGTGGAGTGAAGATGATGTTGGGCATTGCTCCCGTACAGGCACTGTCTTGGAGGTCTGCGGGCTGATTTTCTCCCGTGAGGTTGACCTGAGCCAGGTACGCGTCGGCATTTTGAAGTACATCGCTCAAGGCTGTGCGGACATCCTTCGAGAGCCTCAGGAGTTCATATAAGGACAATTTGGCTGGTGTATTGGCCAATTGTGCCAAGATGTCGAAGTTGTAGGGCCTCTCCAGCCCCTGAGATGTTTCCTTTCGGAGGGATTTGTCGAAGCGAGTCTCCTTCGGCCTAGGCTTGTCGATCGTCGAAGGCTGGGCCGGTCCCGGAGCGTCCGTGGTAATGGGCGGATGATCATCAGTCGAGTTTTCAGCCACAAGTTGAGATTGTGCTCCGGATCGAGTAACAACGGCTGTGACTTCCTCTTCATCTGCTGAGGTGGCACGGCAGGATCTGACTTTTCCACTTTTTTTTTAGAAGATGGAGTGGACTGAGTTACCTCGTAGACTAGGTCCGGATGGACCTACATGATTTCCCCTCGTGATGTGGTGAGGGGTACTAGACCAGCAGTTTGAGCAGGCGGAAGATTAGCAATCTCCATCGTTGCCAGAGGGATGGGTATAACCCCGTCCTGGGTCTCTGTTGGAGGGAAGCTGCCGAATTGTATGGACACCATGTTGGCTGCCACGATTACCTCCTCGAAATCGATGGCCAGAGCGTTCGAATCGATAAGGTCTTGGATATATTATTTCAGTTGGTAGCAGTCGTGCGTAGCATGGTGGACGTAGCGGTAGTAATGGCAGAACTTTGGGTTCTCCAGATCAGCCGGTCGAGGCTCCCATCTTGGTAGAGGAAGCTGAATCCTATCTCCTTGTATGAGCATGTCCAAGATAGGCTTGACATGACCGTCTTCAAAAGAGTAAGTGATTTGAGGCCACTGTTTGTCCGCAGGTTGCGACTCAGGCTTCTGGGCTGTATCGGCCACCATAGCCTGCTTGCCTCTGTTGTCCCGGTTGTTGGAGGGGCTACCCCCATTGTCGTTGGTGGTGCTGGGACGCTTGCCCTTGTTCTCTCCCTCTGAGATATGTAATCCCAGTTGGTGAGCCTTCTTTAATCGTTCTTCGGCACTTGTAGCACTAATGATAAAAGCCTTCCAGTCCTTGAATTGACTCTCGCCCATCCAGAGACTGATTGTTGGGAGTAGTCTCTTTTGGCAAATTTTGATCAAGGAAGAGTCCGGGTTGCCAGATGGTAACTTCATTGCGGTTTGACGAAACCGCTCAATGTAATTCCTCGTCAGCTCTTTCTCTCCTTGGATGACGTCCATGAGGGTAGACATTGTGACGTCCTGTCCTACCTCATAGAACCTCTCCAAGAACAAGCATTTGAAACCAGCGAAGGAGTGGATGCAATTGTCTGGCAGGTTGCGGTACCAGTCGAAGGCGACTCCTTCCAATGCCCCGATGAATAACCGCGTGAGGATAGCGTCATCATGGGGCAAATGGTCGGTGGTGACCTCGAAGTAAGTGATATACCGACTTGCTGAGGTCTTGCCATCATATGGGTTGATATTGAACGGCTTATATCTTGGTGGGAATGGAACATCCCTCCATTCAGCAGGATATGGTTGCCGAATTCTGAAGTCTTGAGAGTTTTCTCGGACGTGGAACATGGCAAGGAGCTCTTGAACTTCTCTCCTTACTTTTCGGGTCTCATCTGTCGCAGTCGGAGCCGTTACTTCGGGAGGATTATTGCCCGGGTTTGGTGCTGCCGAATTTGAGTCTACGTTGACTGGAGGACCCGCACTTGTCTGGCCAGGTATCACCCCCTGCAGATTAGGAAGCGCCGCTTTGATCTCGTCTACAGACGTGACCAAGGAGTACAATATGGCCTCCAAAGTATCGATGTGCTGGCGATTACCGGAACCGCCTTGATTACTGTCTGTCATGAACACCGTCTTCACATGAGGAGTGACGGAAGGAGTGGTGGAGGATGTACCCTCCGAGTCGTACCCGTGCATCGAGAAATTATCAGGATATGTGGGGATGTTCTCTTCAGGTTCGGACTCGGAAGGAACACTACCCCCAGCTTCGGAGCTTACTTCGTCTAGAATGTCCTTGGGGACGTCGGTATCTGTTGTATCCGTCGGAGGATTTGCTTCCTCCAGTCCGTATTCCTGGAATGTCAGATTATCGTGGATGTTTGGAGGAGTGCTACCTCCAGTTCTGACGACCCCCAATGTTGCAGACGACGAACTTCCTACTGCAGCAGTTTTCGTCTTCGAGCGGGTGTGTTGAAATGCTCTAGTGGAGGATATCCCTTTAGACGACGGTTTCTTAGCTGTAGTAGTTGACACCTTTGGGCTGGAGATGCTCGTTTTCTTCCCTCTTCCCTTGGCGAAAACTTTCTGCACGGATTTGCAGGAGACAACAGGAGGTGTCTCGTCTTCTGAGCTCAGGTGATGTAGTCTTTGGAAGACGGATGGCCGGTCTTCCGTCACCGCCGCGTTGCTGCAACAGCAGTTGACGATGATCTGGGTGCATTGATGTCCGTGTGAGGGCTCTTTACACCCCGAAGCTCCTTTCCTTTCCTTGTGTTTGTGGAGGATAACCTCACGCAGGTCAGAGGAACCACTTTGTCTGTTTGCCGCCGGGGGCTGGACTTGAGTGGTTTTATACAACTTCCCATCAGAGGCCCGCGTGATAATCAGCAGGACCCCCCGATAGTCAGAGGTTAGGGCAGTCGTCTAGACTTGATGAGCCTGCGCTGCCCTAGACTTCCTCCTTTTAGCATTTGTGGGTGCGTAATAGGAGGAGTCTAAGTCGAATACCACAGAGTCTGGATTATTATCCAGAGAATGATCAGAGTCAGGACCGCATGAGAGCCGGTCGAAGACTGATCGAGAGAAGCATGGGACGGATGCTATGCGGCTAGCATTGGGTACCGTGCAGGCTGTCTGCATGCGGCTGTCTTTTGTTGTAGGATGAGTCTTTATGCGGCTAGGAGTCACGACCGTGCAGGCTGACCGTATGCGGTTGGCATCTATGGCCGCATGGGTTTTCTGTAAGCGATTGACTTTAATAGCCGTATGAGTCTCATCCGTGCGGTTAGCAACTGTAGCCGCATAAGTTATGCGGCTGACAGATGTGGCCGCATGAGTTTTCTTTATGCGGTCGGCGGTTGTAGCCGCATGGGCTTTCTTCCTGCAGCTAATACTCTTCTGCGGCTCGGATCGCGTAGAGTTCCTCTTTGCCCCTGCAAGTCCAGCATCATAGTATTTTCTTCTGTCGGACTTGGGGACAGCAGAGTTGTCTACCGTTTGAAGTGGGGCCGCAGGGGAGTCTTTCTCGCCATCTTGAGTAATAGAGAGCACCCCATCAAGGGCTTGCGGAGGAGCAAATGATTTTGGCCTCCACTCTTTGCGAGCCTTTATGGTGCGGGTGCACTTCTGGACCGGGCCAGTGTTACCTTCAGAGAGCATCTCTTCGAACGCTTGTTGGTCGAAGCGTACGACCATCTTCTGTTGTGTAGAGCCAAGTTTGGCTGCGTCCGATTGCGTCACCAACTCCTCAGCCGTGGAGAAGTTAGTCCCCAGCAGAGTCGCCATCGTGTTTGCCATTAATTGTAAAAGTACAGAACAATTATCGGAGGACTGAACTTAGACTCACAATACAAACTCGCTCGTACAAAGAAAGCCTAGGGACGAAAACTTAGGTACAGCAGTCTAAGTACGATTATTTATTTTAGATTCTGGGGGATGACGATAGAGGCTCGGGAAAGCGACGGCCGCTCTGCCTTACTCCTTGGACGATCGGTACGCAGCCTTGACTCGGAGAAGATCTGCTTGGTCGTTGACGAAGAAATACCTTCTTGCTCTCTCTCTGATTGCCCTCCTGGCTTCTCTCTCTCTGTGTATATTCCCTCTCTGACTATGGGGGAAGTCTCTCTGTGTATACGTATTCTTCTCTGGTTTTCTTTTTGTATATCTCTCTATATTACAAGGGAATGGCACCTTGCTATTTATAATAGTGGGATGTGATCGCTAGGGTTGCCAATGATTAGCTCTTGGAGATGGCGGCAGCCTGGGGATTGATCAATCCAGGCCGTTCGTTTCTGATTGTGACGAATCAGAACCATTAAGGATAGATTACACCAAATCCCCATTAGCAATTAATGCTGATTGGCATAAATCTTCCTTATAATGATTATCTCATATCTGCGAATAAATCAAATTTATTCTCCTGCCACGTACCCCAGATCATTGGGATTCGACCCGATCTTGGATTGCCATAAATCTGGGAGATTGATCGACGGAGGACACGTGTCCTGAGAGCCAATGGTGAGACTGGAACCGTATACAGATTGGGCCGCATGAGATTTAGGCCGTATGAATTTTGGGCCGCATAAGACTTGGGACACGTGTCAGGGCTGTCTGGGCAGTGGCCCCCTCCTTCAGACTTCTGAACCATATGATGAGCCGCATGAACCGCATAATGGTGTGTCTGCTTGAGCCGCATGGGCATGATCTTCTTGAGCCGCATAGGGATGATTCCACTCGAGCCGCATGGGACAGCTTCACTCTGAACCGCATGGAAAGTCTTCACTTCGAGCCGCATAAGCACACCCACGTGGCAGGGCCACATGGCATTTTGTTGTTCTCGGGGGATCGTGTCAGAGATTTCTTTCTCTTCCCTAGAGATTCATCATCATGACAGAGTCATAATTACCTGCTTTGGTGTCAGGTTCGTCAACTTTTCAGAGGGGTCAGCCGTCACAGCAATTAATGCAGCATGGATCGGAGGGGAGCACTGTCACGCCACATGTCTTCTGAGCCGTATGGAATGCCTCCGGCCGCATAGCTCCTTATGCCGCATGACTCCCTGAGCCGCATGCATTTTCTGAGCCGCATGGGTCTTTCTTGGCCGCATGAGTCAATTTCTTTAGTATTTTCCATGCTTCTACAGTCGTGCGTGAACCAATAAAACTATGACGTCAGCATATCTTTGGGTCTCATGAAATTGACGACTGCATATCTTCCAAAAGAGATCATCATTAATCACTCAAAATTTGAGGCGTTATCTTCTTTCATTTAAATCAAGAAGAGTGTGCACCGACACAGCCATGCGCGAAACGACCATGCGCCTAGACAGGGCATGCGCCTAAAACATCTACTACCCATGCTTCTTGGTTTCAAGTATTCCAAAACTTGGCAAAAAGTTTTGAAAACTTTGAAGGGGGTTCTTGTAGAAGCATGGAATTTTAGGCACATCCGAACACCAAAGCTTATATGCACTACTTACGTTATGTGCTAGAGACTCAGGATAAATGTCAGTGCATCATCCAAAGACAGCAAAAATAAAAATCACATGAATAGTAGATTTTTTATTTCATATGAAAAATATATTACATGACTAAAATAAAAAGTTTGCTACAAAGAAGTCTAAACTCTACAGCCAGGCACATCACTCCGACGTCTCAATCTAGGTGCATAAGCACTCCTCATCAGAGCGAATCACTTCCTCGTCAAACGCACGAGTGCTTCGGCTAATGAAGCATTTATTAAGCAGAATAGGGGTTGGTAATCAATCCAAACCCTGTGGCTCTTCCAGCATAACAGAAGTCGGGGCACAACGACCCATATCTTTGGATCTAATAGGCACCCAATGCTATCTCATAGAAGAACGCTGCCGACAAGGGATTCGAACATAAGATGTTGTGTCCATAGCTCTCCCGACGTATCTCAGTCTTCTAAAAGAGTTCATCGTCAAAATCAAAGCTTATTTGAACAAGAAGATCAACAATCCGTAGTGCAACATCTTGCCAAGGAGAAGGATCGGTCGAGTTCATCTCAAATGAGAAGTTTGGATGAAAAGAATGAGCAAACTCTCTATACGGCTATTTATAGGCCAGGGTAAATCAAACCCATGCGCCAAGTGACAACTTTTTTGAAGTCAGTGCCATAAATTTGTATTAATGACGATGAATTTGCCACCACAAACTTAGCTAAGTCAAAGAGTCATCAATGCCTCGAAAGACTCAATAAAGCCGACCGAAGCAAATATGTCACGCTGCTTATGCACTCGTCGGCTCCATACGCTGCATATTTGATGCGCCCACCTAAAGCTCTCCATCCATCAAATCATTTAATGCTAAAGTGACTGAAATGATAGCAACATGTGTCTCGATGTCTGACCAGTCAGCTTTTGCAGAAGATGAAAAGACATAATTATCACTCTTTTATTGGTTATGGCTGTGCTCTGTCACAAGGCCAACTGATCACTTGCATGTGCCCTCGCAGCCATGCGCTTAAACTGTCACGCCCCGATCCCGCTCGTCCGTCTTGCCTGGATCCCTGCGGGATTGTTCGTCCTCGCTAGGGCGTGATGCCGTGCAAGCCTAAGTTGTGCTTGCATAAGGCTATGTACCTGCACAAAACAACTAGTCAAGCAAAAACACACGCACGCACCCATTCATTGCAGAAATCCAAATATTGGACATAGAGATTTGAAATAAAAATACTTCTTTTATTGATAAACTTGATAGAAATATAAGTACAAAGCTTTGCGAACTCAGATTTGCCTTATCTTGGCTACATGATTCACTTTAAAACTCTCTTTTGAAAATAGTCACAATGTCCATACATCATATTCTTTTATTACATGCTGGAATGAAAAGATACCTTCAAAGGAAAAGAAACTTGCAACTTGACTGGAAAAAAAAGAAGCTTGAGGCAATCCACGAGCTTTACTGGGCTAGACGAGCTTCAGTGCCTCACTTGAAATCTCCCTGTCTCCTTTGCTTTCTGAAAAGGATGCCCACAACGTGGGTCAGCACACATCATGTACTGGCGAGCGACTTTTGGCCGAACTCGCAAATTTCTACACTAAATCAACATGTAGAGCTAATATTTACTAGTGTTCTTTCTATTTATCTAGGTTCTTTTTAACAATTCATAAGAACATAATAGTAGAATATTTCATAAGCATCTTACCATCGCGGACAGTTATCCCTGCACAAAACAAGTTAGCACAATTTGCATAGCGAATAACTCATGTTTCATTCTTATTGATATTGAAGTTCATACTTAGGGTCATGTATGTGGCCTATCTACCTGATGGTCTACGGGGTTATTTCCCATGATTAGCCGCTGAGACTCTTTGGTTCAGCTCATCGCTAAGGACTCAGATGTCGGCTACCCTTTTAACATGAGGTCTCTTTTACCTCAGGGTGCTCTTAATCTCTCATAAACCGAGTGGTTCCAGGCGCCCCCAGATACCACCCGAGAGACAGATTTTGCCTTGTATACAAGTTGTCCGAGACCAATGCATGCTCTAGCAGTTCTATCAGATGTATCAGATTTTATTTACGGGCAGGACACGTTTATTTCATATCTTAACATATATATGACATATTCATTTCATGTCTTATTCTTATTCCTCTCAACATGTACAAGTCCGTCTGCACATGTCTATACTTTTATAGCATACTAGCAACAGAGCATATGATCATTCATTTGAAACAGATGTTTAGCAGCATTTGAGCAAACATTCAATTCGATTAATCTATCTTCTCTTATCTTTTATTATTGTGGTATCGTTGATCATAGAAACGAGGCAACAAAGTGGACTAGAGATAATTTTCTTAGGGCGTATAAATAAATGCAAGCCCGATTAAAGCAACTCACCAAGATGAATCTTAGTTGAGAGAAAGAGGGACTTCATGCGCCGTTCACGAACAGTTCACGTGTCCTACATTAGCACCAACAGTTGATTAGCATACTTCGATCTCTTTCTCTCAAGATTCGGAATGAATGCGATGAAAGCGAATAATGAAAACCAATCATCGAAAACCAACACAAAAATGCATTCATCAAAACCAAGCAGCGAAAGAAAACATCCAACGAAAACTATTGGACTCATTTCAATAGAAGTCGATCCATCAGTTAAAAAGGTTCATTGTATTTCATCCACGATCAATCGATACCGGCAAAGGTTTCCCCAAATACTCAGTTCGAGACTGAGTCAGCAAGCCGTAGGTATTACATAGTGGACCGCGAGGAGCGGAGCACTACACAAACTCTGCATGCGCCTCAAAAGCCATGTGCCCAGACTTGTTCTTGTCAGAAGCCAAGTCTCCCCATATGCCAGATCTTTGGTGCATCCACTCAAATCAACCAACAAAGATCTTTGAGGAATAGGCATGTGTCACGTGTCTTTGACTCAGTTCTGCCTACGAATGGGTGCCAACCACCCAAGATTTTAGCAATAACTAAATCTCAGCAACTGTCACATGTCAGCTCCTCCGAATGGGTCCAAACAGATTCAGTTCCATCTCTCCGGCGCATCGTTCATGCGCCCAACAAAGTCAGACACGTGGCATCCCTACGTGCAAAACCTCCATGCGTGTATCATATATGCGCGCATAAGCATACGCGCATCGTATATGTGCACATAAGCAAATCATTCTGCTGCCTATAAATAGAAGAAACATTCCTACATCCAACCTCTTCGATGTAGTGCCTGTCCCTACATCGTGCTCCGTTCTCCATCTACGGGGTGCGCGAGAAAGGAACACTGTCGCTATCGATTCGGTCGGGATCGATAGGTCGGGATCGATCGAATCGGACGAACGGGAACAATTGAATTAAGATCATTTTTTCATTATGGAAAGATTTCTTCGGAATCAAGTCCCAAATTCAGCGGGTTGTGCCTTACGGATAGACTCAGCTGAGTCGGAAGAGACCTCTAGTTGCTCTGTTTTTTATGCCGTATTTGCGTTGGTTTTGGCTTTGGTTTTCTGAATACGTTTTCGTGAATGTTTTCATGGCTTGCATTTCGAACTCGCATTTATATATCGAACTCCTTGAATAATACAGTGTTCTAATCACTTGTTTGTGCGATTTCAGATAATCGTGTAGGCGACGTCTAGCGTGACCAACCAGTTCCTCGCCTCAAGTAAGACTAAGGTTAGTGGCTGACCCTTCTTTCCTCGACCCTTTCTCAAATATAATCTATACCAACATACGTTATGCCAAGTTGTAAATGCAACAAAAAAGGCTTATTCTAATAAACCGTTGCACGACATTTCACGTCTACGGACTATATAACTGCTTATCATAGAACTGTTCATATGCTTGTTTATAATATGCTTTCCATCAAACTAAGTTAAACAAAGAAAGAAAGTGAATCAACAAACGTATACTACAAAATGACAAGGCGAGATACGTCGAGTTTGGGTAAGTTGCTAAGAAACCTAGACCATGCTTGAATAACTAGTTTAGTTTAGCACGGTTATGAACAACTTGTATACAAGGGCGTTTGTTTCCTCGAACGGTAAACCAAGGCCACGGGACCGCTTTGGCCTAGGAGGAAACACGGTATAGCCGAACTGGGTTTAAGCAACGGATAATTCGAGGACTTGCAACGAAGCTCGCTACTTGCGTTGAAAGGATCCCGTCTAACCAGGCTATATCCAGGATGACAAGTTAATGCCAGTGACCTGCACATCATACACTTAATATGAATTGATATTAAATGACAGAAAAGGCGTTGGTAAGTTTTATGTGTACGGCACACTCTGCCAAGGTAAGTTCTAGCATTAATTTACCTTGTTACGTTTCGTCAAACTGCTTGCCTGAAACTGACTAGGATGGCTAGAAAAATCACTAAATATACTGCATGATTCACCTAAATTCTTGAGCCAAATGAGGGCATGGAAACTAATTAACCACTCGCCAGTACACATTTATTGTATTTATCCTCGATCTCCACAGGTGCTATAAATCAGGAGGAGCGTGCCGCGTGGCTGAAGGCAGCGCTCATGTATTTTGAAGCTTCGTCCGTGTATGCAAAGCCTTGTCTCAATCTTTTTGAAGACTCTGCAACTGTCCAAGCTGAGATGTCTCGACACTCTCTATCCCAGGTGTCTGCATATTTTGGTTGTATTAGGGGAGCGATGTACGAAACGGCTATCTCATCGATGTTATTTTGTAATGAAGTCAGTTTTTAGCCCGTACGACACCTTGTATCGAGTCTGTAATATGATGTTCATTATCAATGAAGCTTAATTTTTCTTCTATATAATGTGTTCAACTTACTCTGCGCATTCTCTTGTTGTTGTGTTTTGGATAACCTTATGACTATGCCTTGTGCGAGCGCAACTTAGGCTCACACAACATCACGCCCGGGGGACGACTATCGATTCTACGAAATTGGGGCGTGACATAATGGTATCAGAGCACGAGTTTACGTCCTTCGACCTTTTGTTTGAGTCTCGGCCCTTTGACCACGTGTCGATGGGATGAGTTGTTCCATATTGTGAGTCCATAATATTTCTTAAGACTAATATGAGTTGTCCCATATCCCAGAAGTCTGAGAAGCTGTGGGCGGGAACGAAGTAAGTGCCTCGAACGGCTCGAGAAGCTCAGGAGAGGGACCCTCAAATACCTCCATGGAACCCATGGAATGGATGATGCGCATGTTGGAAGCACAACAACATCAGGCCGAGGCCAATCAGTGCCTGAACGAATAGCATCGACAGCACGTTAAAGGCCAGCAGAGACAAGCTGAGGCACGGCAGACTCAGTTTAAGGCCTGATTCAATGGACAATTCAAGTTACAACAGAAGTAGCTTGATACTCTTCAGCAAGTCATCCAGACAGTTTTGGCCAACGGCAACTCTGCAACGACTCATGTCGTAACCGAGCCTGCGGTCCGACCGATCAAGATCGAGCCGGAGGTACCCGAGCGACTACCTGCAACACCAAGGAGTTCCAACTTCGAGGTGTCAAAATTCACAAAAAATTGCTGCACGTCCTTTTGCGGTACTGAAGACCATTCTTTGGCGATCGATTGGTTGGATGAGTTAGAAGACCGATTCGATCTTCTAGGCATAGATGAGTCCAAGAAAGTTGCATATGCTCAGCTTCTACTCCGATTAAACGCGTACGACTGGTGGGCCGTGCAAAAGCGAGCGATCCGACGGGACGACGAGACAGCGGTAATCTCTTAGGCCACCTTCCAACGGGCGTTCGAGATCGAGTACCTACCTGCAGCCGTTCGACAAGAAAAGGAGAATGAACTTATGCAGTTAAAGCAAGGGAATATGATGGTGCGGTAGTACGCAGCAGAGTTTAATAAACTGGCCAAATTTGCTGGATCATTCTTGCCTATAATAGAGAGTCGCGCTCAGCAGTTTAAAGTGGGTCTACGGCCCTCTATCTCTGTACATGTGTCAGTTCGAAATACAAGATAATGGACGAGTCCCTGAACCACGCTCTCCGCCTTGAACGCCAATATCCTCCAGCTGTCGGTGCTGTGCTTACATACAATCACAAATGCCCTAGCCATGCAGGAGAAAATAATACGACCAAGCGTCCAAACAATAGGCAACAAGAAGGATATCATGGGCGTAACCATGGGCTTGATGCACCCGATGTCACCGGCTCGGTCACACTATCAACGACTGCCAGATACCGAAGACAGATGCTGGAACTGTGGTAAAATGGGCCACATTCATGCTGATTGTCCGACCAGAAGGCCGAACCCAACGGCGTCCTAACATCAACAACATTGTCCAGGGAACCAGGATCCAGCGCCTCGAACCCAACAACTCGTGCCACAGAATGGCTAAGACCGTCGCCCGAATGCCCAGGGCCGTATCTTTGCCATGACTCGGGATGAGGCATTTGCCTCTGATACAGTCGTGACAGGATACTACTCTTCAATAATAAACCTGCTCGCATATTGTTTTATTCGGGTGCTATCCATAGTTTTATAGCGACAGATTTCATTGATGAACACAAGTTCCCCATGGCACCATTAGGCC
Organism: Iris pallida; assembly: GCA_029216955.1. NCBI lineage: Eukaryota > Viridiplantae > Streptophyta > Magnoliopsida > Asparagales > Iridaceae > Iris > Iris pallida. The sequence goes on from JANAVB010035501.1 coordinate 90,809, forward strand.
TTAACCTTAGCATTAGCACCCCATCGGGCACACAAATCCCTGTAAACACAATCTATATAGACGTCTGCATATGTATAGGTGGGAGAAAATTGACTTTAGATGCGATAGTTCTGGACGTTAAGGACTACGACATTATTCTGGGGATGGATTGGCTCGGTGCTTGCTCGGCCACTATTGATTGTGTACGAAAGAAGGTCACCTTCCGTCTACCGGGGGAGCCTGAGTTCTGTTATTCATATGGCGAAGCATCGATAACCTGTATAGTAATCGCGACAATCTCTGCTCGGCGAATGCTACATTCCGGATGCAAAGGCTACTTGCCGTACGTTCGAGACATGCGACAAGATGTTGCAAATGCGGATCAAATCGACATTATGGCAGAATTCCCATATGTGTTCCGGACGAGCTACCCGCCATGCCATCCGATCGAGATATTGAATTTACCATTAACACCTTCTCCAACACTCGACCGATTTCTAATGCCCCATACAGAATGGCCCCTACAGAATTAAATGAACTTAAGGTACAATTACAGGAATTATTTAACAAAGGGTTCATTCGTCCTAGCGTCTCGCCATAGCGTGCGCCAGTGCTGTTTGTCAAGAAGAAAGACGGGTCGATGAAACTCCGCATCGACTACTAGAAATTGAATAAAGCTACCGTCCGGAACAAATACCCCATGCCCTGCATCGACGATTTGCTTGATCATCTCCAAGGTGCCACGGTGTTTTCGAAGATTGATCTTCGATCCGGTTATTACCAGCTCAAGGTCAAGCTAGAGGAGGTACCAAAGTCTGCCTTCGTACTCGTTATGGCCACTACGAGTTCTTGGTAATGCCATTTGGCATGACAAATGCTCCTGCCACCTTTATGTATCTAATGAATCGGGTGTTCCGTCCATTCTTCGATAAATTTGTAGCAGTCTTTATTGACGATATCCTCATCTACTCGAAGGATCGAGCACAACACACAGAATATGCAGATCGTACTCCATATCCTCCGAGAGAATCAGTTGTTTACAAAGAGCAGCAAATGTGAGTTCTGGCTGAACAGCGTATCTTTTTTTGGGCACATCATCTCCACTGAAGGCATTTCAGTCGATCCGAAGAAAGTTGAGGCAGTTGTTGATTAGAAACGGCCCGCGTCTATCAGCGAAATTCGAAGCCTCCTCGGTTTGGCAGGATAATATAGATGCTTCGTGAAGGACTTCGCGAAGATCGCATCGTCCTTGACTCACCTCACCCAAAAGGGAGTCGCATTCGTGTGGTCAGACGACTGTGAAGCTTCGTTCCAGGAGCTGAAACAACGGCTCATTTCGGCCCCGATACTCGCTCTTCCTGAAGGGACCAAAGAATTTCAAATCTTCAGTGATGCATATGGCCAGGGTTTGGGGTGTGTTCATGCATCAGGACAAGGTGATATCTTTTGCTTCCAGACAGCTCAAGCCGCATGAGAAGAACTATCCCACTCATGACCTAGAATTAGTGGCAATTATATTTGCATTGAAGTTGTGGCATCACCATCTTTATAGCGTGGCGTATAGGATTTATACGGACCAAGTATCTCTTCATCCAGAAAGAACTCAATTTACGACAGAGGCGATGGCTGTAACTGATTAAAGACTACGACTTGTCGATCGACTATACGTCGGGTATGGGGAATGTTGTGGCAGATGCGATGAGTCAAAAGTAAATAGCTTCACTATCCATCAACAGTCGACTGCTACGTGACTTGGAAAGAATGGGCATAGAACTTTGAGTTCGATTTGTAGGCGTACAGTTGGCACAACTGCGGTTAGAACCAAGCCTATTGGAGAAAATCAAGTCTGCTCAGAAGGACGATCCATACCTAGAGAAGATGCGGAAGCTGATTTCATGAGAAAGTCGTCTGACTTTGCAGATGACGAGTCGATAGTGTTGCGAGTGAAAGGTCAGCTATGTGTTCCGGATGATGCAAAACTTAGGAAGGAGATAATGTTGGAGGCACATTATGTAAAATATTCCTTGCATCCTGGTAGCACCAAGATGTATAAGGACCTCCGTATTATCTTTTGGTGGCATGGCATGAAGAGGGATGTGGCGCGCTTTGTGTCGCAGTGTATGGCCTATCAGCAAGTTAAAGCTGAGCACCAGCGACCGGGTGGAGAGATGCAGAACCATATCATTTCAGAGTGGAAGTGGGATCATGTCACTATGGACTTTGTTGTTGGCCTGCCGAAGATGCCATGGGGGAACAATGTCGTCTGGGTCATCGTTGATCGATTAACCAAGTCAGCGTACTTTATTGCCATTAAAGTCACTTGGAGCGTTGACCGCCTTGCTCAGATATATCTTGATGAAATAGTTCGGCTGTACGGGATCCCAGTATCTATCGTCTCGGATCGGGATGGACAATTCGTATCACGTTTCTTGTGTAGCCTTCACTCAGTATTGGGGACCAAGTTAAAGTTTAGCTCAGCTTATTATCCTCAGACCGACGGCCAAACAGAGCGGGTGAACCAGATTCTCAAAGACATGTTACGACTCTGTGCGATCGACTTAAAGTCAAGCTGGGACGTTCATCTACCGCTGGTCGAATTTGCATATAACAATAGCTATCAGTCCAGCATCCAAATGGCGCTGTATGAAGCCTTGTACGGCCGAAAGTTCAGATCGCCCATTTGTCGGGATAAAGTCGAGGAACGGCAGATACTCAGCCCGAAACTGGTGGAGCATACCGTAAAAAAGTTAAATTGATACGAGAGGGATTGAAGATAGCACAAAGTCGACAAAAGAGCTACGCCAACACACATCGACGGGCCCTTGAATTCCTGGAGGGTAATCATGTATTTCTGAAAGTCACGCCTATGCAAGGAGTCACGAAATTTAGAGCTAAAGGAAAGTTGAGTCCATAATTTGTCGGTCCCTTCAAGATATTAAAGCGAGTCGCCCTAGTAGCTTACCAGATTGTATTGCCGCCAGCACTGTCGGATGCACAATATCTTATACGTCTCTCAGTTGTGAAGTACGTACACGATCCGAGCCATGTGGTAGACTTTGGTCAGCTGAATTTGCAGGCGGACTTCTCGTATGTTGAAGAGCCTGTGCAAATCTTAGAGCACAAGGATAAACTGCTTCGAAATCGTGTCATCCCTCTCGTTCGAGTGCTCTGGAAAAACCATATGGTCGCAGAGTCGACCTGGGAACTAGAGTCAGATATGAGGGAAAAGTTTCCTTTTCTATTTTCTTAGCGGTAGGTTCTTTTCTCAAGTTTCGAGGATGAATTTTTTCATAGTTGGTTATGGTGTAGTGCCTCGTCTCTACATCGTGCCCATTCTCCGTCCACGGGGTACGCGAGAAAGGAACACTGTCGCTATCAATTCGGTCGTGACCATAAGTCGGGATCGATCGAATCGGTCGAATGAGAAAGATTGAATTAAGATCATATTCTCGTTATGGAAAGGCTTCTTCGGAATCAAGTCCCATATTCAGTTGGTTGTGCCTCAAGGATAGACTCTGCAGATGAGTTAGGAGAGACCTTCCGTTGCTATATTTTTCATGCCGTGCTTGCATTGGTTTTGGCATTGATTTTTTGAATGCATTTTCGGGAATGTTTTCGTGAATGTTTTCCTGGCTTGTGTTTCGAACTCACATTTACATATCGAACTCCTTGAATAATATAGTGTTCTAATCAGTTGCTTGTACAATTTCAGGTAATCGCATAGGCGACGTCTAGCGTAACCAACCAGTTCCTCGCCTCAAGTACGACTAAGGTGAGTGGCTGACCCTTCTTTCCTCGACCCTTTCTCCAATAATTATCTATACCAACATGCGTTATACCAAGTTGTAAATGCAGCAAAACAAAGGCTTATTCTAATGAACCGTTGCATGATATTTCACGTATACTGACTATAGAACTGCTTATCATAGAACTATTCATATGCTTATTTATAATATGTTTTCATCAAACTATGTTAAACAAAGAAACGAAATGAATCAAACAACGTACAATACAAAATGATAAGGCGAGATACGTCGAGTTTGGGTAAGTTGCTAAGAAACCTAGACTATGCTTGAATAACTAGTTTAGTTTAGCACGGTCATGGACAACTTGTATACAAGGGCGTTTGTTTACTCGAACGGTAACCTGAGGCCACGGGACCGCTTCGGCCTAAGAGGAAATATGGTATAGCCGAGCTAGGTTTAAGCAACGGGTAATTCGGGGACTTGCAACGAAGATCGCTACTTGCGTTGAAAGGACCCCGTTTAACCAGAATATGTCCAGGATGGCTGGTTAATGCCAGTGACCTCCACATCATACACTAATATGAATTGATATCAAATGACAAGAACGGCGTTGGTAAGTTTTATGTGCACGGCACGTTCTTCCAGGGTAAGTTCTAGCATTAATTTACCTTGTTTACGTTTTGTCAAACTGCTTGCCTGAAACTGACTAGGATGGCTAGAAAAATCACTAAATATACTACATGATTCACCTAAATTCTTGAACCAAATGAGAGCATGGAAACTAATTAACCACTCGCCAGTACACGTTGATTGTACTGATCCTCGCTCTCGATAGGTGCTATAAATCAGGAGGAGCGTACCGCGTGACTGAAGGCAGTGCTCGTGTGTTTTAAAGCTTCGTCAGTACATGCAAAGGCTTGCCTCAATCTCCTTTGAAGACTCTGCAACTGTCCAAGCTGAGATGTCTCGACTCTCCCCTATCCCAAGTGTATGCATACTTTGGTTGTATTAGGGGTACGTTGTATGTTACGGCTATCTCATCGATGTTCATTTTGTAATGGAGTCAGTTTGTACCCCGCGCGGCACCTTGTATCGAGTCCATAATATGATGTGCATTATCAATAAAACTTAAGTTTTTCTATATAATGTGTTCAACTTACTCTTCGTATTCTCTTATTGTGTTTCGGATAACCTTATGATTATGCCTTGTGCGAACGCAAGTTAGGTTCGCACGGCATCACCCCCGGTGGACGACTATCGATTCTACGGAATCGGGGCGTGACATTCATCTCTCCAACTTTTTCAACCTCTTCAGTATCCAGAGCACTTGTAAGAGTTTCCCTTTAAGTCCCTTCATGTTCCAGAACAACTCAGACCTTCAGAGAGTCTGAGATCGTCGTTAGATCGTCAAACCACTTGCTCCATCGCTACGGTTCCTAGAAAAAACAAAAGTATACTCCTAGGATTCCGATGAGATCCTATATTGTACTCAATTCTGTTTATGATTATATAAAGTTCATACCAAATACTTGTAATGGTAAACAAGCATTGGCGCATGTATAGTCTCCTAACTTGTCATCAGTGAGAATCGGGGCTACCATGGGAGAAGGTGGAGGAGGTCTCCGCTTCAATTTAACTACCAAGGGAGCTGGAGCCGGAGACTCCTACAACTTCGAGGCTGCTTTTGGGGTCCTACTGGGGAGCTTTATTTAAATAGTCTCCTGGCTAGCAGTTGACGTCGTTGGGGATGAGTGAGCACAAGCCTTTTCTTGAATCTTGAGGACAAGAGGCGCTAATATTTGGGGAGACTTCCCCTTTAGTCGAACTCTCAGTGGTTCTTTAGCTACCGTTACACTTTCAGATGCAGTTTCTCCCTCAACGTCGGTATCATTAGCATCATCATCCCACGGGACTAATTTGTACAGATCAGCATCAGTATAGTATACTTTGAGTCCTTGAAACGGATCGATATTAGTGAACTCGGTCTTGATAGTCCCATCGCTGGCTACATACTTCATGTATTGATGGAGGGTAGAAGGAACGATTATGTATTCATAAATCCATGGTTGACCCAATAGCATTATAATTTATGTCTACATTAATGACATATCAATTCACATCTGTCTGAAGATCGCATATCTAGCATTTCAGATGGATCTTGCCCAAGGGCTTACTCTTTCCAGCAGCAAAACCGCTGATTGTAGTATTGGATGCGGTCAGTCGATGCATCGAAATCCTCAAGATTTAGAGTAAACTCTGAAGAATTATGCTGAGGGAGGATCCATGGTCGATGTGGATACGATCGACCTTGATGGCATTAATATACCATGTATAGTACAGGGGCCTATTGTGTCGGTTGTTCTTCAACAACATATCCTGCTGAGTGAAGGTGATGTTAGGAATCACCTCGCCATACTATGATAATGTGGGCACGCGGCAGGATCCTCCTTGGATGGTTGTACCTGGGTAAGGAAGGAATCAGCATTCTGCAAAGCTTCACTAAGGGCATCCTGAGTCTCTTTGGAGAGACGGAGGAGTTCAAAAAGCGATAGTCAGGTCGGAGTATTGGCAAGTTGTGCCAATATATCGAAGTTGTAGGGCTTGATCGGCCCCATTGCTGAGTCTTTCCTTAGAGGTTTGTCAAAACGAACCTCCTTCTGCTTCTGCTTATCTGTTACAGGAGTTTGATATGGGCCTACTTCTGATGTATCCGGTCGGTGGCAGCAATAGTTGGAGGTACCTCTTCCTCCAGAACCCGGTTATCCTCTTGCTACTGAGCCGAGTGAGTGGTAACGTAGCATCGTCGGTCGAGGTAGAAACCATACACAACTTAGTTTTTTCCCCTTAACAGAGCACGTAGTGGGCAGCATCATGCCTGGGACCAGATCAGGGTGAACCCACATAACTTTGCCTCATGGCATCGTAAGCGGGATAAGGCCCTGAGTATTGTCATGGGCCGACAGAAGGTTGACCACTTTCATTGTCGCCCTTAGGATGGGGACAACACAGTCTTGAGTTTTTGTCTTCGAGAAGCTTTCAAACTGGAGGGTCACCATGTCGGTCATGATCGTCTTGTCTTCGTAGTCGGCGAGATAATTTTGGCATCAATGAGTCGTTGGATCTGCTTCTTCACACGTAGCAGTCGTGTGTCGAATGGTGAATGTACTGGTGTTAGTGACAGTACTTTGGATTGTCTACCTTTTTACTTCGTCAGGATGCTTGGGTGGTGGTAGGTAAAGCTATCCACCCTTTATCAACATGTCGAAGAGTTCTAATATATCTTTGTTGTTGAATGAGTAGTTTTCCTTTGCATTGGCGCTTCTGCCAGCTTCTGGTTCATTGATGCTGAACCTTTGGAGATATTGACGGTCAGGGCTTGCTTCCCTTTTTGTCCTTGTGGGCAGGGTTATTGCTAGACGAGCATTTCCCTTTGTCTTCGAGTGAGGGAAAACTCAGTCCTAACAATTGTGCGTCCCGAGCTTTTCTTTCAGCAACATCCGCCTCGGTAATAAAAGGTGTCCATTCTATGCACGGAGTACTGTACCATAACATGATATGAGGAGCATGTTCCTGCAGTACGAGTCCATAAGCATGGGCTCGAGTATACCTGGTGGTAGCCTCAGAGCTGTCTAGCGGAAGCGCTCAATGTAAGCGCGTATAGGTTCATTTTCCTTCTTAACAATGTCTATGAGAGTGGACATCGTCATGTCCATTCCTCCTTCGTAGAACCGAGCAAGGAAAAGATGATTTAATCGTCAAATAATGAGATGAAATTATCGAAGAGGCTGTAAAATCATACGTAGGCTACCCCCGCAACGCCTCTATGAATATATTCATAAACAGAGCTTCGCCGTTTGGTAGATGCCCCGTTACCGAGTCGAAGTACCTCAAGTATCGACGAGGAGACTCCTTTGCATCGAATGGCACAAACGTTTGTGGCTTGTACTTGTGAAGATATATTACTTTATTCTATTCAGCAGGATATGGTTGTCGGATCTCTATATTTTGGAGTGATTCTCGCTTCTCTCGGGCGTCAAAGTGAGCGTACAACTCCTTGAGAGCCTGTTGCATGTCATTTGACATCGTGGGTCCTGTCGTCGATGGAGTAGATGATTGCGACAATGCTTGGTTTATGACGAGATTTGGTGTAGGTGGAGGTGCATTGGATTCCCCATTCGTTCCCGGGTCTTGATTTGCTAGAGTAGAAGCATTGGATGTCAATTTGTCCTTGATCTCCAGAACTACAAAATTTAAGGCATGCATAGTCTTATTTAATGTATTTAGGGCCGTCTCCAAGGCCCCTATACATTTTCTATGGTTGGAATCTTTGTTGCTTCCCGCGTTGTCACCTTCGGCCATAAAAATGGACATTAGGTATGGAGAGATAGAAGGGACTGTAGATTTTTCACTTTCTGGTTCAGACACCTAAGTCTCGTCATCCTAAAGGTAAACAGGTAGATTGCGATCATCCTCTAACTCGATGTAGTTACTAACCCCAGCTTGTTCGTAGCTTGCACTCACGGAGGCATCCGTGTTAGTTCCATACAATCCCTCTTCGGGTTGGAACGAGGGATTATCATGAATAATGGGGGGTTGGCTACCCCCAGCTTGTGACAAGAGCTTGGTCTGAGTGGGGATGTGTTGGAACACACCTGTGCTGGGTACTGCCAGCTTATTGCCTCCAAGTCGGCCCTTAGATTTATTGGTCGAGGCGGGATGGTTCTTGGAAAGCTTCTTGAGAGATGGATAACCCTGGAAAGCTTCTTGAGAGATGGATAACCCTGCACCATATTGCATGAAGCAACGAGGAGTTCATCTTCCTCTTCACTCGATGATCATTTACCAAATCTCTGGTGGAAAGACGCCGCCGGTTGCAGTCGCTAGAAAATGGACTGCCTCTTCGGTATCGATGCTATTGTTTGGCAGCAACAACAGTTGATAGTAATTTTGGCAAAAGTGTGCCTTGAGCCAGACATGTTGCACGCAGCAAAATCCTTCCTCGCCTTGCACTTGTGAGAGATTATACTGCGCAGATCAGAGTTCCCATCTATACTCATTTCATATGTGCAGGGAAGCTGTGCACATGAGTGCAGATGTGAAGGTAGCTTCCCTCTTCCTAGTTCCTTTGTGTGAGATACGCTTAGGTCCTGGTCAGAGAGTTGCTTGTGAGGCAGACTTACTTCATGCTTAGAGCAACACTGGTCGCATGAGTCTATCCCCAGAATATGTACCCTGGCTTGAAATGCGCATGAGCGCTCAAGTGACAGCAAAATTTTACTGGTCGAGGCATCGAACATTCGAACCAATTTGTACAGTTTTCTGTCGACTACGCGCGTGACTGTCAACGTATGCCTTCAGTCGGATGTGGACGTAGCACGTTGGTCACTTGAAGCGCGTGCAGCCTTGGACTTCTTCCTACTACCCATAGAAGGGGTGTAGTATTCAGAATCCAATATGGTGGTCGGTGTAGCACTTTGGTCGCGCAAGGTGCATGCTGCCTTGGATTTCTTCGTGCCATCCATGAAGGTGCATGGCATCCAGAATCCAATATAGCCTTACCTAAGGGGTAAGCAATTCTGTCAAAGACAAGTTCGTGTGCGGGTGGGTAGCTGCATCGCCGTCTTCGTGTGCGGGTGGGTAGTTGCGCCACGTCTTCGTCGTGCTTCTCGACAACAAGAGTTAACTGAGGCAGCACAGCAACAGCGGTCGAAGGCGTCTTCGATGCTTTGTCGTCCAGAGGGTTCTGGATTACATCCCCCTCCGTATTGTTGCTTGTCGCAGAAGCCTTGGGCATCCAAGTTCGTCGAGTCTTCTTCGGCTTTACGAGCCGCTTTGAAGGGCTCGACTTCTGTTCAGAGGGGAGATCTGTAAAAGCTTGTTGGTCGAAGCGTACGGCTAGCATCTTTTGAGAAGACGTCAGCAACTTGTCTTCGGATTGTGTCACCACCTTCTCATCGGAGGAGAAGGCAGTCCCCAGAAGAGTAGCCATTTTGCCATGACAAAAGTTATACGAACTTTTTGTATTATAAACGTATAAAGGGTACAAAAGATTCCTAAACAGTATATCTAGTTATAAGAATTTTTGGGGAAGTGTGACGGTAGAAATCGAGCACTACAGCGGCTCCTTTACTCCATTGACAATATGACGATGAACTGAACTTGCTCTGACTTTCTGATGCTTGTAAGTTGTACGCGGGATTTCCAATCAAGAAGACACCGAAGAGTCTTTTGGACGAAGGAGAAGGACTCCTATTTATAGGCAAGCACATATACGATGTGCATAAGGGTTTTGACGCACAGGAACACTGTGCATGCGAGATTTTCTGGAACATTTATTGTAACTGCTCTGTGAAGGATGTTGCTGAGCTGACACATGGCGGCTGTTGGAATTTTTTATGATTGAGATCTTGGACAGTTATCATCCTTCTCAGTATGACTGATTGGCGTGTGCCCATTACACGATGGCTTTGCTCAGATGAAACCGACTAGATCTTGCTCTTATCGAGAGAATGGTTGTTTAAACAAACTGAAATCCGATCTCATCTCAAAAGTGACGAGTTTAAACAAAACAAGATTTGATTACATCTAAAAAGATACAACTGTTTAAACAAACTAAATTTGACTATATCTCAAGGGCGACGGTTTAAACAAACCGGATTTGATTGTATCTGAAAAGTTACACCAAACTGAATCCAATTGTATCTGAGACGATACAACTACCATACTGTCTATGTGGTATGATGCCATGTTGTAGGGGAACTGTGCACTATACGAGCTGCTTTTGGTAGTGTTTGAGCTACTATGCTTTTAGGTGACGAGGAGGTTGTCTGCGCTTCTCGGAAGCTCTGAGGGATCAATAAATGGGCCGTTAAGGGGTTGCGCTTCTGTGAAACTTTAAGAGATCTATGCTTTTACGAAACCAAAGTCATTGTGCTCCTAAGAAAATTAATGATCGTCTTTGAGCGGCTGAGTCAACATTTTCTTTAATTATTACCGCTTTAGGGGGGCTCGAAAAGCGGTAGCCCAAGATTTAGTCAAATGAATCTCTTAAATGAGATTCATTGTGCTAAGTCTTAGGTTCATCCCATTACTCCGGAGTCCTTTGACCAACTGCCACATAGCATGTGGGTTGGACTACACACCCTATATAAAGAGAAGCTTTTTGGGTGAGACCTTGCTCATAGTTTCCAGTCATTCCCCTGTCATGCTCGACCCCGACTTAGCTTCGGATGGCCATAGGCCTTGCATAAGTCAGCCATTGGTTGTAGATCTCTTTGTTCAAAGAAGCTGTGGTCTTGTAGAAGAACAAATACAGAGTTTTGAGATGCACTTGAAAAGTTTGGCATAAGGGATTCGAACCTGAACAATAACTTGGAGGTCTTCGAGGTCCAAGCTACTGGGTTTTATTGATTTCCAATTCGAAGAGCAAAAGGTTGTCCTCTGCCCAGTTCAATAATGGCTTCATTAGCCATATTGGAGTAGGGGGAGTTGCGTACCCTGTTATGCTAGAAGTGCCGCGGGTAGTGTTATTAGCTTCGCGCAGAAGCTGCATTCTTGCTCGGGTCAATAGCTGCTTCATTAGCCATATTGGAGTTCCTTCCGTTTGACTAGGAAGTGGTGTAATGCCTATAGTTCGTATTACGTATTCTGGTATACGTGTACGTATATTGCATGTCTCATTGCATGATTGCTTGGTTCGGTTCAACCGTTGGCTCGGCTTGGCTTGATTCACCATGTGGACCGACCACCACCTACCACCCCTCTTTTCCTTTATTAGCCGCCTACTTTTCTTCTCTCTCTTCACTTACTTCTTCTTTATTTACTCCTTCTTCCTCACCATTACTCTCCTCACCTAACTGGAGGTCTAGGCAAGTGCAGCTTGCTTCATGGAGGAACTCACATTTTATTGTTCCATTTTCTTCTCCACAAGATTCTAGGCCTCTTTAGTACTTAGTATTTTCAAATTCCATGGCTCATTCTATATAGATCTAAGTTTCTAATATTTTGATCTTCTTGGTTTTGATCTACTAAAATAGCTTGTTTTCGAAAACTAAGAGTTCCATGTAGTAGGCCTCATGATTTTGCACAAGTTGGTTTTGGGACGGCCGGATTTCACCAAGTCCTGATGGAGTTTCCTTGAGTTCCAGAGCTCTTACGCATGTTTAACCTTGCCATATAGAGAAGATGGAGATTTACGCACATGTTTTACGTGCCAGCGTATCATTTCAACCTTCTACGCTTACGTTCTAACGTGTTAGCGTAGTTCCCTTTTTACGCACACGCATCGCGTGCCAGCGTAGTCATTTTACGCTGAGTTATTCAATTTTACGCTCGGGACTCTCCCGCTCGCGTAAAATAGAGCTTGTATAAAATCCCTAGCTCGAGCCGGCTCTCACGAGCGTAAAAGTTTTGTCGAGTGTCCCTCGCGTAAAAGTTTCCCTCGCGTAAAGCTTTGATCGAGAGAGTTCACGCGCGTAGAATATTACCCGCATAAAATCCTATGTGCGTATAACTTCGCCTGCGTAAAAGCCGGCTAGTATAACACCACCCACGTGCACCCTCGCTCACGTAGAGCCATCTCTCTCGCGCTCTTGCTAGCGTAGAGCTGCTTTACGCTCAAGCCCTTTGGCCTAGCGTAAAGGCTTACTCGCGTAGAGCCTTGAGCCTCTTGCATACCCGATTGACTTTATGTACTTCCACTTTCCAAGTCTTGGCACATCACAGATTGATTGATATGACCGGGCTAATAATGGCATGGCATGGTATGGAAAGTACTTGATATGGCATGACATGACAAGATATGGCAAGTACGCCTGATGTTAATTATTGAAAGCTGTTGCGACGGCTTACATGACACTATAATAAATGACTTGGACACCGTGGACGATTGTGTTTGCACAAATAAACTAGTACTGTCTTGCATCATATCTAGGACGGGGACCCCTGAGTACCACGGTCAGGGGCACCTACTGAAAATTGATTAAGGCTAATAAACTAGAATAATTCACTAGTCATGAGGAGATTTTCCCGCTACAGGCAATCCCGTTCTGGGCGCTCAAGTGGATTTGTAGCCTGCCGACGAGTAGGGCACATTTTTAGCACACAGTCATGTGGTGCACCCTTCATAAACGGACATTCGACTTGGATAACTTGGATGGTCTGCAGGGCTTGTGGCTGTTGGAATAATCTCATTGCATCTTGCTAGTAACTAGGCCTGTGATAACCCTAGTTAGTTAAAGTATCAAACCGTACTTATTGCTTGGCCGTGATTGATTGAATGGAGTCCAGCCCAATCTAGTTTGTCATGAACCTATACAAGATTGCATCATGACATGATTTCGTGTATCGATAAATGATGGGATACCAAGTTCTGTTCAGATGAAGGGTTACAACCCCGGTCCTTGTTGGTTTAAGGGTTATAACTTGGCTATCTGAATGGTTCCATGGTTATCTTAATCATAATCATCTTGCTTATGTATGCTGGCCTTCACAATAAGGATCAGGGGTCCAGTTTTGTTCAGACGAAGGATTACAACTTCGGTCCTTGTTTGGTTTAAGGGTTGTAACCTGGCTTCCGGAACAGTTCTGTGTCCTCTCTTCGTTTATTGTCTTACTATAACCCCATGCCATGATCGTCATGATTTACTTTACTTCAATATCATAATTATTTATACGGGCCTTCACAATAAAGATCAGGGGTCCAGTTCTGTTCAGGCGAAGGGTTACAACCCCGGTCCTTGTTTGGTTTAAGGGTTGTAACCTGGCTCCCGGAGCAGTTCTGTGTCCTCTCTTCGTTTATTGTCTTATTACCTTATCAACTATAATTGAGGCAGGTTTCTATTCACGTGAAGGATTACAACCCCGGTCCTTGTTTGGTTTAAGGGTTGCAGTCTGGCTACCTGAATGGTTTCCCACATGCTCAATTTATTATTGTGATCTCGGTTATTATTCGTGTCTTTTAAGTTATCTTTACTCTTTATTTATGATGTGCTAGTTTTAGTTCCTAAGTGAAGCCTCCTTTGTGGCACTTGCTCCTTTTGGGGTCCGACCTAGCTGGTTTTGTATGGCCAGATATCGGAGCAGCTCCAAAGGATCTACCTACCTTCCAGCCCGATGGTGACCACCAGGCGTAACCAGGGCAATGAGTGGGTTTATTTTTGGCTCTTCCACTCTATTGTAAAATTATTGTTTTGAGACGTTTAGCCGGCGAGCACATGTTAGCTCGTATTGCATACCTTATTTACTGTCTGCCTATGGGCTGTAGCATGATTGACAAATCCTAGGGTTCATCATGTATTACTGAACTCTTGCTAGTCCTCACATTTTGTAACGACAAGCTTTATAATCAGCTGAATATGTATTTGGGATGCCTTACTATTGTATATCTGGTGATCTTACATCTTGTAACTTTACTTGCTTGCTTGAGATTGAGACATTTAGGCTTGTTATTGACCATAGGAGACTGATGGATTGTAGTTAAACCCTCATTTATCTAGACAGCCATGACCGTATTGTGAGGTAGATTCTATTTCATTATACGTAGCTGGCTATGTATGCCCCTACTCTCCAGTATTCTGGTTCTGGGGCGTGACATGATTTAAGTGGTGGCCCATACAGGTCTTATAAATCAAGATATGTGAGGGTTTACCAAATAGATGTCTCAATCAGTACTCGCCCTTGATCTCTGCTCGAATCTTCTAAATCCCTGAAATCTTGTCCTGATCACATGCTTGTATCATTGATCTGTCCTGGTCCTTCCTTATTGTTCCTTATGTCGTCTTCTTTAGCAGCATTATACCTAGTCCTACCGATCAGCAAGGCGTAGCACCTCACGTGGACCAGCAGCAACCAGAGATCAAGTCCAGCATTCCAGAGTAGCCTCCAGAGTCGTGTCTATCGAAGAAGAGCCACCAGTTCAGCCCGTCCAACCTGCAAAACCTGATGATGGCACTTTGGTGGGTCTCATCAGGTCATTATTAGCTTCCTAGGATCGTCGAGGAGATGTCTTGCACCAGGCGGTGGCAGATGCTTTGACCAGAGGAGGTCATCAGGGTAATAGTACGGCCAACAGCTTCAAGCACTTGAACTCTCTTTCTTTCTTCGACGACGGTGAAGATGCGATCGCTGCTGATGCATGGCTCCAGGACACGGAGGTGATTCTAAAGCGATGAAGACGCCCAAGATCGAGAAGGTGGCCGTGGTGCGCCTGCAGCTATTGGATCTTGCCTGCAACTGGTGGGCGGCGCAGGCCGTTGGATTAGCGGCACCCATTGCTTGGACGGTATTCAGAGAGAGATTCCAGACCAAGTACTTCGATGTTGTAGCTCGGTACAATCTACAGACGAGGTTTACCAATTTGAAGCAGATGAGCAGGACGGTCGACGGATATGCGGCCGAGTTTTCGAGACTTAGTCGGTTTGCTCCAACCTTGGTAGCGACTGAGTTTGACAGAGCCCAGCGGTTCCAGCAGGGATTGCACCTGGAGATTCTATTGGCAGTAGAGCAGTTTGAGCATCAGACTTTTGATGCAGTCTTGAGAGCAGCTAGGAGGCATGAGTATACCTCCCAGAGGATCGTAGATAGGACCGGAGGCCGGAAGCGATCCCACAGCTAGATGAACCAGTCTTCCGTACCGGCCTCGACGGCCAGGCTTTGACCATCGGAGCTCTGAGGCGGGCGGCCTCAGTGACGACGGTTCAACATTCAATCCCGATGCACCCTCAGCAGCAGAAGCATAAGCAGCCTTCAACAGTGGGATGTTTACACTGCGGAATGCCGGGGCATGTGATATCAGAGTGTCGCAGAGCACAGGGATTGTGCTTGGTTTCTGGTTCCCTGGACCACAAGGTTAGAAACTGCCCGAACAGGGGAAGTTCA
>JANAVB010035502.1:0-64122 GCA_029216955.1 Iris pallida
AAATTATATATATAACTATTATGATTTATGGGCGTTGATGAGATACTTTGAACTTTGGAGGTTCTATGTTGCTTGTAGACTATGATTTATGGACACTGATGAGATACTTTTGACTTTTATAGTTTTGCCTTGCCTGTAGGCTATGTTCCCTGTAGGCTTCTTCTTTTAACTATGTTGTTTTGTTTTCATACTTGATACTTTAGAGTTTGGACTTTGGAGGCTATTGCCTACTTGCCTGGATGTGTTGTCTGTAGGCTTCTTCTCATTTTATGTGTTGCCTACTGGAATATGGAATCTGGATGCCTCTTTACTTGCCTGTAGGCAGTAACTTTTTTTATTATAATGTGGTGATCCATCTCTGATCTCTGAGCCCATTATAGTATATATATTTACTATTTAATTTTGTTTTCATACTTGATACTTTGGATGCTATGTTGCCTACTTGCCTGGATGTGTTGTCTGTAGCCTGTAGGCTTCTTGTCATTTTATATGGTGCCTACTTTAGTCTGGAATCTGGATGCCTCTTTACTTGCTTGTGGGTAGTAACTTTCTTCATTACGATGTAGTGATCCATTTCTGATCTCTGAGCCCATTATAATATATATATATATATATATATATATATATATATATATATATATATATATATATATATATATATATATATATATATATATATATATATTATTTACTATTTAATTTTGTTTTTATACTTGATACTTTGGAGGCTGTGTTGCCTACTTGCCTGGATGGGTTGTCTGTAGGTTTCTTCTCATTTTATGTGTTGACTACTTTAGTCTGGAATCTGGAATCTGGATGCCTCTTTACTTGCATGTAGGCTTCTTCTTATTTTATGTGTTGTATGTGAGGACTAGTATGTAGTTATTTCATTATTATAATGTTCTCAAGTCCTAAAATATCACTATTATTACCATGATCATAGAGAGTTGATTATGTAATTTATGTTTTTTTTTTGTTTATCTTCCTGTTAATTTG
Organism: Iris pallida; assembly: GCA_029216955.1. Classification (NCBI taxonomy): domain Eukaryota; kingdom Viridiplantae; phylum Streptophyta; class Magnoliopsida; order Asparagales; family Iridaceae; genus Iris; species Iris pallida. The sequence continues at coordinate 997 of JANAVB010035502.1, forward strand.
ATTTATTATGCCTTTATAGAGCCCCCCAAAAAAAATTTCTTCTCATTTCCTTTCCTTGTAATACCTTTTTTGTAGGGTACAATTTTGACTTTTGAAGGGATATATACAATGTTGGCTTTTGAAGGGATGTTACTATTTGGTATTGTTGAATGCCATGTTTCAATGTTTTGAGGCCGACTGCCCTAAAAGGGAAAGATTTTATATTGGTGAAAGTTCTGAAGGAAAGAAGATGTATATGTTTGGGATTTATTGGAAATGTACTGAAAAGGGAATTATTTTTGGAAATGTAGTTAAAATGATGATATGTTAAGTAAATGATAAAAAAGAGATATATAATATGTAATTAAGATGGTATTTGGAACTGGAAATTATGAATGAAATTAATGTTTCAGATGTTATAATATTTGTGTGGAAATTATGCGTGTTCTGGAAATTCATATTGATCATTGCTTTTATAACCCATTGATTTATAAGTTTTCATAGGTTATATATATATATATATATATATATATATATATATATATATATATATATATATATATATATATATATTTTTTTTATATATATATATATATATATATATATATTTTATATATATATATATATTTTATATATATATATATATATATATATATATATATTTTTATATATATATATATATATATATATATATATATATATATATATATATTTATATATATATATATATATATATATATATATATATATATATATATATATATAAAATATATAATATATATATATATATATATATATATATATATATATATATATATATATATATATATATATGTGTGTGTGTGTGTGTGTGTGTGTGTGTGTGTGTGAGAGAGAGAATACCAGAACGAGCTAAAAGCGTTATGTATATATGGCACATACATAACGGTTGAAAAATTGATTATTATATATAATTCTATTTTTAATGTCGGTTTTAGAATTTTGTGTCATATATAATAGGACTATTTATATCAATTTCAAAAAGAAAATATCATATATGGTCCATATATTCATAACGGTTATTATAAACATTTATAACACCCGATTTCATCACGGTTGCCTGTGTCAAAAAACCCGTCATATAATGTCATATATGACGGTTTTTACCCGACATAAAATGGTATTTTTCTTGTAGTGTCTTCTGCCACGGTCAGAGCCATAGCCTGTCCTTGTCCTCTTGGTGCTGGTCCCCTCTGCTGGAAACCTCTCTGCCAGTTCTGAATTTGAGCTTGGGCATATTGTTGAGCCTGAGGCGACAATAGTTGCTGGTCCCCTCTGCTGGAAACCCTATCTTGTGATCCGATGCCCCACAAACTAAGCACAATCCCTGTGCTCTGCGATATTCTGATACTACATGTCCTTGCTTCCCATAATGAGAGCAGCCAATTGCGGAAGACTACTTCTGCTTCTGAGGATACGTCGGTGTCGAGTGCTGAACCGACGAGGCCGTGGTCGCCCTCTTAGGAGCTCCAATAGTTAAAGTCCTAGCTGCCGGGACTGGTGCTGATGACTGGAACATCTGCCCATGAGACCTCTTCCGTCCTCCGCTTCTATCTACAATCCTCTGCGAAGTATATTTATGCCTCTTCGCTGCTCGCAAGATGGTATCAAACGTCCGGTGCTCAAACTGCTACACTGATATAATGATCTCTAGGTGGAGTCCCTGTTGGAATCGTTGTGCTCGATTTAATTCGGTTGCCACCAAGGTGGGAGAAAACCGACTAAGTCTAGAAAACTCGGCCGCATATCCATCGACCGCCCTTCCCATCTGCTTAAGATTTGTGAATCTCGTCTGTAGATCATATCGAGCTACTGCATTGAAGTACTTGGTTTGGAACTTGTTGCTGAATACCGCCCATAAGACAGGCATTGCTAACCCAACTGCTAGCATCGCCCACCAGCTGCGGGCTAAGTCCAATAACTGTAGGCGCACAATGGCCACCTTCTCTTCTTCAGGAATCCTAGCCGCCTCTAGGATAACTTCTATGTCTCGAAGCCACACATCAGTAGCGATAGCATCTTCACTGCCATCAAACAAAAGAGGGTTCAGATGCTTGAAGCTGTAGGCCGTGTTGTTCCCCGGATAACCAACTCTGTCCATGGCATCCTACACTGTCTGGTGCAGGGTATCGCCCCGACTATCTTGTGATGCAAGCAATTCCCTAATAAGTCCCACCAGGGTTCCATTATCAGGCTCAGCAGGCTGGACTGGCTGAACCAGGGGCTCTGGGTTCCCAGAATACATGACTCGGGAAGCTGCTCTAGAGTGTTGGACTTGGTCCCCAGGTAGCTGCTGGTTTACTGGAGGTGCTCCACCTTGCTGATCGGTTGGACCAGGAGCAATGACAATAAAGAAATGACATGTGGAACAATAAAGAAGGACCAAGATAGATCGAAGATATAAGCATTTGATCAGGTCAAGATTTCAAAAAGATTAGAAGACACGAGTAGAGATCAAGGACGAATACTGATTCAGACATCTATTTAGTGAAACCCTCACACATCTTGATTACAAGACCTGCATGGGCCAGCACTTAAACCGTGTTACGTCCTACAACCAGAATTCTGGATAGCGGGGGACAGACACAGCCAGCTACTATATTGAAGCGAATCCTACCTCGCAATACGGTCATGGCTGTCTAGATACAAGAGGGTTTAACTACAAGTCATTAGTCTCTTATGGTCAAGTACAAGCCTACTGTCTCAATCTCAAGCAAGCAAGTAAATGTAACAAGATGGTAGTTCATCAGACATACAAAGGAAGGCGTCCCAAACATTACATATTCAGATGATCATGAAGCTAGTCATACAAAATATGAAGACTAGCAAGAGTTTAAGTCATACATGATCAACCCTAGGATTTGTCAATCACGTTACAACCCTTGGGAAGGCAGGAATATAAATTCAACATGATCTAACACTTGCTCGACGGCTAAACACCTCAAAAGAATAATTTACAATAGAGTGAGAGAGCAAAATAAACCCACTCGTTGCTAGGGTTGCGTCAAGTATTCACCATCTGGCTGGAAGGCTAGAAGATCCTCGGGTGCTACTCCGAAATCTGGCCATACAAAACCAGCTGGGTCAGGCCCCAGAAAGAGTAAGTGCCACAAGGAAGGCTTCACTTAAGAACTAAAACCAGCATGTTAGATTACACTGCATAATAATGACAAGAAAACTTGCAGTTAAGAATTCAAGGGATAAACGATAAGGTATACTGAGAAACTACTCCGGTAACCAAGTTACAACCCGTAAACCAAACAAGGACCGGGGTTGTAACCCTTCACCTGAACAGAACTTAGTCTCTGACCGTTTATCGGTAAGGTAAAGCATAAACAGTAAATGCACTGAAGTAATCATAGACTGGCACTGTCTAGACAAGACTAGTCTGGACTCCATCCATCAATCGCAGCCAAGCAATGAGTGCGGCTTGATACTTTAACTAACTAGGGTTATCAAAAGCCTAGTTACTAAAAAGATGCATTGAGATGTTCCAACAGCCACAAGCCCTGCAGACGTAATCCAGGTTATCCTGTTGCAAGTTGAGAGAGTTAGATTAGATGACTTGGGGGTGCAACACATGACAGTGTACTGGAAATGTGCCCTACTCGACGGCAGGCTACAAGTCCAATTAAAGCGCCCAGATAACGGGACTGCCTGTAGTTGGAAAATCTCTTCATGAACTACTTGATCAATCTAGACATTATCCTAGTCAGATTCAGTATGAATCCCTGACCGTGGTAACCAAGAATCCATGTCCTAGACATGATGTAAGACGTGACATGTAGCTTATACAAGCACAAACACCCACGGTGTCAAGACAAGAGTTACTTAGCAAGTCAAGATAGCCGTCACAATAGCATATCAAGATTTATCATGTTAGGCACTACAAGAATAAAGGCTTTTTTTGACGGGGAAAAAAATCAAGAAATGGGTATCTTGACGGTTGCAGATCCGTCAACTAGGCTGGAGTCAAGAAAAGACCCCCCCTTTTATTGACGGTCGCTGGCATGGCTTTCCTTGACAATTTTTGGCCGTCATATGAAGCAGTTTTTTTGATTATTTTTAGCTGTCAAGATAGCAGTTTTTAGAAACCGTCAATATAGGCAAAACTTTTCTTGACTCCGGCCTAGATGACGGCCATTAGCCGTCAAGAAAAGTCCTCCTGCTGTAGGATTGAGTTAATTATTGACGTTTTATAACCGTCAAGAGAAGCTGAAGTCAAAATTTTATTTACAATTTTATATAATGAATCAAACACACACATAATATCAATAATATAGAAGATATACATACATAAATAACTATAAATGCCAAATTTTATATTATTAAACTGTATATTGTTCATACACCACAAACTTCCAACATATCCAACACACGTACATCCACAAACATCCAACACTTGTCCAACCACAAACATATTCAACCAAAGTATGTACTTTCCATACATCTTAAACATCAAAAACTGATAATTATACAAATAAAACTAAAATAGGTAGCAAACCCGGCCGGAGCACATCCCTCCCATATTCACAGCACCTTCATTTTCCATGTAGTTCCTATAAGAATAAGAGAAATAAATTTAATCATTTATATGCTCATATTTGTCTAGATTGATAGCTGAGAACAAAATAAAATGACCACAAGGCTTACAAGTCAACATGGTAAACAAATTCTAGCCTCAAACTGTTCACGAAAAATTATAAAGAGATACATAATCAAATATAATATAACATTGTATTTCTTTACTTTAGCTCATTAAATATAATTCTTACAATTATAGTATGATATTGAGTTAGTTTAGCATTTGGGTATAATTCATATTTGTGTGTATATATATAGGTGAGTATCAAGAACTGATACAGTAGTGGAATTTGAACTGAACAATGGTAATGATGACTGAAATATATATAAATAGGCACTGCCAATACTAGTATGGACTGAACAATTATAATATAGAGCTGAACTTGATGACAACAAAGTCTGAACTAACATGTTTCTATAGGACTGAACATGAGATGTCCCTACAAGGACTGGATAAAGAAATATGATACTAAAACTGATACAGTCCATGGAGTAGAGCCCTTAATCTATTAACATGACTGATACAATAGGTAAACAAGGGACTGAACCAATACATTCAAAAAGGAACTAAAGGACTGAACAAAGTTAATAGGGAACTGAACTCAAGCATACATCCAATACTCGAGCCCCCTATCTCAGTTCACTTTAGTAAACAGTAGGCAAAAGGATCGATCAATTTAAGACTAAAACAAAAAGGTAAATGGATATTCAACAATCAAAATAGGACTGAAATAGGTAACACTGACCCTAAAGTTTCCAGAAATGGGAACCAGCCAAGAGTTTCTAGAACATGAAAACAATAAAGGTAACACTGACCCTAAAATTATCAGTAGTTGGCAAAACAAATCCTTTGGCATTAAATCATCAGGCTTACAAGAAACCTCATAGAGCAGTCATTGTTAAACAATGGAAAACTTGGGTCTACATGCATAAAATTAACTCATGAAACTATGGCAAAAGCATTACCAGTTCCAGCCAAGTATTTCCAGACCTGACAGCAATCTAGAAACATGACCCTAAATTGTCATTCTCTCGAAAAAAAACAAATATTTGTTAATAGCTCCTTGGGTTTCGAAGAAGCCATAAAGAGAAGACAATGGGCCGTATAAAGCTGCTAACCCTACGACAACCTAAATAGAACTTCTTCTGAATTCACATTATAACAGGTTGAGTTTTGGGGAAAATTTTGTACATGCATTACCGGAGGGGTCGGATACGGAGCAAGAGGAGCCGGCATTGCCTCTCTGAATCTGTCTTCAGAAACTGTGCACTTCTGCAGCATCAAACAGAGGAGCAATGTGTCCAGCCTCCACTCCAAACTGTATCCACACATAAGAAAACTAAATCATAAACATGAATGATATATATACAAGTATACAATGCAAATAGATTGAGTCTTATTGAGAAATGAAAGAAAACTCGAAACTATCATCTACACATTGCTACCAACAACCTCAGATTGTAAGAGAAGTTTTGACCAAAGATTGTAAATGTCAAAATATGGAACAAATTTTAGATGCACCCCTCGTGCTACAGTATCGATTTACAAGTCCAATCAGTATCTCCAATTAATGTCTCATAGATCAATCCAGTATCTCCAACTAATGTCTTATAAAATCCCCACAAAAATTACCCATTTTATAGTTCACCATAAAAAATTGGTTAACTATAAACATCTGAGAAAAAATAATGCTTGGGCAACTTTCCTATAAATCAACCAGATAAGGCAAAATATTAGGGGTTGAAGACAACATAACAAGTAACCTTTTAGCACAACGCTCAGTTCCATTAAACATGTAGCTTGGAGAACTAATAACCACAAACTCAATTCCTACACAAGAATTTTTCCAGTCAATCAAAGAAAAAAGTGAACATATTGATAAAGTTTCATATGAAAAGGGATACCTGTCAGAAAATGTATACATGTTCCCTATAGCTCATAAAGGTAATTCATCTCCTGTGCAATCCCAATAGCTCATAAATTAACATGTATGCGTAAATAAGCAGGAAAAACTAAAGGAAAAAAATTACAGAATAAAGATAGGAAGGAGATAAATAAATCGACCTATTGAAGATTTATACATGGGAGGCTTTCCAGGAGGTGGTGCTCCAGTAGGGTTTAGTGTAGGATGATAGTATACCGAATCCTGCATCCACAATCAGGTTAGTATGTCTAAAGAAGAAACTAGTTAAGGATGTAATTAGATTAAGAGAGAAATACCTCAGGCTTTGGATGTTTAGCTCTCTCATCTTTTTCTGCACTTGTTCTCCTCCGAGGGGGGCCTAAGTGGCTGTGAAGAAGGTAGTAGACGTTATGCAAAAGAATACAGTCTCTCTAGGGCAAAGTAAAAAAGTTTATAAAACTAAACCAAAAGAAAGAACTTAACATCTCAATCTCTGATACATGTGAGCAAAGTAAAAAAATATAAAGCTTGTTGTTGAGAACTAATAAGGGATTTAGTGCCACATTGGAAAATGTAATATAAAGAGGAGCTAGACTCCTTATAAGTAGTGGAGTAGCCCATCAATAAAAAATATACAACAATTATTCTCTACATGGTATCAGAGCTATAACCAAAAAAAAAAAAATTCCACCCCTTCACCAAACCCGGCAAACCCACCCCCCCTCCCCGCAGACCCCCACCCCCCTGCTGCCCCCTGCCGCCGACACCACCCCCCCCCCGCCGACCCCCCCCGCCGTCTCATGTCCCCCCGACGCCCCCCCACCCGCCGATCCCTACCCTCTGTCGACCCCCCCCGTCCCCTGCCCACCCTGCCGATCTCCACCCCCCTGCCGATCCCCCCTGCTGCCCCCCCCACGCACCCCCTCCCTCTTCCGACCCCACTGCTGCCGAACCCTCCCTTTTTTCTCCAAAAAAAACCTAATTTGAGAGAGAGATTATGTGGGCAGTTTTTCGAAGACGGATGGCTGTCAAATGCTTTATTTGCACCTTCTGTTCCTAGATTACGCCCTCCGGAACTACAAATGCTTTATTTGTTTTCCGTTCTCGATCTGCAAATTAGGATCTACATGCGCACGCCGGTGTTGGACAGCACATTCGTAAGGTCTCTGTTGAAGACTTTACATAAAGACGACGACGACGAAGCCGACGAAGACGACGACGACGACAACGACGAAGCCGACGAAGACGACAAAGTCGACAAAGACGACGAAGTCAACGAAGACGACGACGACGACGGATCACAGTTGAAGACACCATAGATTCGATCAGTGGTAAACTGACAGCAGAAGAGATGAAGGCCTTGGTTGAGGATATTTTATCAAAGAAATTAACCGAGGCAACCCCACGTGTGATCCATACTGATGTGGATTCGTCACCCTATAAAATGGGGAAGCTGGACAAGCTGGAGACGAAGTTGGAAGGAACGTCCAACTACTTGAAATGGTCACGGCAGGCCATGCGGACGCTGAAGGGACGTGGCTTGGTTGGCTACATCAATGGCCAAACCAAGGCGCCAGATGATCCCTCCTCAAAGGAGTTTGCTATTTGGGAAATTGTCAACAATGTTGTGGCTGGATGGTTGACAGCCTCCTTGACCGACCAGGTGTCGGGCAATATAGAGGCGATAGAGGCTGCTACTGATATATGGCAGACTTTGAAGGATATGTACTCAGGCTCAGGCAATCCTATACGAGTCTTCCAACTGTAGGATGAACTTGATAGGGTGGCCCAGGACGACCGTACCATCTCTGAGTATGCAGCACTGTTGAAGAAGTACTGGTCTGATCTGGATCACTATGATCCTCTTGGAATGGAAGATGCCCAAGTCGAACCAGCATTTGCAAAATATTTCCAAAAGTTCTTGGATTATATTTTGCGACAACGGATGATAAAGTTCTTAAAGGGTCTTAACCCTGTGTTTGAGCATAGAAGGAATGTACTCCTAGCACAGCCCATGCTTCCAACCTTAGAAGAAGCCATAGCTGCCATGGCACAAGAAGAGGCTCGCTTGAAGTTGATGCCCAACAAGGGCTCTTTCCAGGAGGAGCAAGCTGCTGTTGACAAGTCGGCCCTTGCCGCCTTCAATCAGCCTCCCTCTGTAGCCGGTGTTGCCACAACTGTGGTGACTCAGGGCATTACATCAGATTTTGTCCAAAACCCCTGCACAATCAGTCGAGTGATCGTGGACGGGGCCGCGGAGGACGTCGAGGTGGTAGAGGCGGTTATGATGATAGAAGGGGAAATTATTCTAGAGGACACAAAGCTAATCTGGCGAAAGACGGGGTAGAAAATCACCTGGCTGATTTAACCCCTCTTGAGAAGAAGTTCCTCGCAAGGTTACGCAGCACGAAGCTGGGTTCGGACGACAGTCATGGGGCATCATCTACCTCGGGGGACCACGTCACTTGCTTTGCCCAAACCAGTACAGGTATTCCTGCACGTGCTCTTGCAGCAGCTGTCCACCAACCAGGTTGGATTATGGACTCTGGGGCATCTCGCCATGTCACGGGGTCCCGCGGTGAGTTCCAGGACTATACTCACCTACCGACGCCGGAGAGCATTCAGACTGCTGATGGTAACTCTAGCCCTGTCATGGGTAAAGGTACTGTCGCATGCACCCCTTCTCTCACTCTCACCAATGTCTTACATGCTCCATCTTTTCCTGTCAATCTTCTTTCTATTAGTGCCATTATTCTTGATCTTAACTGTACTGTTTCCTTTGACATTCCTAGGAGAATGGGACAAAACGACGACTAGGGACTGGCAAATGGCATAAGGGGCTGTGGTACTTGGACAGGACTGGACTGGATAAAGCATTGGCATCTCTGGTAGCAGACACACCACCGGAAGATTTTCGACGCAGTGTAGAAGATGAGTTGCTACTCCACCACCAGCGTGTCGGTCATTCTTCTTTTAAAATTATTAGTCGAATGTATCCGTCCTTATACCAAAGGGCTAATAAGGAGAAGTTATTTTGTCATGCTTGTGAGTTGGGTAAACATACCAGAAGTACGTATGTGAGTTCAGAAAGTAGAAGTTCAGCTGCATTTGATAAGATACATTCGAACGTTGGGGCCCTTGTCCTACAACCGGTATTAACGGTTTTCGATGGTTCGTCACTTTTATTAATTGTTATACTCGCGTGACATGGGTCTACCTTATGAAGAACAAAAGTGACGTCTTTGAGGCGTTTCGAGACTTTTATCGCCGGGTAGAAACTCAATACGACACTAAAATTAAGTGCTTACGGTCTGACAATGGGACGGAGTATACAAATAAGAAGGTTGCTGAGTATTTATCCACTCATGGAATACTACACCAAACTTCCTGTGCCTATACACCGGCACAAAATGGTGTGGCCGAACGGAAGAACAGACACCTGCTGGAGGTCGCACGGACGATGATGCTGGCTATGAATGTCCCGAAATACTTATGGGGGCAGGCGGTATTAACGGCATCTTATCTCATCAACAGAATGCCCTCTCAGGTATTGGACTGGAAGATGCCGTTGGAGATGCTTACTAGTACAACCACGTACACTGTTCCATCGAAAGTATTTGGGTGTGTCTGTTTTGTCCAAGATAATAGGCCAGGAGTTGGCAAACTGGATCTTAGAGTGGTTAAATGTGTCTTTGTCGGGTACACGGCAACTCAGAAGGGATACGCATGTTGGAGCACAGTTGAGCGGAAGATGTTTGTAAGCATGGACGTTACATTCAGAGAACTGGAACCATATTATGGTTCGGATGATGGTTCAGCGTTTGGTGACACACCTAACACAGCGGGTGTTAGATGTGAGGGGGAGAAAATAAGTCCATCTGTGGTGATCGGATCGGTCCCATGCCCGGTCGTAAAAAACTGGACGAAAGGGAGAGAAAGCAGTGACTCCGATACAGAAGATGAAGAAGATACATATGTTAAACAGGGGGAGCAGCAGACAATAAAAAAGGAGCTCCAAGTGCAGACAATGGAAAAGGAGCTCCAAGTCTACAGAAGGAGACATCAGAAGTCCAGTACTGTGCCTGTACCGTGCCCTGTTCCTCCTGTACCAAGTCCCTCGTCTACTCCTGCTCCAACTCTTGAAGATGTTGCCCCCGTACTGAATCAATCTGATTCTGATACGGATCTCTCTGACTCTGATGGTATGATCTCTCCACCACCTATTGCTCCCTTAAGAAGATCTTATCGTATTAATGCGGGTAAGGCTCTTAGTCGTTTTGATGATTATGAACATGATATTGCCAACTACCTGTCTTATTCTAACATTTTTTGAATTATCGAGCCTTTATTGCATCATGAGACTCTACTTCGTTGCCCAAATGTTGGCAAGAAGCAAAGAAAGATCCAAGGTGGAAAGCTGCAATGATGGAAGAACTTGGGACACTGGAGAAAAATAAGACGTGGAAGCTGGTTCCATTACCCAAAGGAAAGAAAACTGTGGGATGCAATGGGTGTACACAGTCAAGGAGACATCAGAAGGAAAAGTGGAACGATACAAGGCAAGGTTGGTTGTAAAAGGATACACACAATCATATGGCATCGACTATGATGAGTCGTTTGCTCCAGTAGCGAAAATGAGCACCGTAAGAACTCTGGTCTCCATTGCAGCAAACTATGGATGGAAGCTATACCAGTTAGATGTGAAGAATGCCTTTCTCCATGGGGACCTACAAGAAGAAGTGTACATGGAACTTCCGCCAGGGTGCTACGCTACAGAATCAGACGGAGGGACATCGCATGGAAAAGTGTACAAACTAAAAAAGTCGCTATATGGACTCAAGCAATCTCCTCGAGCCTGGTTTGACAGATTCAGAAAGGCTGTTACCGGCATGGGATATCATTAAGCAAATACAGATCATACGGTCTTTCTTTAGCATGCAAGAGGCCACATCACTATACTTATTGTATACGTGGATGATATAGTAATCACAGGTAATGATGAAGTCGAGATTGCTAAGCTGAAGTCAAAACTCGCGAAGGAGTTTGAGGTGAAGGATTTGGGAGCGATGAGGTACTTTCTAGGTATTGAGGTGTGTGAAGGCAAACAAGGAATTGTTCTCTCACAAAGAAAATATGCACTAGATCTGCTGAAGGAGACAGGGATGCTGGGATGCAAAGCAGCAGTCACTCCAATTGACCAGAAGTGCAAGTTGGGAGGAAAAGCAGGAGGACCAGTTGATCCTGAAAGATATCAACGACTTGTAGGGAGATTGATTTATCTGGGGCACACTCACCCTGATATCTCATTTGCGGTGAGTGTAGTAAGTCGCTACATGTATGATCCAAGAACGGGTCATATGGATGCAGTATTTCAAATCTTGAGATATCTGAAAGGGACGCCGGGAAAAGGGCTATGGTTCAAAAAGAATGGTTGTATAGAAGTTGAGGGATACTGCGATGCAGACTGGGTGAGCTGCATAGACGATAGAAGGTCTACCACGGGATATTGTGTCTTTGTAGGAGGAAACTTGGTCTCATAGAGAAGTAAGAAACAGTCAGTGGTAGCACGGTCTACAGATGAAGAAGAATACAGAGCAATGGCTTTAGGAGTGTCGGAGTTGCTGGGGTGAAAGCGTTGCTGACAGAGTTGAAGCTGGACAAGGGAGCACCGTTACGTCTTCTGAGCGATAGTCAAGCAGCAATAAGTATAGCTAACAATCCAGTTCAGTACGACAGAACGAAGCACATCGAGATCGATCGATTCTTCATTAAAGAAAAGCTGGAACAAGGGATACTGAAGATTGATCATGTTCGCTCAGAAGAACAAGTGGCAGACTGTCTGACTAAGGGTCTTAGTTCAGTAAGTCTGTCGAAGCTATGTAACAAGATGGGAATGATTAATATCTATCGCCCATCTTGAGGGGGAGTGTTGAGAACTAATAAGGGATTTAGTCCCACATTAGAAAATGTAATATGAAGAGGAGCTAGACTCCCTATAAGTAGTGGTGTAGCCCATCAATAAAAAATACACAACAATTATTCTTTACACTTGTTCTTTTGTAACCCTGTTGATTTAGATAGCAAAGTAAAAAAATTATTACGCACAAAAGGTACAAATAGCTTCTTACAGCGACAAAACTATTGTGTTAAAACAAATCACATTTAAGTTATGGATACCAACTTCTTACAGCAACAAGTAAACCTTGTTTAGACATACAGAGCATGCGAGGACTAGTATGGAGGAATTATAGAGAAACTGGAGCTGGTAAAACTGACATACAGAGCAGCACTTGTACTAACGCACTTCTCAAGCTAAATATACCAAAATGACTAGCCTCACTTAACTAAGCACACAAGTACTTCCGCACACCCAAGTCCGGAGAAGGAAGGGAAAAGAATATTAAAGAAAAAAATACGATTAGGATGGTATTTAGCTTACAGAAGGAGAAGCATTATTTCTAGGGAATATCAAAAATACCATACCAACATAAACATCAAACTTATAAGGTGTTGACAATATTCCAAGCTGTACAAGTATTTGAACTTTCAAATGTGATACATAGAGAGCTAGAATTGTAAATTATATAAGGCATACACTTAGTCGCAAAAGATTTCGACAAAAGGCAAATTAACCAATAAGAATATAAATAATTGCACTAGATAAAACCACACACATCAAAATAGTATAAACCCATAGTTTGCTTGCTCAGTATGTCACGCCCCAGAACCAGAATACTGGAGAGCGGGGGCAGACATAGCCAGCTACGTATAACAGAATGGAATCCACACCGCTATATGGTCACGGCTGTCTAGATATGTGAGGGTTTCACTACAATCCATCAGTCTCTTAAGGTCATAAAATAGCCTATTGTCTCAATCTCAGCCAACTAATAATAGTTACAAGATGTTAGATCACCAAATATACAATTGTAAGGCGTCCCAAACATTACATATCCAGATGATCATGAAGCTAGTCGTTACAAAATGTGAGGACTAGCAAGAGTTCAGTCATATATGATCAACCCCCGGGGCTTGTCAATCATGTTACAGCCCGTAGGCAGACATTAAGTAAGTACAATCGAGCTAACACTTGTTCGTCGGCTAAACGCCTCAAAAGAATAATTTACAATATTACAGTGGGAGAACAAAAAAACCCACTCGATGCCCTGGTTACGCCTGGTGACCACCATCGGGCTGGAAGACAGGTAGATCCTTTGCTGCTGCTCCGGTATCTGGCCATACAAAACCAGCTGGGTCAGACCCCAGGAAGAGCAAGTGCCACAAAGGAGGCCACAAAATAAGAACCAAAGCCAGCAAATTAACACAATAATATAATTACATAATAAGAGACAGTAATTTAAGAAAAAGCATGATGGGTAATTATAAAAGATAATCTTGTATAGAATCACTAAAAGACAGGACATATGGAGAAGCATGACAGGATGATATACGATGAGATAACCATGGGACTATTCAGATAGCTAGGTTACAACCCGTAAACCAAACAAGGACCGGGGTTGTAACCCTTCGTCTGAACGGAACTTGGTTTCTCTCACCATTTATCGGCAAGATAAATATAAGAAATCAGGTCAAGTAACAATCTGGAGTGACAATCATTATAGTGACAATCTGGAGTGATAATCCTTCAATCATTCTGGTACAATCTTACAATCAATCAATTCTAGACCATACTATACTGGACCAGACTCCATCCAAGCAATCACGGCCAATCATTGCCTACGGCTTTCTACATTAACTAACTAGGGTTATCACAATCCTAGTTACTAGCAAGATGCAATGAGATGCTACAAGTAGTCACAGGCCCTGCAGCTATCCAGGTTATCCAGGCAATCATTATAGTAACAATCTAGAGAGTACAATGCATTATAGTGACAATAGAGTTCAATCGTTTAAGTGACAATGGAGGGTGCCCTACATAACAGCGGGCTGGAAATGTGCCCTACTCGTCGGCAGGCTACAAGTCCAATCATTTGCGGCCGGGATAACGGGATCGCCTGTAACTAGGGAACATCTCTTCATGACTAGTAAATTATACAAATTATTAACCTTAGTCCAATTCAGTAGGTACTCCTGACCGTGGTACTCAGGAGTCCCCTCCTAGACATGATGCAAGACATGACTGGATTATTTGTACAAGCACAATTGCCCACGGTGTTAGGATTAATTATACAGGTCATGTCATGTCAGGTAGCCGTCGCAACAACTATTCAAGATGTATCAGGTCAGGTTATCATATCAAGTGTACTAGTCAGGAGTGCGCCACGACGGGCCACTTATCAGGTCATGCTCAAATATCAATTCCAAACATATCCAGTAAATTCGTGATTATCAAGTTCAGGACAAAAGGCGTAAGGATATAAAATAGACGTAAAATATCTAATAAATATCAATATACAGGGCTATAGAAGAGCCAAGCTTAAAGAATTAAGACCAAAACTCTAAGAGCCAATGGGTCAAGCAAGGGGTCAGGAGACAACGTACGTAAAAGTCACGCACGCAGGGCAGCGTACGCAAAAGTCACGCACGCAAGGCACGCTCAAGTCTGCATACCAAGGCACACCCAAGTCTGCGGCGAACGTGAAAAGTCACGCACACAGGAGAGCCGCATACGTGAAAAGTCACGCACGCTCAAGGGGAACAGCGTACATGAAAAGTCACGCACGCTCAAGGGAGCAGCGTACATAAAAAGTCACGCACGCTCAAGGGAGCAGCGTACATAAAAAGTCACGCACGCTCAAGGGAGCAGCGTACATAAAAAGTCACGCACGCTCAAGGGAGCAGCGTACATGAAAAGTCACGCACGCTCAAGGGAGCAGCGTACATGAAAAGTCACGCACGCTCAAGTGAGCAGCGTACATGAAAAGTCACGCACGCTCAAGGGAGCAGCGTACATGAAAAGTCACGCACGTTCAAGGGAGCAGCGTACATAAAAAGTCACGCACGCTCAAGTCTGCGTACGCACAAAAGCACGCACGCAGGAGACACGCTTCCAACAGAAAGCATATCCAAGGCTCCGTGGCGTAAGCTAAGAATCTATGCACACTGCTCACTATCTTTTCCAAACAGCAAGAACACCATGATAATCCCAAAGCTTCAAAGCATCACAACTTAGCCATCCGAACTCCAAATCCGGATTTCCAAGGCTCCAACTGGAGTGAAACTGAATGCTCTTCCACATGAAAACATCAAAACCCATAAACATCCAACTAAAATAGATCAAACCATACAAAATCCGGAAATAGGAAAACTTAGATCTAGAGCAATGAAGACACCAAATCACAAAAAGCCAAGAACTAATGTTGATCACCATGTCCTAATCTAGCTAATGGACCAAGAAAATAGGGTTCTCATGTAGTGGCAAGATGCACTTGCCTATGGGTGGAGAGTTGTGGAGGAAGGAGAAGAAGAAGAAAATAAATGGTGGTGGTAATGAAGAGAGAGAGTGGTAGGTGGGGATTATAAAGAGGGGGGATGTGGTGTATTGAGGGTGTAGCATATGTTAAGGTGATCCAATCATATAGAACCAAACCAAACCAACCCAAACCAATTAAACCGAGCCAAGTCAAAACCTAAAATACGAGAAATACCGAAATTCCACAAGTTGAGAAAAATAAAAATACATGCCAAAAATCAGATACGAGTATAAATACGAATTACGGGAAATGAGGGTTACAGCTCTACCCACCTTAAAAGAATTTCGTCCTCGGAATTTAATCAAGGAGCTAGAGATTGTCACGACAAGCTATACTAAGCACCAACAACTACACTAAGCAATTCAATCATACAATCATACAATGCAAGCAAGGAAGGGAAAACGTAAGGCATAAGGAAGACATTACACCTCACGAATCAAACAAGTAGGGATAACGTGATCGGATATCATCCTCACTGTTTTCCATAAATAAATTTACTTTATTTATTGTGTATCTGGGAAAATTACAACTGTAGGAATCCGATCTAGAAGACGATCGCTTTATCCCTTGGACTATGCGAAGAAGAAAAGCTCTCAAAATTTTGACAGTAAGTTAGATAACTATGTATCTGTACAATGAATGAGAAAAAGAACTCTATTTATAGAGTCAAAATAACTGACAGGATAACTGTCTTCACAACCTGTGCCTAGTTGAAAATCATGCAGGATTTAACATACGCAAGGTTGTGAGCAGTTACTGGACGTGGCCTGTAACTGTTGGACACATGGCAATCATGCATGAGTCGTGTGCAAGTTACAGGACATGCAGGCGAGAGATCAGTGGCATGGCTGCCACGTACTCCAATTTGATGAAATCCACGCAGACTTGTTGAAGACGAAATCCACGCAGACTTGGGTCAGAAAGCTTCAAAATCCACGCAAACTTGGGGCAAGAAACTTCAGAATCCACGCAGACGTGGGGCATGAAACTTCAGAATCCACGCAGACTTGGGGTAGAAAGCTTCAAAATCCACGCAGACGTGGGGCATAAAACTTCAGAATCCACACAAACTTGAGACATAAAGCTCAAAATAGACGCAGACTTGAGGAAGGAACATATAAGTTCAAAATACACGCAGACTTGAGCTAGAAGGCTCAACATATACGCAATATTAAGGCAGAACTGCCAGCTGTCTTGATTCAACGTACCTCGACTGACACAAAATCTCTGACAGTGATTGCCTTTGTCAGTCGCATTAAATGACAAGAAGCTCTTTTGGTACGCCGACTTGGTGAAGGCAGAGTCTTGCTGAAGAAGATTTCAAAAGTCACGCAATAGTCGGTTGTGATATCTCGAGTTCCGTGCATACGTGGCATACGAGAAAATATTCTTCGACCGTCGTGCTGTCAGTCATAATGACACTCTGACAAAATGATGAGCTGTCACCCAGCGTGA
This sequence comes from Iris pallida, assembly GCA_029216955.1. NCBI lineage: Eukaryota > Viridiplantae > Streptophyta > Magnoliopsida > Asparagales > Iridaceae > Iris > Iris pallida. The sequence continues at coordinate 18,392 of JANAVB010035502.1, forward strand.
CTTTTAAATATTGTCCTGATCAACTCAGCGTAACTTTTGGACTTGTTCTGATCAACTCAGTCGTGACTTTCATTTTTAAGGCCTACAAAACCCTCTTCAAAGTTTTCGAAAGTTGAAAAGACTTCAAAATTTCGAAATACTTTGAAAAGATAAACATACAAATGAACTTATTAAATGTCATAATGACTCTTCAATTTTCAAGACTGATTGAATCCAATTTATGGTGGAATATGAACCGCCGGCGAGCTCTGTTATATAAACAGGGAGAAAATTCAGCTTTTGATGTTCATCTTACGTCAATATAACTCCGAAGGAAGAAGCTGAAGAAGAAGCAAGAAAGTTAGGTTTCTGTGCCCATGGCGACCCTACTCTTGGGGGTAAGGAACCGGAGCCTTTAGTTTTCGAGTTCAAAGATGACCCTACACAACTAGCCAAGAATTTCTTGAGCTACTTTGGCCTGGACGGCTCGTCTTCTTCTAATGGGCGCAGCCTCGCAGAGCAGCGTGACACGCTCAATGCTCTATTACACCGTATGGGGGTCAAGAGCGTAGAAGAACTGGGCGCTAAGCTCAGTCGCTTCGCAAAATAGAGCGTGTCTTTTATGCTTCTGTTTTCTTTTTGAGAAATGTTGTACTTCTTTTCCTATGTAAGGTCATCAGTACCTGCTTTGAAAAATGTAGTACAACTTCATGCTGAACAGCGTGCATTAATGAAGAATATTAAGGTGCACTCTTTGAATATTTCAAATATTTGGCTATTTTCCAAAGCACACGTGACACTCATTCCATGGTTTTATGAGCGCTTTTTACTCGAATCTTTTCCAAGAATAGGCTTGCACTTTGTCCTTTAAATAGATAAGTGAGTTTCACAGATACTCATCTTCTTATTCTTCTTCTTCTTCTCTGAGAAATGAATTTTTTGTGAGATTTCATTCTCAAACAGGAAAACAATGCTTTCTAATGTTCGATTTCTGTGCACTATACCAGACATTGGTTTGCCAATCCTGAGCTCCAAACTCGATGGTAAGTCCAGTATAGAATGCGTACCATTTTTACTGTTTGAAGATGGGCTTTTGTTTCTGACTGAACAGGGTACGTCTGTTTCTAGTTGACAAATGCACGCTGGATGATAATGATATTTCTGTTGATTTAATCTCTTTTTCCTTACTGTTTTCTACAGAAGCTTGACTGAAAATTTTCTTCAGAACTGGCATTGGTGATTTGGATGCTGTGGAGAATATTCTGCTGACACCTACATCAGGGAGCTCATACACTTTTGACGCGTAAATCAGACAACTCAAAACTCTTCGTGGGATAGAAGGGTCTTCTTCCAATGGTAGGAAGAGCCTTTATACACGGAGAGTTGGATGGTGGAGTCAACTCTACCCCGAGAAATCGGGTAGTAGAGTTCCTTTCATGGCAGAACTAGGAATTATATCCCAATGTTGGATACATCCCTATCTCGTTTGAGAGGTCGCTCCTAATCCACCAGTTGTATTGGCAGCAACACGCTTTCGTGCTGCCCTACTCTGTGGTTCTCCTCTCGTCTGAGAGATAAGACCAGAGTTTGATTCCTGCTGGACAATCAGGAATTGCCACCAACAACGAACCCGCCAGAGAAGATCAAAGAAGAAACGGATCTCCATTAGATTATTGTTGTGTACATAGAATGAAAATCCAAAATTTGTAATAGATTTCCATTATGATTTGTAAGAAAGTCTAAGAAAATATAATAGACTTTTTATGATGAAATGAGAGTAGAAATGATAATTCTTCTATGCTCAATGATTTGTATTTGAATGAATTGTGGACATGATAAACTTTTCTGATTTAGAGTACATAATACTATCAGAGGTAATATGGACGTGATAATATGTAGGAACTCAAGAAGAAAAGATTGATTTTTATGCAGAGGTCAAGAATAGAAAATAACAAATGAGCAGGTAGATTCGGCATTTATCCAGAGGTTATGAAAACGTGATAAATAACGAATCCCCATAATCGAAGATTATGAACGGACGAATCGTCAAATGAATGTAAATAAATGAACGAATGAACCGTCGGATGAATGTAATAAATGAACGGATGAACCGTAAAGCATTAATGATTGTGTGAACCGTCGGATGAATGTGACGCTTCATTATTTAAAGAACTCCTGCCTATAAATATAGCAGAATTCTGACAAGAACGAACACTTCCATTCTTTAACATAAAAATGTCATCTGAAGAAGCATCCAAGAAAGCTGGAATCGCCCTGAAGGTTCAGAAAGGCACTGAAGAACACCCTGCTGATCTAGTTCAGCCAAAGGAAGTAGAAGCAGGCAAAGGTTCGTCTGCACCCAAGCCACCAAGGGACATTCTGGACTTCCTGCTCGAACCAGGAAGGACTGAAGAAGAAAAAGCCATGAGGATGGCTGCTTGCAAGTTCCTCGTGGGTTCCAGCAAGGAGGTTCTCGGCTCTTTTGCTGACCGCATTTTCGAGAAGGACGGCAGTGGCCCGCGTCCAAATGTAGAGAAGGATGATAGTGATCTTCCTTAATATCATGTACTATGATTCATGATTAAAATAAAATAAAATTTTATTTATAAATATGAACTTGTCTGATGATTACAAACATTTATACATAATACTTTTTAAAGAATTTGCCATTAATAGGCATCATAACTTTTCGACCATCCAGTTCTGAGAGTTGATAAGCTCCATTTGAGAAAACTCTGCTTATGACATAAGGACCTTCCCACTTTGCGTCAAATTTGCCCTTGCTCATATGAGTCATAGTCATAGGACGTCTGACTGTTAGAACAAGTTCTCCTTTTGATACGCTCGAACTCTGACTTTCTTATTAAAAGCACTTGAGATTCTAGCTTGATAGAATTCAATATTCTGTTGAGCAGATAATCGTTTCTCATCCAAAGCTTCTAATTCTTGAAGTCGAAGACGATCATTATTCTCGGCGGTGAGTTCATTAGCGATTGCTATCCTTAAAGAAGGAATTTGAATCTCTAATGGAAGAACAGCTTCGCATCCATACACCAGAGAGAAAGGTGTATATTTAGTAGCATTACGAACTGTAGTACGGTAAGCCCACAAGCATTCGCCAAGTTTTTCACTCCAATTATGTTTGTTAGTAGAGACAAACTTTTTTAGGAGTTTGATGATGGTCTTGTTGAAAGCTTCTGCTAATCCATTAGCTGCCGGATTATATGCGGTAGAAGCCACATTGTTGATCCGATGATCGTCACAGAATCGAGTAAACTTCTGACTGACGAACTGTGGTCCATTATCATGAATAATGCGTCGAGAAACACCAAATCTGTAGATAACGTGGTGTTTGATAAAGCTGATGACATTGGACGTCTTGACTTCAGATAAAGGAATAGCCTCGGCCCACTTGGAGAAATAATCGGTTATTGCGAGAATAAACCGATGACCTTTTGATGACGGCGGATTGATCGGGCCGATAACGTCCATGCCCCAAGCTTCGAAGGGCCATGATGCTGCTATTGGATGTAGAAATTCTGAGGGTTGATGAATAAAATCCGCATGGATTTGACAAGCTTTACACTTGTTTGCATATTCGATGGCATCTGATACCATAGTGGGCCAATAATAACCCATACGTCGAATACGGTCCTGAAGTTTTGGTCCAGGTTGATGTGCTCCACAAATTCCATCATATGCTTCACGAATAATCTACTGAGCCTCATCACCGGCAATACATCGAAGAAGTAGACCGTCATAAGCTCGACGATATAAGGTTTTTGTAGTATGATTGTAATAGAATCTGAGTGACCGTCGTCTGATAGATGCTGCTTCACTCGGATTATCTGGAAGAATATCATACAATACGAAGTCTAAGAAAGGAAGTCTCCAATCTTTATCTGTATTCTGAGTCTCAGTTGAATTACTGAAGATGAATTCCATGCTAGAATCAGATAAAGTAGATAATAATTTACGACTAAATCTAAATCCTCTTGTTGCGTTGACATCATGTGATGTTGATTCTTCAATGTCGACTGGAAGTCCTAAAGTCATATTGTTTTCGAGATGAAATAGCTCTCGATTGCAGACAACAATCATCTGTTGTCGTCTAATCGGGATAGCTAACACTGCAGCAAGATTAGCAAGAGCATCAGCTTCTGTGTTACATGCTCGTCTAACATGTTCAATGAAGAACTCTTCAAACGAAGAAGCCATAGATATAGCCGATCTATGATAAGGAACCAGATCTTGATGGCGAACTTCATAAGTGCCCCTTATCTGATTGACAATGAGTTTAGAGTCTTCGTACGCTTCTAAATGTTGAATATTTAGATGTTTAGCGAGTTGAAGACCAATGAGTAATGCATTGTACTCGGCTACATTGTTTGAACATGGCTAATCGTGAGAATAAGCCCTTTGGATAGTAAGACCTTCTGGCGACACAAGAACGATTCCAACTCCAGCGACAATATCACCATTAGGACCTATTCTTGAAGCTCCATCAAAGAATATACGCCAGGTAGGATCTTCTTCAGCAATTTGGTTTGAATCTAGGACTTCATCTAGGATTTCATCATAGAGTTTTGAATCTTCTGGAATTGAATGAGCAGCCAGAAAATCAGCTAAAGCTTATCCTTTGACTGACTTTTTGAGGAATATAGTGCATATCGTACTGAGCAAGTAAGATTCCCCAGTTAGCAAATCGAGAATTCAAAACACTAGGTTTCTTTATCATAACCCGTATAGGATTGATCCTGGAAATGACATGAATAGTCTGGCCAATGATATAATATCGTGTCTTTTGAACAGCGAACATCAAGGCTAGACATTCTTTTTTGACTGGTGAATATCGAGGTTCAGCTCCGGTCATAGTACGACTGAGATAGTAAATGACTTGTTCATGACCATTTTTATTCTTTTGAGCAAGCAATGCACCCAATGAATGACTCATTGCTCGGGTATATAGGAGGAACGGTATTCCTGAGACGGGAGGTACCAATACTGGAGGGCTCATCAGATACTGTTTTATATTATCGAATGCTTTCTGACATTCATCATTCCAGACGAAAGAAACACCTTTCTTCATGAGTTTATTGAATGGTCTGCAGCGTCCTGAAAGATTAGAGATGAATCTCCTGATATAAGCGATCCTTCCTTGAAATCCTCGTAGCTCTTTTAAGGTGCGTGGAGGACGCATCTCTTGGATGGCTTTGATCTTCTCGGGATCCACGTGTATACCTTTAGAGGTAATGACGAAGCTGAGAAATTTATCACTAGAGACGCCTAAGAAGGACTTAGTAGGGTTCATCTTTAATTGATGCTTACGCATTAGATCAAATATAGTCTTCAAATCTTGGATATGGTCCTCCTTTTGTCGACTTTTGACTGCAATATCATCAACGTAGCATTCGACTATTTTCCGCAAATGTTTACGGAATATAGTGCTCATAGCTCGTTGATAAGTTTCTCCTGCATTCTTGAGACCGAACGGCATAACTGTATAACAGTATGTACCAATCGGCGTTCTGAAAGAAGTGTGCTTCTCATCATCTGGAAACATTTTAATCTGATTGTACCCAGAATACCCGTCCATGATTGACATCCGTTCAAACCCACAGGTATTATCGATCATGACATCAGTAATTGGTAGAGGGAATTCGTCTTTAGGACATGCCGCATTGAGATCGCGGAAGTCTATGCAAACTCTGATCTTGTCAGTCTTTTTAAGAACAAGAACTATGTTAGCCACCCAATCGGGATGTTGTTCCTCTCGAATAAACCCAGAGGCCATGAGTTTATTAACTTCAGCTTCAATTGCATCCATGATGTCTGGACGAAATCGTCGCTGTTGTTGCTTGACCGGTTTAGCGTTCGGTAATATATTGAGCTTGTGAGTTGCGATTTGTGGATCAAGTCCTGGCATATCTTCATAACTCCAAGCGAAGACATCAATATAGTCACGAATGAGTTTGATCATGTCTTGCTTATCAGTTTCTGAAAGACTTTCACTGATGAATATTGGCTTAGGAGATCCCTCTTCCCCAACATCTATTTGAACAAGTTTATCTTCAGTCGGAGGTTCTTTTTGCTCAAATCGGAACTCCCATTGATTATCTAACCTTTGGACCCATTGTTCTGATTCGGGTGAGATTTCAAAATCATCTTCGTCTTCATCACTTTCTTCAGAACGGTCAATGGAGACCATGTTGGAAGACAGAATGTTGCAGTAGAAATCACCGATACTCGTATCGGAATCCCAAGAGGTGGTACTAGAAGAATCAGATCTCTTATCTTCGTCAGATTCATGATCTTCATGAACAATATTGATAAAAGGAGTAGGAGCAGTATAACCCAATCCGTATTTTGTTCTCCCATATTTCAGAGGAGGAATCCGAATAGGCATTTTTCTCCCTTTTCCACTATTGAGGCCAGTTCTGAAGTCATAGCCCATATTTTTAATGATGTCTTTAGATTGCTGACTATAACGACGTAGTTGTAATCTTCCAGTATCATCGTTTTTGTCCTCGTCTTCTAAATCAGAAGGATTTTGGGGCCCTTTGTAGAAGAATATTAGAAAGTCTCCTGGCTTTCTGCTGGGAACTAGAAAGTACGAAGATTGTACTGGTTCTAGGGATACATCTGTATGAACAGTCTGTACAACTCCTATGGTTATTGTGTTCAAGTCATCTAACAAATGTAAATAACTATGAACATAATTACACACATCAATATACTGCAAAGATGGAGACTTTTCATTAAATTCAAAAGCAGCAGTATTTACATTGGAAGAAGGCTGAGCCTTAGAGATCTTAGCCAAATCAATGACTAAGGGGGAGAAGAAGAACGAGAAGAAGCTTTGTTTCGATTAAGATCGATAACAAACGGCTCAGAAGAGGTGAGCTCCCTTGAAGTCTGAGATGGAAGAGTAGTCTGCCCTCCAACTGGGATTAGCAGAGTATCCTGTTTTATATGTGAAGATATAGGAACTGTAGTACGCCCACTGACAGGAATGATCAGTGTATCTTGAGTAGACGACTGAGGTAATGGAGAAATCCGTCCACTCACTGGAATGATGAAAGAACCTTCTCCGGAAGTTTTGGGAGATTGTTGCTGAGTAGTTCGACCTTTAATAGGGATTATTAAAGTCTCACTCTGTGAATCTTCTTTCTCCATAGCTTGTATCACCCTTGTATACTCTTCTTTGTACATCCGGGAATCATTGAAATAGGCTTCAACCCCATGGAAGGGATTTATATCAGCGACTTCTTTTTGTACTCTTCCATTGCTGTCAATGTATTTGAAACACTGATGAAGAGTAGAAGGCACCACATTATTTTCATGAAGAAATGGCCTCCCCAAAAGAAGATTGTAAGATCCCACGATCTCGATCACATAGAAAGTGACTTTGGATCTGAAATCGCCTATCTGAAGTTTCATATGAATCTTCCCCAAAGGCTCACTTTAGCTTTGATTGAATCCCAGGATAGTGGTAACCGTCTTAGAAAGCTTGTGAAGAGGGATTCTTAGTTCATCCAACAGACTCTTTGGTATTATGCTTATAGCAGACCCTGGATCAATGAGGATACGATCTATCTTCATTGTATCGATATAACCGGTGTAGTAGAGAGGCCGATCATGTCGATTATCTTCCAGTAGCATGTCATCTTGTGTAAAGGTGATATTTGGGATAATCTCCAGTATATTGTTGCAATATAAGCAAGTGGCAGGTTCTGCATATGGCTTCTTTAACTGTGCAAGACAAGAGTCTGCCTGAAGAAGTGCTTCACTTAACGTCTCTCGAGTCTCTTTGGAAAGACGTAGAAGTTCAAAGAGTGACATTCTAGCTGGAGTATTAGCAAGTTGAGCTAAAATGTCGAAGTTATAAGGCTTCTGAAGTCCAAGAGGAGAAGACTTCTTGATTGGCTTATCAAATCGAGCCTGTTGTTTGCCTTTCTCAAGAGCTATAGGCCTGGAAGGAGCAGGTTCAACTGGTGCAGTGGAAGGAATAGGTGCAGTGGATGATTCTTCTTCAAGAGGAACATTAGGAGCATCTTTATCAGTAGGGGGGTATCAGGAGTATCCTCAGGATTCTTGGAATAATCCTTTAAATAAGATTTCCCTGTTCGAGTATTACCAACAAGTGCTTCTTCTTTGTCTTTTGGCTCTGTGTCAGAAGTAGACCCAAGAGAAGTCATATGACATGACTTAATCTTTCCAGTCTTCTTGGACTTTCGAGAAGTAGTCTTTTGAAGAGAAGGAGATTCAAAATCTGCCACTAGATCAGGATGTATCCACATGATTTCTCCTGTTTCCATAGTGATCGGCACTAAACCTTCAGCTTATGGAGGAGGAATATTCACTATATCAAGATTCGCCTTGGGAATATGAATGATCCCACTTTCAAGGAGTTGAGGAGGAAAATCTCTAAATTGCATAGAGACGACATTGGAGGTGACGGTTTTCTCTTTTGGAGTAAGGGAGATAGCTCCAGATTTAATCATTTCTTGGATCTTTCCTTTCAGTACATAACATGTACGAATTGTATGACCCAACATTCTGTGGTATGGACAGTATTTGGGATGATCTATCTTACCAGCTTCATCAGGTTTCTTGATTTCAGGTAATTATATTTTATTACCTTTCAGCAGACATTCAAAGATACCAAGGACATTATCGTCATCAAAAGAGTATTCTTCTTTAGGGCGAGGTGTTCTTGGTTGTTGAGTTGTAGAGGTAGGAGAAGTTTGAGCATTTGATGCATCTTTGCTCTGAAGATTAACTTCAAGGGTTTCTTTTCCCTTGCGAGCATTAGATTTAGCATTATTGTTAATACCTTGACCTGTTTTTTTGGGAGTCATCTGCACTCCTAAACCTTTAAAGGTTCCAGCAGTAATTTCTGCGGCCTTGGCACTAACTATGAAAGAAGGCCAGTCTTGGAATTGAGTAGATCCTGTCCACATGCTGATGATGGGTAATAAGTTTGATTTGCATGTGTCGATGGTGACAGCATCAGGAGTTCCAAGAGGCATCTTCAGAGCCTCTCTTCGAAACCGTTCAATGAAATCCTCTGTAGTTTCATTATTTTTCTGCTTGATTCTAATAAGAGCAGACATAGTCATGTCATTGAGCCCTTTATAGAACCGTTCAAGAAACATCTGTTTGAAACCGGCAAATGAGGTAATACACCCATCTGGGAGACTTCTATACCATTCATAAGTCGTTCCCTTGAGACATCCAACAAACACCCGAGTAAGAAGGGCGTCGCTTGGTTGCAGTTGGTCAGTCATCACTTCAAAGTGATTAATAAACTGACTTGGAGAAGTGGTTCTATCATAGAAGGAGATAGTAGGAGGCTTGTATTTAGGAGGATACGATACTTGCTTCCATTCTATCGGATAAGGTTGCTTGATGTCTAACATTTGTAAACCATCTTTTTGTTTGAATGCCTCGAATTAAGTTTTGAGACTCCTCAATTCTTCATTAACAACTCCAGAAGAATGTGGAGTTGTAGCTTGTAGAGAATAGTTAGGAGGAGGAACAGCATTGTAAGTACTACCCCCAGCTCCAGAGAGACTAGGATTTGGTTGAGCTGGTCCAGGAGTATTGGATTGTACTGCTGGAGGAACTTGTACTGGACTTATAACAGTGTCAATTGGTATAGTATCTGGTACATTCTGTCGATTTTGCATCTGTATTGCCATGAGTTCATACATCGACTTCATAGTATCAGCCATAGACTTCATTTACTGCTCCAAAGAAGCAATTCTTTGTTCTTGAGGAGTTAAGGAAGAAGAAGGTTCATCAGTATTCCCATCAACCATATAAGTCATGACTGTACGAGGGATTATTGATGAGCTGGTGGATATCGTTTGTTCTGAATCATTGCTTTGTGCATCAAAGTCAATTATAGGAGAACTACCCCCAGTAAAAAGAGGTGGGAAATTAGATTCTCCAAGGAATTCAGAATCATCTTCAGAAATTAAAGTCCTTTGACTAGAGGCAAGGACTCTTGCTCTGGTGCCTCTATATACTCCATCTGGACTATCATCTCTACCCCTAGTATTCCGAGAGGTCATGTTGACAGAAGCAAACAAAGGCTCATCTTTATCAGGCATAGGTTCACACTGAATCCGATTGAAGACATATTGTCGTTTTGTTTGACATCTGCATTACATTGTGACTCTTGGCTGGAAATCACACTCATGATCAACATAGTCCTGAACCATTGATTGACATCTGCATTGAATTATGACTCTTAGTTGGAAGTCACATTCAGCATAATCCATTGACACAGAATTATTCCTTCTCTTCTGTTGAAGGTGTTCTCGTAAATCTATCTGTGATAACTGAGGTACATCAGAGAACAATCTTTGTGTATTTTTAGGAATATATTTCTGGTTCTTGGATTTTGATGGCTCTTGATTATATAGGGAGTGATTAATATGAGCCACATAATTTCTAGCATACTCTGTATCCGGATCTCTTATCTTCATTTCCGATTGGTGTAGTTTCTTAACACCAGAAGTGCTTCCCAAACGGGTTTGATTAAGTTTTGTTCTTAGATCAGTTGGAGGTAACACATTGGTTTTTGAAACTTGGAGTTTTCCTTCCATTGATCTGGATATTTGCAGAGAAGGAAGAGTTGAACCACCCCCTTGATTAGGAGTTGGTAACAGACCCTCTTTTCTAGACAAATTCTGTGCCCAATTCAAAGAAGTCGTAGAAGAAGACATTAAAGAATGTTTCTTCTTAGACTTATTCAAGTTTTGAGACATAGAATGTCCAGAAGGAAGAGTAGTCAAAAGACCATCTCCTTTTCTTTGACTAACAAAATTGTCAGTCAAAGCTGTTCCTGAAGTAAAGACTACAAGAGCAGAAGAAACAACTAAAGAGTTATTTCTTTTCGAAGGTACTTTGTGTGGAAGACCACCCCCAGTTCTAGTAGAACTTGGTAAAGAAGAAGAGATAGCTAAAGAGCTATTCTTCTTAGATGAAATACACGCTGAAACAGGCTTGGCTAAAGAACCAGTGCTGTTAGTGTGACTTTTGATTTTAGAATTACATGCTGTGGCTAAGGAGCCAGTACTGTCAGCGTGATTTTTGACTTTGGAAATACACGTTGGAACAGATTTGGCTTAGGAGCCAGTACTGTCAGCGTGACTTTGAATGTGAGACTGCACGCTGGAGCAGGTTTGGCTAAAGAGCCAATACTGTCAGCGTGACTTTGGAGTGTGAGATTGCACGCTGGAATAGGTTTGGCTAAAGAGCCAGTACTGCCAGCGTGACTTTTGACTGTGAGATTGCACGCTGGAACAGACTTGGCTAAGGAGCCAGTGCTGTCAGCGTGACTTTTGAATGCTGTCGTCTTTGAGCGCACAAGAGTGTGCGTGCTTGTAGTAGAGTCTTTGCCAGTGTTAGGAGTAGACACTGTGGCAGAGACTCCACCATTGACTGCCAACTGATTCTTAGGGACATAGATAGAGCGTCCCTTTGACTTGGCAGTGGTGATAGAGGCTGAAGTGGGCTTGCCACCCTTAGCCCGCTGTATTTTTTCGTAGGCGAGTTGATCGAATTGGATCAATATCACCTTCTTCGTCGAGCCGACTGACGAAGTGTCGCATTGAGTTGTTGCCATCTCAGAAGAGGAGATGGTTTTCTCCAGCAGAGTCGCCAATTTGTTTTTCATAAATAAATTCACTTTATTTATTGTGTATCTGGGAAAATTACAACTGTAGGAATCTGATCTAGAAGACGATCGCTTTATCCCTTGGACTATGCAAAGAAGAAAAGCTCTCAAAATTTTGACAGTAAGTTAGATAAGTAGTATCTGTATAATGAATGAGAAAAAAAAACTCTATTTATAGAGTCAAAAATAACTGAAAGAATAACTGTCTTCACAACCTGTACCTAGTTGAAAATCACGCAGGATTTAACATACGCAAGGTTGTGAGCAGTTACTGGACGTGGCCTGTAACTGTTGGACACATGGCAATCATGCATGAGTCGTGTGCAAGTTACAGGACACGCAGGCGAGAGATCAGTGGCATGGCTGCCACGTACTCCAATTTGATGAAATCCACGCAGACTTGTTGAAGACGAAATCCATGCAGACTTGGGTCAGAAAGCTTCAAAATCTACGCAAACTTAGGGCAAGAAACTTCAGAATCCACGCAGACGTGGGGCATGAAACTTCAGAATCCACGCAGACTTGGGGTAGAAAGCTTCAAAATCCACGCAGACGTGGGGCATGAAACTTCAGAATCCACGCAAACTTGAGACAGAAAGCTCAAAATACACGCAGACTTGAGGAAGGAACATATAAGTTCAAAATACATGCAGACTTGAGCCAGAAGGCTCAACATATACCCAATATTGAGGCAGAACTGCCAGCTGTCTTGATTCGACGTGTCTCGACTGACACAAAATCTCTGACAATGATTGCCTTTGTCAGTCGTATTAAATAACAAGAAGCTCTTTTGGTACGCCAACTTGGTGAAGGCAGAGTCTTACTGAAGAAGATTTCAAAAGTCACGCAATAGTCGGCTGTGATCTCTCGAGTTTCGCGCATACGTGGCATACGAGAAGACATTCTTCGACCGTCGTGCTGTCAGTCATAATGACACTCTGACAAAATGATGAGCTGTCTCCCAGCGTGACTTTTAAATATTGTCCTGATCAACTCAGCGTGACTTTTGGACTTGTTCTGATCAACTCAGTCGTGACTTTCATTTTTAAGGCCTACACTCATACTCCCACGTTTGACTCTCCCAAGGAGCGATGAACGCAAGCAACATGAACTAAACTGATAGTCTTGCGCTTGAGGTCTCTCCCCTTGGTCAAACAGGGACACGGGCCTTTCCTCATACGAAAAGGTTGGTACCAATAACCGTTTTCGAATGATCTAGGACACGGTTCGGGTCCAGAATATACCGTTGTAATTAGGACACATGAAACATGGCATGTGTCCCGCATAACGACGACGAAAAACAAGATAATAGGACACAGATACCTCTCTGCCGATTCTGGATCTGGGCCTGGGCCAGGGCGAACTGCTGAGGCCTCTGTTGCTGGAACACTTGGGCCTGAGGCGGCAATGGCCTCGGCAATAGGTACTGTTGCTACTGGTGACCTGGAGCTGGTACTGGTGCTGGTGCTGGTCCCCTAACCGAGGGACTAGATACTGTCGATGCTGAATCAACTCTGAAAGGGCAGGACCCCACCCTATGATCCGGTGCTCCACACAATAAACACAATCCCAACGCCTTACGACACTCTGACACAACGTGTCCAGGCTTCCCGCAATAAGAACAGCCTGCGACGGAAGGCTGCGCTTGCTTCTGTTTCTGCTGAGGGTACGTCGGGGTCGAGTACTGGACCGACGTCACTGAGGTTGCTTGCCTCGGAGTTCCAATAGTCAAAGCCCTAGCTGCCGGGGCTGGTGCTGAAGACTGATTCATCTGACTATGGGACCGCTTCCGACCTCCGGTCCTGTCCACTATTCTCTGGGAGGTATACTCGTGCCTCCTTGCTGCTCGCAACACCGCATCATAGGTCTGATGCTAGAACTGTTCTACTGCCAATATAATCTCTAGGTGAAGTCCCTGCTGGAACCTCCGCGCTCTGTCAAACTCGGTTGCCACCAAGGTGGGAGCAAACCGACTGAGTCTGGAAAACTCGGCCACATATCCGTCGACCGTCCTCCCCATCTGCTTAAGATTACTGAACCTGGTCTGCAAGTCATACCGAGCCACTGCATCATAATACTTGGTCTGGAACTTTTCGCTGAACACTACCCAGGGGACAGGTGTTGTCAATCCTACTGCTTGTACGGCCCACCAACTGCGGGCTAGATCCAATAACTGTAGGCGCACCACAGCCACCTTCTCGTCTTCTGGAGTCTTCGCGGCTTCGAGAATCACCTCTATATCTTGTAGCCAAGCATCGGCAGCAATGGCATCCTCGCTGCCATCGAAGAATGGAGGGTTCAGGCGCTTAAAACTGTTGACCGTACTGTTCCCTCGGGGTCCACTTCTATTCAGAGCATCTTCCACTGCCTGGTGCAAGGCATCGCCTCTACGATCCTGGGAAGCTAACAATGATCTGATGAGACCCACCAAAGTGCCATCATCAGGATCTGCAGGCTGGACAGGCTGAACTGGCGGCTCTCCTCCAGTAGGTATGACTCGGGAGGCTGCTCCTGAGTGCTGGGCCTGATCTTCTGGTTGCTGCTGGTCCATGGGAGGTGCTTCTCCTTGCTGATCGGCAGGTCCAGGTTCAATGCCGCTGAAGAAGACGACATGGGAACAATAAAGAAGGATCAGGATAGATTAACGATTACAAGCATGTGATCAGGACAAGAATTTTCAGGAATCAAGAGGATACGAGCAGAGATCAAGGGCGAGTACCGATTGAGACATCTATTCGGTAAACCCTCACACATCTTGATTAACAAGACCTGCATGGGCCACCACTTAAACCATGTCACGCCCCAGAACCAGAATACTGGAGAGCGGGGGCAGACATAGCCAGCTACGTATAACGGAATGGAATCTACACCGCTATACGGTCACGGCTGTCTAGATATGTGAGGGTTTCACTACAATCCATCAGTCTCTTAAGGTCATAAAATAGCCTATTGTCTCAATCTCAGCCAACTAATAATAGTTACAAGATGTTAGATCACCAAATATACAATTGTAAGGCGTCCCAAATATTACATATCCAGATGATCATGAGGCTAGTCGTTACAAAATATGAGGACTAGCAAGAGTTCAGTCATACATGATCAATCTCCGGGGCTTGTCAAACATGTTACAGCCCGTAGGCAGACAGTAAGTAAGTACAAGCGAGCTAACACTTGCTCGTCGGCTAAATGCCTCAAAAGAATAATTTACAATATTACAGTAGGAGAACAAAAGAAACCCACTCGATGCCCTGGTTACGCCTGGTAACTACCATCGGGCTGGAAGACAGGTAGATCCTTTGCTGCTGCTCCGGTATCTGGCCATACAAAACCAGCTGGGTCAGACCCCAGGAAGAGCAAGTGCCACAAAGGAGGCCACAAAATAAGAACCAAAGCCAGCAAATTAGCACAATAATATAATTACATAATAAGAGACAGTAATTTAAGAAAAAGCATGATGGGTAATTATAAAAGATAATCTTGTATAGAATCACTAAAAGACAGGACATATGGAGAAGCATGACAGGATGATATACGATGAGATAACCATGGGACTATTCAGATAGCTAGGTTACAACCCGTAAACCAAACAAGGACCGGGGTTGTAATCCTTCGTCTGAACGGAACTTGGTTTCTCTTGCCATTTATCGGCAAGATAAATATAAGAAATCAGGTCAAGTAATAATCTGGAGTGACAATCATTATAGTGACAATCTGGAGTGACAATCCTTCAATCATTCTGGTACAATCTTACAATCAATCAATTCTAGACCATACTATACTGGACCAGACTCCATCCAAGCAATCACGGCCAATCATTGCCTACGACTTTCAACATTAACTAACTAGGGTTATCACAATCCTAGTTACTAGCAAGATGCAATGAGATGCTACAAGTAGTCACAGGCCCTGCAGCTATCCAGGTTATCCAGGCAATCATTATAGTGACAATCTAGAGAGTATAATGCATTATAGTGACAATAGAGTTCAATCGTTTAAGTGACAATGGAGGGTGCCCCACATAACAGCGGGCTGGAAATGTGCCCTACTCGTCGGCAGGCTACAAGTCCAATCATTTGCGGCCGGGATAACGGGATCGCCTGTAACTAGGGAACATCTCTTCATGACTAGTAAATTATACAAATTATTAACCTTAGTCTAATTCAGTAGGTACTCCTGACCGTGGTACTCAGGAGTCCCCTCCTAGACATGATACAAGACATGACTGGATTATTTGTACAAGCACAATCGCCCACGGTGTCAGGATTAATTATACAGGTCATGTCATGTCAGATAGCTGTCGTAACAGCTATTCAAGATGTATCAGGTCAGGTTATCATATTAAGTGTACTAGTCAGGAGTGTGCCACGACGGGCCACTTATCAGGTCATACTCAATTATCAATTCCAAACATATCCAGTAAATTCGTGATTATCAAGTTCAGGACAAAAGGCGTAAGGATATAAAATGGACGTAAAATATCTAATAAAATATCAATATACAGGGCTATAGAAGAGCCAAGCTTAAAGAATTAAGACCAAAACTCCAAGAGCCAATGGGTCAAGCAAGGGGTCAGGGGGCAGCGTACGTAAAAGTCACGCACGCAGGGCAGCGTACGCAAAAGTCACGTACGCGAGGCACGCTCAAGTCTGCGTACCAAGGCACACCCAAGTCTGCGGCGTACGTGAAAAGTCACGCACACAAGAGAGCTGCGTACGTGAAAAGTCACGCACGCTCAAGGGGAGCAGCGTACATAAAAAGTCAATCACGCTCAAGGGAGCAGCGTACATGAAAAGTCACGCACGCTCAAGGGAGCAGCGTACATAAAAAGTCACGCACGCTCAAGGGAGCAGCGTACATAAAAAGTCACGCTCGCTCAAGGGAGCAGCGTACATGAAAAGTCACGCACGCTCAAGAGAGCAGCGTACATGAAAAGTCACGCACGCTCAAGGGAGCAGCGTACATGAAAAGTCACGCACGCTCAAGGGAGCAGCGTACATGAAAAGTCACGCACGTTCAAGGGAGCAGCGTACATGAAAAGTCACGCACGCTCAAGTCTGCGTACGCACAAAAGCACGCACGCAGGAGACACGCTTCCAACAGGAAGCGTATCCAAGGCTCAGTGGCGTAAGCTAAGAAGCTCTACACACTGCTCACTGTCTTCTCCAAACAGCAAGAACACCATGATAATCCCAAAGCTTCAAAGCATCACAACTTAGCCATCCGAACTCCAAATCCGGATTTCCAAGGCTCCAACTGGAGTGAAACTGAATGCTCTTCCACATAAAAATATCAAAACCCATAAACATCCAACTAAAATAGATCAAATCATACAAAATCCAAAAATAGGAAAACTTAGATCTAGAGCAATGGAGACACCAAATCACAAAAAGCCAATAACTAATGTTGATCACCATGTCCTAATCTAGCTAATGGACCAAGAAATAGGGTTCTCATGTAGTGGCAAGATGCACTTGCCTATGGGTGGAGAGTTGTGGAGGAAGGAGAAGAAGAAGAAAATAAATGGTGGTGGTAATGAAGAGAGAGAGTGGTAGGTGGGGATTATAAAGAGGGAGGATGTGGTGTGTTGAGGGTGTAGCATATGTTAAGGTGATCCAATCATATAGAACCAAACCAAACCAACCCAAACAAATTAAACCGAGCCAAGTTAAAACCCAAAATACGAGAAATACCGAAATTCCACAAGTTGAAAAAAATAAAAATACATGCCAAAAATCAGATACGAGTATAAATACGGATTACGGGAAATGAGGGTGACACAGTATCACTTAGTTGCTTGCTCAAAATAGCAACTAAGCAACTAAAGTGTATGGCTTATATAAATAGTATAAACGACACTGGGAAAAGCCCTAGCGATACTGAGCAAGCAATCACCAAATGGCCAATCAAAATATAATGATACATAGTTATTTACTACTCAATCATTCAATAAAAAGGTGAGAGCCTATAATCAATTTTACAACAATAGCAATATGACATGGTAGTGACATTGAAACATTGTGAAATGGAGGATTTACTTTATTTCTCCATAATGGTTGGAATAACTAAATCAATTAAAAAAAAACTCGCAGTGACATTAAAAACATTCATGAACATGCTTAGATTTTTCGAACAACAAAACATCAAAATGGTTTTACGTACTTCATCACGTCATACAATTGAAAAAAAAAACTCTTAAAAGACCTTAGAAGATATATTGCTCAGAGAAACAGAACTTTAGGCATGGCACATCTTCAATACCATTCTCAACCTTGTCTACAATACCTATTCTTTTTTTTTCCTTCAAGTCGACCAAGTTTAATGGTTTCTACGTACGGTTAGTAAGGATTTAAGTCTCAATAGTGTATAACATTTATACAGGTAAAAGGCCATAAAAATGTTTGAGTATGTGCATATTACCAACATACGGTATATAGCAGTACATGTACATGTGCAATATGCCACAATTGAAATAAAGAGACTTCCTTTTCAATAGACAGTTGCTATAGTCTATGCAATTAGCTAAAGGTTAAGCATTCCAGACCAGTATTGAAAAATCATTTAAAAAGAATAAATCAAAGGAAATGAACCTTCAAAAAGTAATCAACTTACATGGGAGGAGCACTAACTTGATGAAAGTCCCATATAGAAAAGCACCCTCAGAGACTTTAGTTGGTATACAACAAGAGTAAATATGGTGGAGGCTTAGTCCATATTTAAATGTATTCCATAGAGAAGAGATGTATACAAGAAACACATTTATCAATTACCACAAGATCCATATAATCTATTAACAGAATTGAAAATAATGACTTCACAAACAATCCATGTTAATTGTAACCACAAATTGCTAGAGCAATAAGAGCTAATTGATGTAGCTAATTAATGTAGCATGATTTAGCATCATGCTGATTTGTCCGCTGCATGAATAAACAAGCATCCAAACAGAATCTGCATGAATATACAAGAAAAGGTTGAACCTGCAATCTTCCAACAGTGTCTACTATGACCATATCAAAATATTTTCATTAAATAAGTGGAAAACTAGAAATTTACGAAATTTTGCATTTAAATTAGAAAATTGGTACTTTCCTACTATTAGAGCATTTGATCAAACACCTTGTGGGCGCAGGATTCCGAGTAGCTATCAATGGAGTTAGAGATCTCCTGGACCATGAATACGAAGAGCAAGAACAATTCCTAGGATATATAGCATTGGAAAGAACAGGCAGTACAGACGCGATTGCTGTTCTTTTGCCCGTCGAGCTCCATGTACCTTCTCCAGCTTGTCCCGAAGAAATGAGAGGCGAGTGTCGGAGAAGGAGTGGGTTAAGCATATGAGGAGGCTAAGAAACCTGCGACTGCGCCCGCCTCAACCTCTTATAACCATATCAAAACCCTAAAATTAGAGGAAGAGGAAATTTTAGCATAAATTCACTCCATGCATAGAGAAGGAAAAAAGAATACCTTCCATAGCCCAAATGGAGCCATACTCGAGTCGTTCTTCGACGCGCGGCAACCCCGCAGTAGCGCCTCCACTCCTTCTGTGCTCAGTGGCTGACGCTTCTTGAGGCCCTCGTGACCCGGTCGCCCGACAACAACCGCACCTCTCCATCACCACCGTCGTCTCCTCCCCTTCAGCCGCATCCTTCTCCTCCGTGCACCGCATCATGAAGGAGATCTCCACGCGGATGGAGAAGTTCGCCCGACTCATGGGCGGTAGGAGTAGAGGAAGATGGTAGAGAAGGAGAGGAGGAGGAGAAGAAATGGAGAGAGGAAGAGAGGAAATAGAGCATAGTTGTTAATTAGGGCTACTTCTGAGAGAGAATTTTTTTCGAGATCGGAAGAATTAGAGTATTAAAAAGAACCATAGACCATCATCAAATATAAAAGTTTTAAAAATTTACTATAATGGCAGTCGAAAAAATCGCGCCAATTTTTTTCACATATATTAGTTGACAGTTATAACCAACCCGTTAATAAAAAATGGTATTTCTTGACGGATCATCTAAAACCGTCAACTATTATACTATAAAATTATTAAATTGACATAAAACAATGCATTTCTTGACGTAAGGTGAAAACTGTCAAGATAACCCATTTTCTTGACTGTTTTTCACGACCGTCAAGAAATAAACCATCAGGAAAAGTCATTTTTCTTGTAGTGAGGTTACTTATCAAGATTACTTGTCAAGAGTACGCCTCGGCGGGCCACTATCAAGATTATTTCATGTCATATTGCTTGTCAAGAGTGCACCATGACGGGTCACTATCAAGATTATCATGTAAAGTCACATCGTCATGTTGTGTTCATGTAAGTGCACCACGGCGGGTCACTATCAAGGAGTTATTATAGAGTGTACGTGCCATACCAAGATCGTGTTTAAAATTCAGAGTATATGTGCAACATGGAAAATAACATTATAGGACCTAGTCAAGTAAAGAGTACAAGCAAAGTCACAACTCACACTAAGGACCGTGGGGGCAAACATGGATAATTGCAAGAGAAGGCACAAGGGGTCAATGGGGTGACATGGAGAGCATGCACCCAGGGCTATCCGCCCAAGGCTATACGCCCACATGCATGCGCCCAAGGCTAAATGCATCATGTAGAGCATATGCTATGGAAGGTATGCACCAAAGAGTGCATGCACCCACATGCATGCGCCCATGGTCTATGCGCCCGCATGCATGCACCCACATGAGTGAGGCAGGGTGCACTGGAAGATAAGTCTGGAGACTATCTTCACTGGCTAAGTGGGCATATAACAATAGCTATGCGCCCACATTGAAAGAACTGTGGGCGCATATAGGAGCTATGCGCCCAAGCAGAAGAGGGCATGGATCTTGGACGCATATAAAGGGCTATGCACCCAAGGCTAAAGCTACTGTGGGTGCATAAAATGCCATGCGTCAACACTGTTTTCTTCTTCAACCCGAGAAGATGAGTTCATAGAACCCGTGACCTCTCCAAGTTCACAAATCACTCAAAACAAATCAAAATTCGGGTTTTCAAGTGTCTATTTTGAGTAAAATCAAATTCTTTACAACATGGAACAATCAAAACTTGAAAATAAAAAAGTTTGATACATCAAAACCCAAGATAACCAAGATTTAAGAAAACTTAGATCTACAAGAATTTATCCTCCAAAACCAAAAATGCTAAGTATTAAATAGTCTTAGAAGCTTGTAGGGAAGACAATAGAACAAATAAAATTGAGTTCCTCAATGAAGCAAGTTGCACTTGCCTAAGGGTTTGGGAGAAAATTAATGAAGAAGAAAGTGGATGAGGAAAATAAATGAAATTAAAGGAGGTAGAGAAAAAGGGGGGTTTACCATGATGAACCACTTGTCCCAAACCAAGCCAAAATAAATCAAGCGGAGCTAAACCAAGACCAAACCTAGCCATGCTAGACAAGTCAAAATATGGGTCAAAAATTCGTACACGTATACGAAAAATATGTATAAAGGAAAACGGGAGTGACAATAACTCTAATATTTTGATAGTAATGACATGGACTTTAATACATTTAAACAAATTTGACAGAAATTATATAGTATGTGAATCCAGCTCTCTAAAACTATGTCATCAACCACAACACATCAATTATACTTTTGATGCGGCGACAAAAACTTAGAGTTTGCAAAACATGAATTAGCTAAAGTTTGAAAACTATCTTTAGCTTCTTTTTTTCCTCATTTTAATTTCAAAGTTGTATTAATACTCTCTTTTGTTAGAGTTAGTTAGCTTCACAATTGCACTCCACGAGGAAACAAAAGCCCCATATCAAAAAGGCTACATGATGTACTGCATGAAAATTACGTGAGTAGAGTTGCTCTATCTTTTCAACTTTTCCTTTTAGCCCTTTACTGGTAATTTGTCATCATGTTAATGGGTTCACGTGTTCCACAAGCACTCTATTACTAGCTGGAGAATTAAAATCGTGATGAAAAAAACCTTTTTCGAACTCTCAAACCCAAAGAGAGGCCAAACAAAGAACCAGTTGCCCCAAGTAGGGCTACAAACGAGCCAAATCGAGCCAATTTTTTGTAAGCTTGAACTTGGCTTGACTAGAATTAATCAAACTCGAGCTCGAATTTGAAAAGTTTTTTTTATTTTAGAGCTTGAGCTTGGCTCGAACTTGTTTATATTAAGCTTGAGTTGGCTTGGTTTGAGCTCGAGCTTGATTTGATAAGCAAGCCTGATAAATAAGTTCGATAAACTCAAAATCAAGCTCGCTCAAACTTTATTTCAAACTTGATTTCAAGTTTAACGAGTTCGATTTCAAGCTAGTTAGATTTAAATTCAAGTACCTATAATATTAACAATTTATCAATAAGAATTTAATTAAATTTTTTTCTTAATTTTTTTTAAGGACATATAAATATAAATGCACACAACCATATTCTTATACAAATATATAAAATTGGAATTCAACAAAAAATAAACGAGCTCTTAAACGAGATTCTAAACGAGTCAACTCACAAGCTCATAAAAGAGCCAGCTTGCGAGCTCAAACGAGCCGAGTATTTGGCTCGTTTATTAAACGAGCTCGAAAATGAAGTTTGAACTCAGCTTGTTTACTAGAGGAACCGAGATCAAACGAGTTTTTATTGAGCCGAGGTTTGAGCAGGTCGCGAACCGCTTGGCTCATTTGCAATCCTACCCCAACTTACATTCGTCAATGCTAAGGGCCGTTTCTGTCGTCACACAAAAATACCCTCTCATTATAAATGAAGGGTGTGGCAACAAGGTGGAGTTGAACTGAAGCTGTGGCCCTTCTCTTCCTTCTACGCTTCAGGAGAAACACCTGCTCTCGGACGTACATAGGTGGACGCGGACACGTCTCCCTCCTATATAAAAATATAGAGATATATAGAGAGATCACTCACGTGGAAGTCGAGAATGGAGAGGAAAATGTCCGTTGGGAGTCGCTAAAAGAGAGAGTTTTTGTTTGTCCATCGCATGTTTGCTTCACGCAAGCGGCTGTAGAGAGAGAGAGAGAGAAGGAAAAAGAAAGGAAGAAAGGGGTAGGCTTGGGCCGACTGCGTGGCTTTAAAGACTCATCAATACGAAGAAACCAAAAGAAATACCACACCAACAGTAACCCCAAGCACGACCCACCACCAATAGAACAAACACCTCCCATTAAAAACATTCGATATGAGTTTTAGAAGTACATATTAGCTAGCTTAGGTTCCCCTTCCTTGACAAAACCAAGCAAGAGATCAATCATGAGTACGAGCAGCGTAGGAGGAAACAGCAGCGCAGGCAGTGGCGTAGCAGGCGGGGGAGGAGGAGGAGGGCCGTGCGGCGCCTGCAAGTTCCTGAGGAGGAAGTGTGTGAGCGGTTGCATATTCGCACCATACTTTGATACTGAACAAGGGGCAATCCAGTTCGCGGCGGTGCACAAGGTCTTCGGGGCCAGCAACGTGTCGAAGCTCCTCGTACACATCCCAGTCCACAAGCGCCTGGACGCCGTCATCACCATCTGCTACGAGGCACAGGCACGGCTCCGCGACCCCATCTACGGCTGCGTCGCCCACATCTTTGCTCTTCAACAACAGGTAACTCAATTCAATTAATTACATATGATATCCGTAAAATTTCTAATCTACGTAATCTACTACAATGACAAGCAAGTGTGGATGTTGGCCGGTGGCTGGTTTCTTGCAAGAATTATTTATTTTGAAGTAGAATTAGGGATGACTCACTTTCGAGCTTTTAATTAAGGTTAAGAAGAAGATACTGACAAGAAAAGCAAATTGCCAAAATCGAAAGGTTGAAAAATACATGTGGTGAGGAATTAGATTCTGTTCTGAGAAGAATGGGCTAGTTAGGTTAACACTTAACAAACTCACCGCTTTTTTGTTTCCTTCTCTTCAGATGGTCACTCTCAATCCCATAGGCCCACTAACCCTAATTCTTTTATTCTTTCCTTTAAGTTAGGTTTCTTTCCTTGCTTGGCGGTGATGGTTGTCAATTTTCGTTCAGGTGGTGAATCTTCAGGCCGAGCTGTCGGACCTACAGGCCCATCTGGCCACGCTGGAGCTCCCGTCTCCTCCGCCACCTCCCATGCCACCAGTCTCCCTCTCGCTTCTCGATATTTGACCTCCCGTCAGTCTCCAACTTGCCCTCTGCGCTCGATCTCTCCGTGTTGTTCGACCCTATAATGATGCAATCCCAATGGGCTCTTCAGCAGTCGGCGGTCGAGATTCAGCAGCAACTTGGTGCAGGCAGTAGAGGCGGTCTCACGGAGAGCTCCAGCTGCGGTGGCATCGGCAGCAGTGAGGACGGGGATCTTCAGGAGCTCGTGAGGGAGCTCCTTGATAGGCACCGGACTGGCCAACCTTATCATCATCATCATCATCACCTCCCTGTACTAAATGAAAGGAAGAACCATGAATTATCGCTGCCGGCTTTTCTTGTCAATAACATCATTAAAAAGGTTTGTAGGCGGATTTTAGAATTTCCAATTAATTGACCAAACGATCAACTACCCACTTGCTTATATAAGTTGAATTAATCATGTCGTTTCTTTTTTTCCCCTGGTCTTTAGCATAGCTATGTGGTGAAGCTTGTGGTAAGGAGCCATTTGCTCCTGGTTTTTAGTTGCTGTCGTTTGCTTGTAAGCCTATTTAAAAGCTCTTCTAATAAACATGAAGTTAACTGTAAGTTGCATATACATAAGAGCATCCATCCCTTTAAGTTCTTCCTAGTTCCATATAATTTTGTATCAGTAGCTTTCTTCCTCCACAGAGTGCTTGCTTTCATTCTCTGGGCCAACAAGTAGTATCAGAGCCAACAAGTGATGATGGGGGAATCAAGTTCTTCCCCCTGTCGCCGCACGTCAGGATCGACGATGGCAGTGGAGGAAGCGACGATGGCCGCATCGTGGAGCGGACAGTGAAAAAGAGATGAGGTAAAGTCAAGGATCCGATGCTGACACGGACCAACTATGCGGATTGGGCTCTCTTAATGAGAGTCAACATGCAGGCGCAAGGCTAGTAGGAGACGATCGAACCTGGGGTCACCGACTACGGCGACGATAGGATGGCACTGTCAGTCATACTCCGAGCTGTGCCCCCGGAGATACTGCGGACACTGGCGGTGAAAGACACTGCCAAGGAAGCATGGGACACTGTAAAGACCATGCGGATGGGGGTCGAACGCGTGTGTGAGGCCAAGGCATAGAAACTTCACGCTGACTTTGAGATAATCAAGTTCAAGGATGGCGACTCCGTCGAGGACTTCGTAATGCGGCTCACGGGGCTCGTCAACGACCTGCAAATACTCGACGACGAGCTGTCCGAAGAGAAGGTAGTTAAAATTTTTCTTAGTGTTGTTCCGCCTAGGTACATGCAAGTCGCCATCTCCATGGAGACCATTGTGGATCTCAACACGTTGTCCATTGAAGAGCTTACCGGTCAGCTTCTAGCCGTTGAGGAGAGTTATGATCTCGACGGCGACTCTGGCATCACAGGTAGCCGCCTTCTCCTCTCCGAAGAGGAGTGGATCGCTCGCACAAAGCAGAGAGGCAAGACGAGGCCTTTTCCGACCGCAACAAAAGCAGTGGTCGCAGGCACATCAGGCCAAGAGGTCGTAGCCACGGCAATACGAACAACGACAATGACGACGCTCTAACGGCATTCGTGACAAGAAGGGAAGGTGCCACAATTGTGGCATCTACAGCCACTGGGCAAATGACTGCCGCAAGCCGAAGCGTGATGAGCAGGCCTATCTGACGTAAGCTGACGACGATGAGCCCGCACTGCTGATGGCGCAGGATCAGTGCATGCTCGTCAAGACCACCGTAGGCACGACCAACAACATTGTGCTCGACGAGATGCATGCTCAGGTGCATCTGGGCCGCGAGGACGATCACCACGATGATGCATAGTACCTCGACACCGGCACGAGCCACCACTACCCGGAATGCCAGAAGAGCATGGAGGTGGTGTTCGACCACTCGGCCGGCGACACCGTTTGTCTGGAGTGCGGGCTGGTGCTAGGGACTCACTTCGTCGACGAGCTGGACACTGGGACAATGTTGTTGCTTTTACTAATGTTTCACTAGGCACCATTAATAGAGACGATGAAGTTCTAGAAATACATAATACTTTGGAGGATAACCCTACAGGATCTGCCAGCTACGAAGAACCATCTACTATTCCAGCATGTGAAGATGAGATATGTTTCATGTATACCGGTTCCAAGTCATATGGGGCTGATCCAGATAGAAAGGAGCAACGAAGACCCGGCTCTGGTTCCTCGGGAGGCGTATCTCCGCCACCCACTTCCCCAGTGTTGCAACCTCACCCCTCGGTAGGGCTTCGTCGTACTGGCCTCCGGGTCCCCACGCATCCCGAATATTGCCGCGGTCTTCTTCTTCCTCGGCTACATCTCCAACATCGCCTTCACCAGGCTGCCGCTGAGGCTCGGCTGGCGCATCATGCTTGGCCTCGGCATGGTCCCTTCCGTCTTCATCAGCGTTGGGACCCTTTTCATGCCCGAGTTCCCCCGGTGGCTTATCATGCAGAGCCGCCTCGGTGACGCCAGGAGGATCCTTGAGCGAACTGCCGTCTACAAAGCGGAGGCTCTGCAGCGCCTTATCGACATCAAGTAATGCGCCGGAATCCCCAAAGACACTCCTTTTCGGAGAGGTGAATGCGTCTACCCTTGTTGTCAGAGTTGCCATCGAGATCATACCGCTCCTCGACGTCTAGAAGCCGACCGATAAGTTCTTTAATAGACAACGTCTTGAGATCCACAAGGGTCTCAATAGAGATGGCGACTTGCGTGTACCTAGGTGGAGAACATGAAGAATTTTTTTAACTACCTTCTCTTCGGACATATCGTCGTCGAATAATTGAAGGTCATTGACGAGTCTCGTGAGCTACATTGCGAAGTACTCGACGGACTCACCGTCGTTGAATTTTATTGTCTCAAAGTCGATGTAAAGTTTCTGTGCCTTGGACTCACGCAGCGTTCGACCCCTATCGTATGGTCTTTTCAGTGTCCCATATTTCCTTGGCAGTGTCTTTCACCCTCAGTCCACAGCATCTCCGGCGGCACGGCTCGGAGTTTGACAGACATGGCCATCCTCGTCGCAGTAGTTGGTGACCAGGCTCTGGCTTGGCACGTTTGACACCGCCGAGGACGCCGTGCTCGTCTACGACCGTGAGGCGTTCAGGCTTCGTGAAGAGAACGCCACGCTTAATTTTTCCAACCTCTTCTGTAAGAATGCAGCAGTAGGGTCTTGCTCCTCTTATCGTCGTCTTATGGAGTTGGAAGGAAGAACATTGTAGTTGGAATGCAGCCACATGACCCTCTTCCTCGTCGAGGGTGCGGTTATTCTCGGAGACGAATGAGAGTAAGTGGAAACTGATGCCTCTGCTACTGTCATATGAAGTTGGAAGGGAGCATGATGGTCTCGATACAGAAGTCTTATACGTGGCCAATATCTTAAGAATGTTGTTATAATAGGTCATAATGGTACCATGGATGGTTAGGGTGAAGTGTGGTGGACTAAGTTTAAGGAAAGCTCAATTACACCATAAGGTCCCTTGTGCAGTTTATGTGGTCTGTTGGCAAATTTAGTAGGGTTAGAGAGGAACATACCATTTTTTTTGAAGTCGCAAAATACAAATATTGGCGCCAAGCGATGCTCGAGGAGATAAGCTCCATTATGGAGAACCGTACATGGCACCTCTTCGATCGCCCACCTGGCCACCGTCCAATCGGTTTGAAGTGGGTCTACAAGCTCAAAAAGGACGAGCATGGCACCATCCTCAAGCACAAGGCATGGCTCATGGCGAAAGGCTATGCGCAAAGGCAAGGAGTGGACTTTAAGGAAGTGTTCGTGTCGGTTGCCTGTCTTGAGTCCGTTCACTTGTTGTTCGCTTTCGCCGTGTGTGAGGGGTGTGCGGTGCATCACATGGACGAGAACCTCGGCGTCGTAGAGGTGAATGTCGTATAACAGCTTAGGGGTGAATGATTGAATTAATCATGTTGCTTCTTTTTTTTCTTGGTCTTTAGCATAGATGTGTGGTGAAGCTTGTGGTAAGGAGCCATTTGCTCCTGGTTTTTGGTTGCTACCGGTTGCTTGTAAGCCTATTTAAAAGCTCTTCTAATAAACATTAAGATAACAGTAAGTTGCATATACACTAGCATCCTACCTTTAAGTTCTTTCAAGTTCCATATAATTTTGTATCACTAGCTTTCTTCCTCCATAGAGTGCTTGCTCTTTCATTCTCTGGGCCAACAGTATATAATATTAATCATTTACTCAGGATGGTATTGTAGTTTAATTTGTACTATATATTGATGAAGTATCCTTTTACTACTATTACTTGGTTCCAGTTCCAAAATACAAAGAATTATGATATGTAACAATAGCCGACTACATATCAAGCAAACTCTAGCCCAACTTTATACATATACGTTGTCCAATATCAAACAATCTAATTATCCAAAAATACTATTAAACTAGCAACACTAATCTTAATTTCCAGAAATACAATTATCAAGATTGGCATCATGCATTGCGGTTGGTCACTGAATAATACGCATATCCTAACAAGCCTAAGAAGATAACAAAACCGGTAAATACTAGACTATAGTAGAAGAG
This sequence comes from Iris pallida, assembly GCA_029216955.1. Lineage (NCBI taxonomy): Eukaryota > Viridiplantae > Streptophyta > Magnoliopsida > Asparagales > Iridaceae > Iris > Iris pallida. The sequence goes on from JANAVB010035502.1 coordinate 46,688, forward strand.
TAATATCATAATGAATATAGCTAAGAATAATAGAGAATACAAGTGTACTTAACATTACCTAAACTTTTGAGAAGATGACCATCTATGATTCTGAAAGCTTAAGCTCATCATGATTCCATTTGCCTCAGAGTAGTATACATAATAGGACCCTGCTACATTGCCTGCGAGTAAGATTATGGGCCTACATGGCCAAATTCCATTGGCAGGATATCTGGTGGTGGGCCAAAGTAAATGGGGAGGGGGCAATAAGATTTGGCCATGTGGGTCTGGGGTCACGCCTAATGTCACAGAACGCGGGCAGAATATCATTTCCATACAAAATAACATGCTGAAAGTAAAATAGATTAATATACGCACAGAAACATGGGACACGACCGGACTACTATCGTATGCAATTAGGAACAACAAGTGCACGCCCGAACTATCATAATAACTCTAGAACTCGAGTAAGGAGGCTATAACAACCAGAATAATATCACCATAGCTATGGTAAGGAAGTTATGAAAACCAGAATAATAAGGAGCCCAAATGCTTATAACTATCATTCTCATCCAATAAGACTATTACATGTGTAGCATTCATAATGGGTACAATCGACAACCTACAGTCTACATGCATCCATAGAAATTCAAGAATACGTACCACATGTAATCCACAAATTTATTAATGCCAAAGAAACAGGTCCTACTATAGTATGTCTAACACGAGCCAACGTCCCAACTGTACCGACAATGAATTAGACACGGGACTACATGACCTAACATGAATGCATGAGTATCCATTTTCTATCATCCGGTGTATCATTAGAAATAATAAGTTCATGCCCCGCTCTCGTAGGAGCGATCGTCCTCGCTAAGGAGTGATGCCGCACGAGCCTAGATTGTGCTCATGCAAGGCGGGTTCCATAACGGCCGATTACAGCGGCTGCGACAGGGTCGTCGCACAGAAGTCCCAAGCAGAGACATTAATATGCCAGCAGATATTTAGAGTGAAACAAGTTATTCAAAGGAGGCTCTTTATTGATATTGAAACAAAGATTACATAAGGGGCACGAGGCCAAGATTACAATCACTCAAGCTCACACTTCTCACATTACAAGTCACTCTGCTCTCTCCTCTCTCAATAAACTTGGAGTAGGCCAGCGAAGCTTTAGATAGGCGATGTCTACACATTATGTCCAGTATAAGTTATGACTCCATGCAGTCGCATGCCTCGAAAATGCCAAGGAACTCCGTGCCTAGACGCATCCAAACGAGCTCCGTACCTCGAGCTTCTACCTGTGCCTGCACATAAAAACTGTGTGGTGTCAGTACTCAACTGTACTGGTGGAATAAGCTCATCGCCCACCTATACAAAAACTGATACGTTAATTTACTTTGTGCAACATAGTCCATTCTTTTCAATTGCCTTTCTAATCTTGCCTTAGGATCCGTTTTAGGACATATATCTTGGCATATTTTGTGTCTCTAGACCATTCTTGTGCCAACAACACTAACCTATCAAGTCGTGCTTGCCTTATGGCCCAAAATTAGAGACGCAGCTACACGATAGTGTCTAATTCCCATGTAACCGTGCTACCTCTTTGAGGCAGTGCCTCGCCCCTTACTGACTTGCCTATACTTGTGTTATGACAGTGCAGTCGTACCTCATATATCGAGGTCGTGCCCTGCAAATCAATATAACATAACCAAACTTGCCCTATGACCCACCTTGACTTAACTCGCACAACTCAAATCTTACTTATGCAACTCTATCTCGAGGACCTAACACTCGATGCCACATCTTGTGCCAAAGCACGTCGCCTACGTTGAAGCCAAATCTTAGGCCAAACATTGTGTTCTAACTGTACATGCATTCAACTCGACTCAATCCAAAGGCACACATGCGGGTTGCCGCCATGCCGATTCATCTATATGAACTGGTCACTAATGCCCAGCGCTATCCTGGACTCTTTAGGTTTTGTTAGAAGAACGCTCCTTTCAGTGCGAGGTAGCGAGCCCCCGCTGAAAGTTCTCGCCTAACCCGTGCGGTCATCCAGCAACAAGCTATACATGTTTCTTAAGAACCGGTCCCTATGGCCGCTTGGTCGCCGTTGAGGAAACTCTACCTTGTCGACAAGTTGTCCATGACCATGCAAGACTCGACTCAAACTGACGTCTCACACAATCATTCTATCTATAGTGTTACCATCTCTTTCAGGGCCTAGTTCAATACTTCTCACATCTGAGATGCCTCGACGACCCTTAGTCGCGAGCATTCTTCTTTTTTACCCCATCATTTCATTCAACTCAGGAACAACATTTGAAGCCCCTTTTTCAAAATTCAATGAATCAACCGTAGCTCGTGCCTTAAAAATACCAAGTCCGTGACATCGTGCCTTATGCCAATTGGTGTTCTGGATGAGACTACTGTCCAAGACACTCTATACGACGGGCCTTACGATCGTGAAACCAAGTAATTTTGACAACCGCAGAACACATGAGACAGTGCTTAGAAAAGTCTTCGATAGCCTAACATAACTCAGCCTAACTTAATCGTGCAACAACTTGACGAGCAAGGACTGCGTCAAGCCTTGGACGATGGAACCATGCATGCTTTATGAAGCGTTTATATGGGCAACACCTATGACTTAGGCTAACTCTTAGCTTGTGGCAAATACTAACTTTTCCATCTCCCAAGCCACCAGACAAATGACCGAGTGTTATTTTCAAAGCACGTCGAGCACCAACTCTAAGCCAACCGTTGGACCTTTCCATATTCTAACTCAATTCGACCCGTCGGGATTATTCCTTAGCTATGTGGATTCGTATCTTTTATTATCAAGCCTACTTGTGTAAGTTGAAAACATACGATTTATTATGTGAAGGCTAAGATGAGGCAAGTTCACCGAAACTACTCCACCTGAGCGAAGGGTCATCTCGACTGAGTGATGTCTCCGAGCAAGCCGTTGCAAGGCTAAGTCCGAATGCCGTCGGTGTTTCGATTCCTCCGATTGACTGAGCGGAACGGGGCACTACATCATACACCACTCAGAAAAAGTTTTCCTCGAAACTAACTGAGTACTTACTCGTCGACTTATCACTCGAATGTTCAACGACTCTTGCGTGCATTTCTCCTATGCATTTCTCAAATCTGAGCCACGCTCGTGCTACCCAATCTTTTCTTCAAACTTACGATCTTAAAATCCTCAACACTTTCCCGTTCCTCAAGCTCACTTGAATTCAACGTATCACTTAGTTGGATCGTGCATATATTTTAGGCATCCTAAAATACATGCATTTTAGCCAAGCCTCGTGATAGAGACAAGTAAATAACTAAATTTGAAGTTCAATCGACAAGGTTTTACAGACAATCATTAATTTTGATCGCCATAACTGTCGATTGCACTCGAGTTGCACTCAAAATCCAGGAGTTGATAACATCAACAAAATGATAAACTATAATTACCAGTAAATAACTAAGGACGCCATTATTGGCACTCCTGTAATGTCATCCTCCACTCGTCTTCGATTTTCTATCATTTAAATTCTAAATTTGTCCCTGTACTAACACTATTGGCACTCCTAAAATGTCATCATACACTCCTCCCTCCATACATGCACAAATTAATGTCATTTTAATGCATGAATATATTTGGAATTAGAATGATATAAAATTATAGAGGAGTGCATGATAACATTTTAGGAGTGTCAATAAGGGCACCATAACTAAATTTTAAGTAATCAGAAAGGTTTACTTGTCTGATTTGCGGTTGCTTATGAGTCGACATAACTGGACATGAATGTGTCAAATTTGGAAGAGTATCGATACCCGACCATATCTACAAGCTAAAACATGCCTGAAGGTTTTTAGCTAATCACTAGCATTAAAATACTAGTATCAATTTTGGTTGTGCTATAACTAAAACCAGACACTAACATACGAGCTAACTAGTTGCGTTATGGCCTAAAGTTGGTTGATCCATTGCTAACCTATTGTACTACTAGCTCAATTTACATATTAGAACTATATAAGCTAATTAGGCCTAATAAGAAAGGGTGTTTCGAAGATGCATTTACTAAGCTGGAGTTCACTAACTCTAATACATTATAGGTACATATATGTACTATGGTGACGACTTGTACACGTTACGTTGCTTAAACCATATGCTATTAACTCTAGGTTTCAGGTTGTACGTATATATGTTGATAAGTAAAATGATATGCATAGGATTTTCTTGGATATATTTGATTTTCTCTTTAAAATTTTTGTAAACAAAATAAACAATAATTAAAAGTTACCGGCATCCAGGGAAGTTGCGCACGAAGTACTACCATAAGAGTTAATTCAGATCAATGTGCAGACTTTGTCTGAATGATCCTAGTGGTAAAACTTTTGTTCTATCGGTATCTACTCATTGCACACAACTCGAGAGATAGATCGAACTTAGCTCTGCTAAGAGCAGTGAACTGAGAAAATGAGTAGAGTTTCAATATAGAACTAAGAAAATGAGTATAGTTTATGGAGAGAGTTTCAGTATGTTCAGATTTTTCTAGTATATGATGAAACAGGAGAATACTTCAATTTGTAGAGATGTTCCAAGCTATCACCAACGGCAGAATTTAATGGCATTTAAACCAACCATTAAAGATAAAGAAATAAAAAACATGGTAGAATAAATGGATATGGGAATTTAAAATAGCATTAATGAGCAATTAGTGTTGTAAATTAACGTGTCCAACGTTCAAAATTCAAAAGTAACTAAAGTGGTCATTGACTAATGAACAACAAAAACAATTTTAGGGTCTCAGTCCAAACCCGAACAAAAAATCGAATCGGCATTTGGCGGCCGCAGATGTAGGCACCTACCCGAACCCGTTACATGCACCAAACAGGATGCCGAACCGAGCCGGGCGGGTTGGGCGACGACGATGGCGATCGTGTGTGGCCCATGTTGTTCCCTACACAACTTCACAAGAAAGCAAAGGAGGTAAGTTAATATATTCACCATAGTCCCTTTGTGCACAACTGATATGGGACTAAAAGAAAGTAGAGATTGAGCTTTTTCTCATGTAATGTGTGTGTGGCACACACAACCAACAATCCCCCTCCAAAAGTCAAGATCTGAAGTAATAGAAAAACAAAAAATTTTGGGTAGTTATATACTATGCATAGATGATAATAAAGACTACAACCTTGATTCTCACTTAGTAACTGTCACGACCCGCATCCAGTATAGGGCATGAGTACGTAGATACGTCCAGCCTACGCCGTAGCATCAGCAGTAGAACACTGTATAGGTTGACAGTGCTATCTAGACAGTCTAATAGATAAGTGAATCAACCTGTCAATAGCACACTCATCTTCGAACGGAGGACAATATATATAGAATCTCATACTCAATCACAGATATCTAAAGAATGATAATGGCAACAATGATATAAGGTATGAAAAGATAATTCGAAAATAGTCTAGAACATATATCTAATCCATATCAAAACCAACGTGTCTAAATATCTCTAAATCCACATAAGTACAATATGGAATCATACAATATCTCAAGGTCTAGTACAAATTTAGCATAATAAAATACTAATGCTGACTAGGCTACATCTACTAGTCTCCTCTACTAGGCTGGCTCCTCCTGGGTCTCTTACAGATAGCCCTCATCTACACCTGGTCCATAATAGGTAGGACAAAAGTCCTCCAGATATACTGAAAATATTATCCAGTAAAGATTGGATCGAAGCACAAACTCTAACAGCAGTTCCAATTATATGATAAATGTTATAAAATAGTAATAATGAGTGCACTACATGATGAGAATAAATAACTGAATCATAACTGACAATATCAATATGAGAACTGGACAACATAACTATATAGCAAGATAGATAAAGAGCAGTATGAGAAATATAAATGCAAACTATATGACAAAGCAGGTAATGAGAATTAGAGACAGAGAGGAAAATCTCGTGAATAGGAAATAGACAGGAAAAGAACTGTACTAACTACGTGTTTTGAAGTACTAGTGTTGCCATGTGATCGGCTTGGAAACTTGTATAATACTATAGTACCTGGATAATCATACGTGAGGTGTATGATTAACACTCATAATATTTTCTTTTGCACAATAAAGTTATGATCACACATAAAGCTAGTACTTCCCACATCCTAACTAGTAAGAAGATCCAATCAGGATATGTCATAATACGTGAATCATAGTACAATGTCAATACGATAATCATGCACAGTATGAAGGTAACATCTCATGTCCGAAGATCCAACTGTACCAAATTCGTGTACCATCTTATCAGAAATTAAGTAGAACATCACTAAGTACATGAATCATAGTAAGTATCATATAAAAACTATCAGAGAATGTACTTGTTTGAAATTCGGTGTTAGGTATCAACGATATCCAAAATAGTGCCTCGAAGACCTAAATATGGAATATCTATATCAATTCATGTTTTGGAATCATAAACATGATATACTACCTCAATACTAGGTCTCCAAGTCATTTCTAGGTCAAACTAGGTCAACTAGGTCGATATCTTGCTAAACTAGGTCAAACTATGTCATGTCTAGATTTTAGGTCCATACCTTGTCATACCAAGGTATTCTCGTCTATACTAGGTCAATACCCTATGTATCTACTCATTTTATGTGCACATAGGCACTATATAGCAATATCCTAACCTTTACTCCATTACCCAAACATATTACCTAAACATCTAACATATGGGTAATACCCAAATCTTTACCTTAACCTTATCCTATACCAATGAGAAATAACATAGGTAATCCAATTACCTATGCCCAAGACACTAACTAAATTACCTACTCATTAGATTATACTAACCTCTTACCTTATTCACATAGGTAAACCAATTACCTATCGTTCCTAACATGTGCCTACACCTATTTCCTATTGCCACTGGTGCTATTGCATAATTACTAGCTAACCCCCTCTTCCATTCACCTAATGTCACTGCTACATCTTCGTACTCTTCTTTAACTGGCACCAAGTGCCCACATTACTACTAGTTATTGTAGCTTCTAAGTGTGCACAAGCATCTTGACCTCTTATTATTGTTGCAACAATTTGTCATGTGCAACCTGTGCACAAGTTTCTTCCCTACTTCACACTCTCTTCTCTCTCTACTTCTGTTGGACTAACCCCTTGCCCAATGCTGCCACTAGCAGCAGATTCCTGTCGTTACCTACAGCAGTCCAAGACTGCTGTTCTTCAAACCCCTCTTGCTGCTGTCTTTGACTCTACCTATAGCAATACAATACTATTGCTACTGCACACAGGTAAACCAATTACCTGCTGCTGCTCTAGCTTCTTCTTCTCCCTCTTCAAAGTAGTCCCCTGTTGGCCCATTCCATGGTCACACCCGATTTTAATAATCGACATGGACTTATGTTAATACAAAATATACAGACTGCTGAATCATTTAGGACATGTGAAATCAATATCAACGACCGTCGTACTACTGCATCATTAAGCACACAAATCATCTATCTGATGATTACTTTCATTAGGATCCAGTCCGAGTCATTTTACAATTTATTATGTATTTTATCTTTATTGAGTCTAGGATGTAAATTGTAAGATCGACTAGGTAATACTGTCTTAGGTTAATCTCAGTCCACATTTCTATAAAGCCTACCTATTCCCATACCACTTTACCAAAAGTTCAAATTCATTTTTAACAGAATTTGACAAATATTCATAATTCTCCTAGACAGAACTTAAACCGAGTTCGGCCCGAACTCTGCCCAAGTTCGGTCTATTTGAATTCAAATATCCGTTGCCTCCAAATCTGTATGCAACGTACATATGTGAAATCATTACATCAGAACTCTGCCAGAACTCTGCCCGAGTTCGGTCCCAGAAAACACCTATAAATAGGAGAGTTTTTCATTTCAAATCACTCATTCATTCTTCATCTTCTCTTCTCTATTCAATAAGTGTTTTCACCCGATCAAAAGCTTTCATATCACACCTATACTCCTCTTAGCCAACAGCCAGTAAAATCTATTTCGATCTAGATTTTTTTGGTTCGTAAGATTTGTAAAGAGGTTTTCAAAGTACATCAATTATCTTTCTTGTGGAGCCGGTCGTGCGCTCGTCACCAAGCACGATGTTGTGAAGTTGGTCGTACACTTGTCACCAAGCACGGTGTTGTAAGAGACAGCAAGCTCTCAATTAGCTTGTGCCTTAGTGGATTAACATCGAGCAAGAGTACTCGAGATGGATTAGTCCTCTCAGAGGGATACCAATATACATCGCTGTGTCACTGAGTTTGATCTCTCTATCTCTTGCTTTATTTACTGTCTCTTATTTACTGCCATAGTTTAAAATTTAAATTGGTGATTATTTTCTGCTGCACTCGCACTCACTCTATTCCCCCCTCTAGAGGTGCTCAACGGTCCTACAAATGGTATCAGAGAAGGTTATATTCTAATATAACAAACCTTAAAGAGTATATATGGCAGCCGTAAAATAAATATTCAACGGTGAAGGGCAATCCACAAATAGACCCCCACTATTTGATGGTACAAATTATACCTACTGGAAAACACGGATGACTTTCTTCTTAAAGTCTCTTGACTTTGATCTTTGGTCTATAGTTATTGACGGTTATAAGAAACCGGCACTTACACTGGTTGACGGCCAGCTTGTAGACAAGCCTTATGACAAATATACAGAAGCTGAAAAAGCTAAAGATAGTCTAGATGCTCGTGCCATCAACGCACTGTTATGTGCAATTGACAAAACGGAGTTCAACAGAGTTTCAACCTGTAAAACGTCTCACGAGATTTAGAAACTTCTTAAGGTAACTCATGAAGGTACTTCCCAAGTGAAGGAATCCAAAATCAGTAGACTAACAGGAATATAAATCTTTTAAGATAAAACCCGTGATTCAATTACACAGATGTTCGCACGTTTCCTTGATATTAATAATCCTTTGCAATCTCTTGGTAAAGATTACAGCAATCATGAGAAGATAGAAAAGTACTACGTGCTCTAACCGAGAACTGGAACCCGAAGGCAACAGCAATCATTGAAGGAAATGATCTCACCACCATGTCTCTGGAAACGCTGATGGACAAGCTCATGACCCATGAGCTTGATCTACAAGAGTTTGAAGAAGCAACCCCAAAAGAAAAGTCTATTGCCTTCAAAGCTCAAGCCAGAAAATCTATATACAATGATTCTGATGAAGAATCATCAAGTGGTGATAAACAAGCCTACTAGTAAAGAACTTCAGGAAATTCCTAAAGTTTGAGAAATCAAACAGAAGGAAGAGAGATATCCAAGAAAGTAATGAAGATGAAACCATATGCTTTGGATGCAAGAAGTCAGGCACATGAAGAAGGACTGTCCAAATTCGAAGAAAAGTAGTTCATATGACAAATCAAGATCAAGCAGAAAAGCCACAACCAGTCGAAAGTATGCCAACACAAGTATCTGGCATAAAAGTGATGCCAGTGATACAGAGGAAGAAGATAGACCTGCGGAAATGCCAATGTCTGTCTTTTGGCATTTGATAAGGTATCCTTAAACTCTCTATATGATGATTTTACTTCGATGAATTAGAAAGTGCCTTTAGCAAATTACTTGAAGAACACAGAACTGTGCTTGACAAGTATAAGCAATCTCGAAAAGAGATTAAGGCATGCACAACCGAGATAGCTAGACTGTCAGCTTATTGAAGCTATATTAAAGAGACGTCTCTACTACCGGAACACGGAAGAGATAGCCAAACTCAAAGTAGACTATCATGAGGCTATCCTCAAGGTGATAAGAAGAAAGAGACTATGTCAAAATATAGAGTTATATGACATAGAGAAGAAGAATGCACTTAGTCACAGAACAAAAGACTCTCAAATATGACTGCTAGATATGAAGAGTCTGTTACGATTTCTAAAAAGTTAGAAATCAAGTTAGGCAAACAGTCAATACCTGTGACACAGCCTAAGTTTAGTCATAATGCTAAGCATACACCTAAGAGGACTAAAAATCAGAAAGCACGGAAGAAACACGACTATCACCATGCTTTCACTTATAGGTTTTCCAAGAAACCAAATAAGCATGTCAACACAGTTTCAACCACCACTGGTTCTAAACTAACTTGCACATATTGTGGTACACATGGACACATATCATAGTATTGTTTAGCAAGGAAACTTGTGGACAATCGCACTTTATTGTGGAGACCTAAAACTAATCAATATTGACCCTTCAGTAAATGGATACCAAAGGATTCATTTACTTATTTTGTAGGTGGACCCTCAACCCTTTCATGCTAAAAGGAAGTAGATTCTCGATAACGGATGTTCACGGCACATGACTGGTGAGCATCTTTGTTCGCCATGCTATCGATGAAGAAAGAAGGATACGTCTCCTTCGGAAATAATTTGAGAGGTAATATTATTGGTAATGGCACTGTCGGTATATCTCCTTATCCGGTAATAAAGGATGTTTGTCAAGTCACAGAATTGAAACATAACCTACTAAGCATAGGTCATTTGGCTGATAATGGTTATGGTATCAATTTTGTAAAAGACAAATGTACAATATATATGTCATCTGGTAATCCCGTATATGAAGGGATTAGAGAAGACAATATTTATGTTTTCTTTTTGGAGAGTGCTAATAATGCAGGAAGATGCCTAGTAGCAAATTTAGATAAAAGCTGGCTATGGCACATGAGACTAAGGCATGCAAATATGGACACTATCTCACGACTGAGCACTAAAAGTTGGTAAAAGGACTCCCCGAGATTCCATTCAAGAAAGATATGGTATGTGCTGACTGTGAAAAGAACAAAGCACACAGGTCTACATTTAAATCCATCAACGCTGTAAGTACTTCTACACCTTTGCAGTTGATACATATGGATTTATTTGGTCCTAGTAGAGTCGCTAGTCTTGGAGGTAAGCTCTACACTTTTGTTATTGTTGATGATTTCTCTCATTTTACTTGGGTTTACTTTTTATCAAACAAAAGCGATGCTATTTTTGAATTTCAGGTATTTTACAAAAATGTACAAAAAAAAAAGGCTTCATGATTACTCGTATCCGAAGTGATCATGGTGGCGAATTCGTAAATTCTGATTTCAAAAAGTTTTGTGATGATATTGGGTATTACCACGAATTTTCTTGTCCTAGAACTCCCCAACAGAATGGCGTTGTGGAGCGGAAGAATCGTACTCTAAGCGAAATGGCTAGAGTCATGCTGAATCAGTACAATCTTCCTAAATATTTTGGGCAGAAGCTTTTAGCACAGCCTATCATGTTTTAAATAGGTGTTAATTCGACCTATCTCGAAGAAAACACCATATGAACTTTAGTTTGGAAGGATTCCAAACATTTCCTATTTCAAAGTTTTTGGATGTCGCTATTTTATCCTGAACACCAAGGATAACTTGGGAAAGTTTGACCCTAAAGCAGATGAAGGGATATTTTTCGGATATGCTGCTAAGAATAAGGGATATAGAATTTTTAATAAAAGGTCTATGATTGTTGAAGAATCAATTAACGTTACTTTTCATGAGCTCAATAGTCACAGATCCAGCGACAGTGATGATGAAGGTATACAAGCAAAAATCGAGAAGAGTCCTATGGAAGATCTGACTCAAAAATTTGATTCATTAAAATTCTTACCAGATCATCTAGAGACACTCATCATAGGTGATGTATCGAAAGGTTTAAGTACACGCTCCTCTCTTAGGGATTCTGAAATAGCAGTAAATGTATCTTTATTTCTCAAATAGAACCTAAGAATATAGAAGATGCCTTTTCTGATGAGTTTTGGATTAATGCCATGCAAGAGGAACTAAATCAATTTGAGAGAAACCAAGTTTGGGAACTCGTTCCTAAACCTATTGGTCAATCGATAATTGGTACCAAATGGGGTTTCGAAATAAACTTAGTGAAGATGGACGTAAAAGTGCATTTTTGAACGAATTTTTAAAAGAGAAAGTTTTTGTGAAACAACCCCCTGGTTTTGAAGATTTTCAAAAACCTGATCACGTCTTCAAGCTTAAGAAAGCACTCTATGGACTCAAACAGGCACCTCGTGCTTGGTATGAATGCCTAAGTGCCTTCTTACTTGATAATGGTTTTTCAAAAGGAAGATTTGATACAACTTTGTTTATCAAATCTTTAAATGATGACATTCTTCTTGTGCAAGATGACATTATATTCGTTCTACTAATAAAAAACTTTGTCAAGAGTTTGCTAAGTGTATGTAGAGTGAATTTGAGATGAGTATGATGGGAGAGCTAAACTTCTTCCTAGGACTTCAGATCAAATAACACTCAAAGGAACATTCATCAATCAAGCCAAATATACGAAGGACATACTAAAAAAATACGACTTCGATAATATAAAGTCTATCGGAACTCCTATGACTACATCCACAAAGCTTGATTCTGATGAAAGTGCAAACCTGTCGACCAGCATAAGTATCGAGGTATGATTGGTAGCTTATTATATTTAACTGCTAGTCGCCCTGATATTATGTTCAGTGTTTACGTCTGTGCACGATACCAGGAAAATCCTAAGGAATCACACATAAGTGCCGTTAAGCGTATCTTCCGATACCTTAAGAAAACTTCTACAGTCGGCTTGTGGTATCCTAAAACCAAATCCTTTGACCTGATAGGTTACTCGGATGCAGATTTTACAGGATGCAAAGTAGACCGTAAAAGTACTAGCGGTACGTGTCATTTCTAGGAAAGGCCTTAGTCTCTTGGTTTAGCAAGAAGTAAAATTCCGTAGCATTATCAACTACTGAGGCTGAGTATATCGTCGCAGGACGTTGCTGTGCTCAAATTTTATGGATGAAGCAAACCCTAAAAAACTACAATCTGCACTACACTAAGATTTCCATTTATTGTGATAACACTAGCACTATTAACCTGACTAAGAACCCTGTATGTCACTCACGCATAAAACATATTGAGATTCGTCATCACTTTTTACGTGATCACCAACAACACGGGAATATCTGCTTAGAGTTTATTGACACATATCATCAACTAGCAGACATTTTCAAAACCACTGGCGGAAGACTGGTTTAACATAATGAGACGAGAGCTCGGTATACTTGGATTTTTAGATTCATAGTGTAGTATGGTAATTAAATTTAATTTTATGACACTAAACTTCGTAATTTATTTAAGGGAAATTTTTGGTACAAGCCTACAAAGGCTCTGTCTGTCACCACGACTACGGTCGAAGCGAAGCGGTACTTAGTGTTCCCTGGTGAACCTCCGTTAGCTGGGACAGTACCCCTACAGCTAATCCAAAATAATAGAAGTTATTAAATATAGAAGTCAATTGTCATAAATTCAAAATTTTTAACACCAATACTGCATTATGACCTCAAAAATACAAGTAGTCGAACTCGGACCGAACTTTGACCGAGTTCGGGCAGAATTCGGCCGAGTTCGGTCGGCGCTGTTCAGCTTCCAGAACTGAACAACCGGCCCTAGCTCTTTATAAACCCTTTCCATCCTCTACTTTTTCACACAACCAACTCGTGAAAAACCCTCTACTACTCTCAAAACTTCTTCCTTATCCTTCCCTTCAAGTTTCCAAAGAGTTCTAGTGGGCTACTCTACTTCATCTTCTTCCTCCTTTCTAAGGTACTTCAATTTTCTTTTCTTTTCATCTATGACGATCCCAAGCGTCAGAGAAGATAGGGTGATCCCTTACAAGCAGGGTCCTTCTCTTCTGATTATGATCCTACTAGTCTTTTCAGTCCAGCTAGACCTATAGGGTCAGATGATTTTGATTCCGGTCTATTTCTGAGAAGGAATTTTCTGACCTTTGGTTTGATTCATTCTCTGGTCGTAGAATATTGTGGAGCTTGCGTTAACTTTACTATTTTTTTTGAATAAGCTCCCATATTTGACCGTCTCGGCTATCGTGACTTCTTCGAAGTAGCCGAGAACATCTACGAAATGCTGTCCGTATATTTTACTGTAACTTGTAGGTAAAACCAAACGGAAACTTCTATTCCTGCTTTGCTGGTCAAGAATTAGAATTTAGCGCCACCGACATCAGCGCATATTTCCATGTTCCTGATGTGGGTGAAGCTCTAGTGGATATCCATCATATCCAATTCCCTGAAGGTGTCACCCTCGACTCTTTCAAAGAACTGCTTTGTCATCCAAGACCTGTTCCTAGAAGAGTCTTTTCAAAGGACCTTAACCAAAACTTCTATGAACTCCATCGTTTTATTTTCTCAGTTTTTCTTCCAAAGAAAGAATCATCTGATGAGATCACTTTCTTGGAGCTGTACGTCATGTATCATATCCATTTTGGTATTCCTTTTTCGGTTCCCAAGACCATGATGGCCTGGATGCTGAACTGCAGAAATGCAGGACGCAACCTGGTCTATCCTATGCACTTGGCCTCCATCTTTCGAAGGTTTAAAATTGATCTTCAAACCTGTGCCTACTCCTCAACAGCCATAGAGCTCAGCAGATCTCGTCGATACCCTACTCCTCTTCTGCCTCCTGAAGCTCAGCCTGCTCCAGATGCTGATGCTGAGGCTCCTCCTCCTGATGCTCCTGCTCCAGCCCCTGCTCTGCGTTTTGTCCCAGGATTTTATCAGCGATTTGATGACATTGTTGCTCTCTCTGCGCAACATCATCAGAGCTACCTCGACTCAGAGTTCGCCACATCACCTAGGGTCAGGTGTTGCGGAATGGCATTACTGATCTCCACTGGAGTCTCTCTCAGGATCCATCACATCCAGTGACTATCCTTCCTCACCCAGGCTTCCCAGGACCCAGGTTCGGAGATAAGGCGACTTTTCTTTACTTCGATCCTACTGCTGCTTACTTTTCTCCGGATGCTCCTGGCGGTGACGACCCCACTATGTGATGCGGACTTAGCTGGTGGTTAGTGGATAGGATGTCAGCTGCTGATTTATCTTATGTTGTAGTTTTCATTTTTTTGGTTATGTCTAAACTTTTCAGTTAGACATTTTTAGCAATTTATGATTATGATTGTATCTTTTCCTTTCAGTGAGACATTGTCATGCATGATATTCTCAGTTTATTTCAGTACTAGTTATCTTTTTATGCACTTTGTGTTATTTGATTATCTCTTTAGCTTCTCTTTTTCTGTTTGTTGAAAATTGTTGGCTTCACACATTACGGGGAGCAAAAGTCTTTTTATATTGACAAAGGTGGAGAAAAGAATACCAAAAATCAAAAGTCAGAGAAAGCATACAATCCAAAACAAACCATTTTTTTCAGGTACATTTTATTTGTTCTATTTTTAGATATATTTTGGTATAGACTCAAGTTTGTCAATTATCAAAATGGGGGAGATTGTCGGCCCATTCCATGGTCACACCCGATTTTAATAATCGACATGGACTTAAGTCAATACACAAAATATACAGCTGCTGCTAATCATTTCAGGACATGTGAAATCAATATCAACAATCGTCGTACTACTGCATCATCAAGCACACAAATCATCTATCTGAAGATTACTTTCATTGGGATCCAGTCCGAGTCATTTTATAATTTATTATGTATTTTATCTTTATTGAGTCTAGGATGTAAATTGTAAGATCGACTAGGTAATACTGGCTTAGGTTAATCTCAGTCCACATTTCTATAAAGCCTACCTATTCCCATTCCACTTTACCAAAAGTTCAAATTCATTTTTGCAACAGAATTTGACAAATATTCATAATTCTCCTAGACAAAACTCGAACAGAGTTCGGCCTGAACTCTGCCGAGTTCGGTCTATTCGAATTCAAATATCCGTTGCCTCCAAATCTGCATGCAACGTAATATACAAAATTATTGCATCAGAACTCTGCCAGAACTCTGCCTGAGTTCTGTCACGCCCCAGAACCAGAATACTGGAGAGCGGGGGAATGACTCAACCAGCTACGTATTACGGGTAGATGACTACCGTATAATACGATCAATGATGTTTAACAAGACGAGTGGGTGCATACTACATGAAAGTCTTGCTATGGTCACTTCACATATATTGTCTCAATCATTCAAACAAGAAACAGAAATAAGAACATGTAAGATAAAGCAGTAAGGCATCCCAAACGCTTAGTCAAAATATTCTTGATATCTAGATTTATAAAATATAGCCAGATGATATAACAAGGTATACACAATTGTTTATCAGCTGCAGCCTGACTTTAGTTACAATTATGTAAAAATAATTACAAGACAATCCGACTAACATGTCGGTGCCAAACGGCAAAGTATAAAGTAATTAACAAAACGAGTGGGGAAGTAAGGAACCCACTCGAGTCCTCCTGTGATCATCCCTCTAGTATTGACCATCTTGGAAGTAGAAGTAAGCTGAATCCTCGGGGACCGACTCAAAATCTGGCTATGCAAACCAGAGGTTAGACCTCTAATAGCAAGTACCGCAAGGAAGCACGATATGAGGAATTAAAACCAGTAATAAGAGAATGTGATATATAGATCTCTGCTTGCTACTGGGATTCACATAACATCACGATACTTCGAACCAACTTCCAACCAAATAAGGACATAAGTTGGCCCATCATGTCCTGACATTCTGATCATCTCAGTTAGGTAACAGAGTAGATACAGTACACAAACAAGTCGATTTAAACGGCCACTCAACTACTACGGCTTGCTACTGTGAGTTCCAAGTTATCCTGGAAATATGCAATAAGGATTCCTCGGTTCTTACTATGTGCAAGCAAGGCTAGTCTATCCAGTCAATCAATTGTGCCAATCATGAATTAGACGAGTCCCAGCGGGACGCCCGTCATCAATATACAATATACAATAAATAATATAAGCAGATACTGCCCCGCCCGTGTGGCAGATTGTGCAGTATCTATGGAAACCAGCCGGTCTGTCGGGCACTTAATAGTCCCAAGAGGGCTGCCATGTAAGAACTCGGGAATCCATTCTCTCCATGCAATTATTATTTTATTTAGCTTAATAGCCTCTATGTTAAGCGAAATCACATGCCGTGGATCATGGTCATTCAGAATGAGTACTTTCATACGGGATACGATATACACAACTCTATAACAATACCCGTGCGGTTAGGTTGTAGGTCTTACATAGCGTAATGCAACAATCAAAACTAACCACAGAATAATCATGCCTGCCTTGACCAAGTACACATGCTGCTTTACAGAAAAATAAATAAATTGAACCTGCGTATGCCTGTATGCCAATATTTGGGATCGGCCAATCGATTACAGTAGTTCATGATTAATATGAACGTGTCTTATTCATTCAATTCAAAGACGACTAGCCAGTCTCTTAGTTCCAACTAAGAACGCCTGATCTATTATTTAATCAAGATATCAATCAATGTTAATTAATGTCAAGATAACAATTAATGTTAATAAAATCCAAGACAATCATCATCATCAATGTCAATTGGGACAGAAT
>JANAVB010035503.1:0-43646 GCA_029216955.1 Iris pallida
GACATACCAGCGAGCTATGAACATAATTTTTTGTGATCATTTGTGCAAAACAGTGGAATGCTACCTAGACGATATTGCAGTTAAAAGTCGTCTCAAGGGCAGCCACCTCCAAGACTTGAGAACGGTGTTCGAACTAATACGTGCACACCAACTCAAGATGAATCCAACCATGTCTTTCTTAGGAGTCTCCAGCGGCAAGTTCCTTGGTTTCGTCATCACTTCAAAGGGTATACATCTTGACCCAGAGAAAGTGAAGGCTATCCTCGACATGCATCCTCCAAGAAATCTCAAAGAGCTACGCGGACTTCAAGGAAGGGTAGCCTACATCAGACGATTCATTTCGAACCTTTCTGGAAGGTGTCAACCGTTTACTCAGCTCATGAAGAAAGGCGTATCTTTCGTTTGGACTGAACAATGTCAATACGTATTTGACGACATCAAGAAGTATCTCATAAGCCCCCCAGTTTTGGTGGCTCCAATAATGGAGAAGCCCTTCTTACTACTTGTCTGTGCTATAGACCATTCCCTCGATGCCCTATTAGCTCAGAAGAATGAAGGCGGCCATGAATAGGCAATCTACTACCTCAGCCGTACAATGGTGGGTGTCGAGCATAGATACACACCTATGAAAATGAATGCCTTGTACTGGTATTTGCTATCTAGAAGACACGCCACTATGTGTCTGGACAGACTATCCATATCATATCTAAAGTCAATCCTCTCAGAATACTCATGACTAAACCAGGTTCTCTCAATTCCCATTTAGCTACGTGGACAATGTTGTTGACTCCATATGATATGTTGTTCGTCCCTTAGAAGGCAGTAAAAGGCCAAGCGTTAGCTGATTTTCTAGCAGCTCATCCGGTGCCAGAATCTTCCAAACTCTACGATGAAATCCTCGATGAAGTAGTAGAATCTAACACCGCAACTGAGGAAATCCCATTTGGCGAATGTTCTTTGACGGTGCATCAAGAACAGGACCTAAAGAAAATATCGTGGCTAGAGTAGACATCGTGCTTATGTCACCCGACCATCTGGTTATACATGTGCATATTCTCTTGTCAACGTGGTCGAATATAATACTCTATTAATCGGCCTGCAACTGGCAAACCAACTGGGAGTTGACTATTTAAAAGTCTACCAAGATTACAAGCTAATAGTTAGTTAGGTCCGAAGGGATTATAAGTTCGTCACGAAGATCTCATTCCCTATCACAAAGCGACAATCGAGTTGGCGTCTACTTTCACTAGATTCTTCATCGAGCATGTGCCTCGACTACAGAATATAGAAGCAGACGCTTTAGCCGATCTCGCTGCTTCCTTGACCGTTCCTACAAATACTCAGCAGTCGATCACAATGTCTGGTTGAGAACTATTCTGTGTGAAAGATGCCTTGCATATTCATCACAGTTACACAACGAAAACAAACGTCGACGTTAAAGACTGGAGATTTCCTTTCATAGACTACGCCATCTATGGAATCCTCCCTGAGGACCCAAAAGAAGCATTGTATATCCAAAGATGATTCCTTAGATTTTACTACGACACAGCTGCCAAGATGTTATACCGACTCTCTTACGACACTACTGTTACGATGTTTATCAGACACAGAAGCCAAACATGCACTCCGTGAGGCTCACGATGGAGTTTGTGGTGCACCTCAGCCAGGCCCCAAATTACAAGATCGCCTCAGACGAATGGGTTATTATTGGCCAATGATGATAGCAGATGTTGTTGAATATGCAAAGAAGTGTAGGGCTTGTCAGTTCCACGCCGACTTCATTCATCAACCTTCGGAGTTTCTACACCCGACGGCAGCATCTTGGCCCTTTAAAGCATGGGGTATGGATGTTATAGGCACAATCAGCCCGCCATCTTCCAAAGGACATCGGTTCATCCTAGCTATAATCGATTACTTTTCTAAATGGGCGAAAGCTATACCGCTCACGAAGTGAAGGTGTTAAACGTGATCAGTTTCATCAAACATCACTTTATCTACCGCTTCGGCCTATCTACCTCGTAGGATCATCCATTATAATGGTCCACAATTTGCAAGCCATACATTTTATCGATTCTGTGATAGGAATCGAATCTAGAATATAGCCTCTACAGCCTACAATCCAGCGGCTAATGGGTTAGCAGAAGCCTTCAATAAACCATCATTGAACTTCTCAAGAAGTTCGTGTCTTCAAACATGCACGATTGGAATGAGAAGCTCGATAAATGTCTCTGGGCCTATCATACAACGGTCCGGACTCCAACAGGCAGTACGCCATTTTCTGGTTTATGGGAGCGAAACAGTTCTTTCCCTAGAAATCCAGATTACTTCACTTCACGTAGCCTTAGCCAGTGAGTTGACTGCCGAAGAAAGCTACCGTCTGCGACTACAGGAGCTCGAAGTGCTGGACGAAAAATGCTTGTTAGCTCAGCACATTGAGCTATACCAAACACGCCTTTCCAGAGCCTTCAATAAAAATGTGAAGGAAATAATCTTCCAAGTTGGTGATCTAGTCTTAGTGGTGAGAAGACCAATGGTCATGACGCACAAGACAAAAGAAAATTCCAGCCTAAATGGAAGGTTCTTTCGTTGTAGAATCAGTGTATTCTAACGGTGCATACCGACTAACCAAGCCTGATGGTGACTTGCTCATGATGCCTATCAATGGCAAGTTCTAAAGAAATATTATGTGTAACCTTCTGTAATTAATGTTCACATATGTTCAGTCATGTAAATGTACAGTACAATGTTTATGTGATTCAAAAAATTATCTAACTATTATCCGTATTTCAAGTGTCTTGAATACGCCATGGATAATAGGCCCTCTAAAAAGATCTTCCAGTAGTATCATTTTCGTTTTTGACTCTGCCCAAACTCGGTTTGACGAAAACAAGTCACGCCCCTATTACCTCTGAATTGTTTTCCGATAATTATTTCCCCAGTGGAATGATTAAGAAACGTTTTGCCACGTCCATAACCTCTGAGCAAAGCATTCACCAAGGATAATCACGTCCATATTACCTCTGAATTATCCACTCCTACCTATGTATGTATCTTTTCACGTCTATATTACCTCTGGTCAGATATAGAACATCCTCTACTATTACGTCCATATTACCTATATTATAGCAGCTTCTTTCAACTTATTATCTATATTCAAAAACCCTGAATATAAAACGGATAATAGGTCCACATTAAACTCCCCAGCAGAATTCCCACTAGAAATATCCTTACTACATCCACATTACCTCTAACCCGAATATTTCACAAACCTTATTCTAGAAAGCCAAAAAGATTCTTTATTTAAAACGTCTATCAAAAGACGGAGAAAAAGAAAAAAGAGCCTTGACGGCTAAAAGAAAAACAATTACAAAACGAAAGACTTAAGGGATATACAATCGGTTGATGCTATCCCTCGGAGCCTTGATCTCAGCCTTATTTGACAGTGGCGCGACGACATGCTTCTTCCTGCGAGCAGCTTCATCCTTGAAAGGAATCAGTTTTAGATGCCCCTCTTCCAACATCACCAGCTGAGCTGTCAGTTGATCTGAAGTTGTGGCAGTCACAGCATCCTGAATCATGTAGCCTTCCTGCTCAGATGCAGTTGTTCGTAGGTCAGCCTCGAGCTGAGCAATCTCTTCACAAAGCTATGCCATATGGTTGTACTTTTTAGCAATCTGGATGGCCAGCTTATTCTTCAAGGCAATACGAGCTCTGCTGGCAGTATCAAACTGTTCATACTGATCAACCAGCTCATTGATCTCTTTAGCCAGAGCCTCCTTCCTCGCCGGAAAGTAGCTTTCTCCTCCTCAATAGCCGCAACCAGAGCCACGTCCTCCTCAAGAAATAATAATATTGGGCTTCGCTGACTGACTTCTCAAAATTTGGCCACTTGATTTTCCAGGTCAGCCATGACCTTTTTAAAGCATTTGTTCGCTCTTCAAAGCCAGCAATGCTTTCAGAGCTGTCACCTGGCATTCAGCAACAGCCTTCACAGGTCCGAAGGTGGCATTTCAGTTCAAAACTCCAAGAAGTTTTACTTCCAATACGGAGTAGAAAGCTCTTATGACTTCCTAAGCCATCTCATCATCTTCAAAGAGGTCGTTGAAGATGAAGCTTGATGAGGATCTTCTATCCCAGGAAGAGCTACTTGGGAGGAAGCCAAACCTGACGAATAAACCAATACACATTCAGTAACTAAAGAAAACTTACTTAAAGAAGGAGTTGTAAGTATATACCTCCTGCCGGCTCAGCATCAACTGGAACTGGAGAAATAAGAGCAGGCCCAGGTCGCTCACTGTCAACATATGCCTGCTCGCCTTCTACGGTCCCAGCTAGACCCGAAGCTGATTGAATAACGGCCGCCTCAACAGGCCGATCAGGACTTCTTCAGTAACCGATACGGTTTACTGGAAGAACCAAGGACAGCTTCCTGTCTAGCCCGGTATCTCGAGCAACCTCCGTGCTTCATTTCCTTCCCATGTCTACAAGGGAATATACGATGGAAGTCAGCCTCACAAGTTGCACGCAAAATTGAAGACGAAAAATATCATCCGAAAAAAGTACAAGAATGACATACCCAAGGAGGGTGAGCTGATTGGACTTGATTTTCCTCCAAGTCTTTCATCATAGCTTCTATTGCAGATATATCCCCCAAAGAAATGTCATAGGAGGGACTAGTTTTCTGATCGCCATCGTGGTCGAGGACTTACCCTAATCATTCCTTCGCTCAAGCCTTACAATTGAAGAAGACCCGCCCTCATCCATCTGTTGAGGATGAGCAGGAGACACTGTTGTTATGTCCACCTTTTCAGGCAAAGAAGCACTTGCTGTAGTCGTAACTTCGACGTCCTGTGCAAAGGACAAACTCAATGGTGAAAAAAACTCCTAACGTTTGACCAAAATGGCTATGGATTCTGGGAAAGATCTACCTCCCGAATGGTAACAGCTTGCGATGCCGTCTGCCGAGAAGATCTTCTGGGAGGAGGCGAGCCGACACTCACGTCCGTAACCTTCTTTCTCCCTCAGAAAATAATAACCTTCTTCCTTTTGGGCCGTAGGACCAGCTCGGTGGAAGCTTTCCTCTATGAAGAATATCAGTAAGAGGTTCTTCAGTATCCTCTCTCCAAGGCACTGCTATAATAGGATCCTCAAAAATAGCTCTTTGCTGTGGCGCTGTAGCCGGTTCAACTATGGGTGCGATACCCTCCTATCTGTAACTCACTATTGTGCGTACTCGTCCTATATCAGCAAGGGTAGGGGCATACCTAGTCCGATAGTAGACTCTGCTCATGGTCATACCGAGAATGAAGGGTATTGACCTGAATATAGAACTTGGCAGCAGCAAAGAGCATATGGGTGTCAGGCTTATCTTCAGGCAGGGTGAAAACTGCCCCCGTATCCAGCATTAAAGTAGCCCCATGCACGTGCCCCATCGATCAGACTCCCTATCGACTGTAGATGAGGGCTGGGATTGCCCAAGAGAAGCTGGCTGTAGCCGAATTACTGTGTAAAGCAACTCGGTAAATAAGGTTCCAGGAAAGTATGGTTCCTATTCCTGAATACTAGATGGGAAGGCCTGATTAACTGGAGCCAACGAAATGCCGCAATAGGAAGGCTAGTATTGAGTGCTCCCTCATCTACTAGAGAGTCTCCTACACGGCCACTACCAGACAGAGGCGACACTGAAGAATTCATAGTTCTGCAGAAAACTTAAAGCCTTCCTGCAAATAGGCACCCCTGTAACGGTCGAGTCCGTATCTCTGATCTCCGAAAAAGGCATCCCCGCCAAAGAGTCTGCCATCGGCCCGATGTTCATCAATCTGGGACAATATAGCACTAGCCATCCCATCAGATAATGAAAAGAAAACTCAGTCCTAGTAAAATCCTTTCTTCCATCGGATGTTACTGCGTTCACGACAAAGTGTCGCAAACCCCGCTGGATGGGGTAGACCATCGCTGGAAGCAGAGCAAGTTGGCATCCAAAGGCCACTTTAGTCGGAAGTATCATACCCCGGCTTATTCTTTTAATAGACCCTGAACCACCAGGGACTACGCAATCACGAAGCCATATCATCAGGAAAGCGGCTAGCACCGCCTTTTCTGATGCTTGAACTTGGCCTGCCTGAAGAAATGATAAACCAGGAAGTCCCCCTCAGGATCATCACTATCTTCGGTGTCTACAGCTCCATAATCTGCCATCAAATGCTCTATCTTGGAGCTCGTCAAGGGCTTACAAGACGAGAAAAAGACTGAGCCGTTCCCTTCTTCTCTGGTAAAGACGTAGTTGGTCCAGGCCCTCGTATGGGGAAGGGACCCCTCAGTCTTACCCTTCTTCATATTTAGTGATAAATAAAAAATGATAGAGTAACTCTCTGTACACCTCCATCATCTCGGAGTTCTTCCTCTCTGAATCCAGGAGCTCTGCATCATAGGGGACGTATTTCGTGTATGGATTCGTCCCCAGGGAAGTTTGGATATCGCCTGCATCTCATGGAGAGCCAAACCCATCTTCCCATCCGGAGTAAAGAAGGTGTACGTGTGATGGTTGTATAACTCCGCCAATGAGACAAACATTGGCCAGTTAACCTTAATGCCATACTGGATGGCCCTAACGGCATAAAGAAGACCGACAGCTTTTAGGGTGGCCTCGTAAGTTGAGAGCACCCATCCAGTAAGGTCACTCCAAAATGGGACAGAATGTCTCAACCTTCCATCGTAGCTTTTCCCCCAGATACGACTCCTTCTTTGACAGCATCAAGTTGGAGAGAGTCTCAGCAGTGTAGGGGTGAAGTTCAGTCGGGACATCATTCATTATGACACCAGGTTGAAGCCACCTTATGGAGTTGGACGTGGAACCCTTGACACACTTGAACGTGTCCTTCTTCCGGTCACCAGAGTTGAATTGGATCCTGCCAGAAACAATCTTATGCAGTTCAGGGGTCAGGTCCCATTTCATTGTCTCTGTACAGCCAGATCAGTAAACGCTGACAGAGGGTATTGGCGCTTCATCGATGGCAACCATATTCTTTGGTTATTTACTTAACTACCAAAGGGACTTCTAGACATATTGTCTCGTCATCCTAGAATCCTACACTATCACCAAACAGGAAATACGGCTTCTTCAAACGACGTGTCCCTCCAAGCAAAAGTTTTTGTCGTTAATCATCTGCTTCAGAAAAGTTTTGTCCTGTTCAATTATGGCGATCGTCCGTTCCGTAGGTTGGTCATGACTGATCTTGGCTGAATATTGCTGACCATTTGGTTATAAGGCTTCTGCCGAGGACTTGGCAAGCAGAGCCGAAAGGGATTCCACCAAGTTTCGGGATAAACATGTTAACTGCAAGAACAGAAGAGAAAGTCAGACTCAGAATCTGCAAAAAAACTAAGTGCTAGAGGAATCTTATACGCCCAAAGGCTATACGCCCAAAGAGCTATGCCCAAAGGGATATGCACCCAAAGAGCTACGCACCCAAAGGGTTATGTACCCAAAATATCCTATGGGTACATAACATGCAACAACATGTGGGTGCATAACATACAACAGTATGTGGGCGCACAACATACAACAGCATGTAGGCGCATGTAACACCAAGTTTTCCAAATGAGGTTAATTTTGAACTTTTATAATTATAATTATTATTTATTGACATTTATATCACATTATGATTTTCGGTGATTTTTAATCAATTTAAAACTATTTTAAGTCATGACTTGTGATTTTGATGTGCTGCTAGTGAAACCCTAGAGACTGCATGACCTAGAGCCTAACTATGTCATTAAGATGATTTATTTTTACTTTTGAGTATGATGGTATTTTGGTCATTTGGCCTTTTGAATTATTTATGATTTATTGTATTGGTGATTGTTAATTTTGACTTTTTGCTAGCTGTAACTTAAGAGACTAACCTAGAAGCTAACCCTAGCTATAGTGACTTAGTTAGCATGGTGAGACCCTAGTCTAACTTAAGTCAACCTCATTTTAGTCATTTAGTAACTAGTTTGAAATAGGAAAAATAATGATAGGTGCAATGACTTATGACTTAAGGATTTAATTCCATGACTTATGAAACTTGGCCGATAGCCCATGACTTAAACCCTAACCCTAATTTCAGCCATAAGTGACCAGCCACTAGGGCTCCCCTCCCTATAAATATTCTCCTTATTTAGTTCTTGCCTCTTTTGTATCATTCCAACACTTAGAAAAAGGAAAGGTAAATCCCCATCTTACCAAATTCCTAGTAATTCCATTTTAATTCCTTTTTCATCCAAATATTTTGTAATAGATTCTAATCACCCTCTATTTGATATTCATGGAGAGTAATTTTAGTTTGAGTATAATTTGGAGGATTTGACTAGCAACGGGAATCAACCGATTTGGGACTTTTCTTGAACATTTGCACCTATAGGTAAAACCCTTCAAATTGCATTTTTATTCTAATTTCTTTTTATATTAGGCTAGATCTAGGTGTTAGTAGCTTTTTGAAATTCTTTGAAGGAGTTAGTAGCTTTTTATAAATAGGGGCTATTTTTTAAAACATAGGATATTTTAAAAATATTTTTAGGATAGCCTATTTGCTAGTACAACTCGGTGTATACTGTATTCTGAGACTCAATAAAAGTAAAAATTATATATAAGGGAAATACAGACTCGAGTGGCAAACACAGCTTCGGTCTTGAACAGATCGGACAGCTATTCTCTGGCTGTTCCGAGAGTCCAAAACTTTCTTAAGTAGCCCTTATATCGAGACAGTGTTTGATCAATTATTAAAATCAGGTTTGACCATGACCAATGGGCCAATAAGAAGGAGTTGGCGAACAGGTTCTTAATAGAGGAGAGCACCTTTTTAGGGGAGAACAAGCAGCGAGAGTGTAAATGGGGATGGAAGAGAAAACTTGATGGATCAGGATCATCTTCCTGTCCAACGATAAGGTTACGTTGTGCCACCCCTTAATTTGTTTCCTAATTTACCTACTAGCCCTTTGAAGATGTGTCACGACCCGCTACCCAAATTGTTGGGCCAGGCCGAGTCATGCCCAGCCTACGTTGAGATAAAACGTAGTAACTGTTCTAAAGACAACAGGATAAGACTAAATGTACTAACAGTTCTATCAGTGAAGAAGAATCATAAATGCTCCAAACACAAAAGTCGTCGTATATAGTAAAATATCCAAGTACAAGTAAACTGAAATATAAAACTGGATACATGTCCAGTTACAAAATGATATAGTCTAATACATGTCTACTCTCAAAAGTCTAAGTAAACAAAAGGCAACTAGGCGAGGTTCCCTGCAGGAACATCCTCGTAAAGCAGAGCCGGGTCCTCGGCAGTAACTCCATAGTATGTGTCGCAGAGTAACTCCTCCTCAGTAAGGACACTAACGTTATCCTGTCAGGACGGGAGCAAGTACTAAATCTAGCAAACTAGCATATGAAACATGGAAATGAACATGAGAGGAATAACGGGAAAGCATGGCATCATATAGTCTATCATGGCAAGGACACATATGTCATAGAGACAGATGTATATGTAATGTTTAAAACTGTAGTAGGTACGTGATCGGTCAATAGATGTACAATGTGCTGAGACACATAATGAAATGTACGTACGTACAAGTGTAAAGGCGGTAGATGTACATACGTACAAATACAGCTTTGAGATAAAGGCCTACGGCGTAGTAACATATAAAATGAAACTTTGCTCGGTACTGTAGTGGGGGATATGATCACGTACACTACTATCAGTTTCCCCATAACCTATATTTTAATCATGTGAGAGATACATCAAGACTGTTCTAAGCATGGTAGCAACTGAAAGTACAACATATAGAGATCTAACTTGCTACCCCAAGGATCAGCATTTAACATGGGGTTTGCAGTTCATTTATGTGACAATATGTAAAGTTCGTAGAAAGTACTTACCTCTAGCAAAGCAAAACAAATCAAGCTGCGATAACAGTGCTATGGATGTCCAGTAACTCGTCGCTGTAGAAGTAAAATATAATAACTTAGTTTTACACTAAGCTAAAACACTCGGACACTAATTGGTGAAACACGACTTGTGACTGGGCACCTAGCCAAAATGATGACTTGGCATAGGAGACCAATGTGGGGTGACACACTATGTTAACTAACTTTCTAGGGTCTTTACACTAGTGAGGGATGGGGTTTAACACGACTAAAACTCCAAATAACACAAAAAGCTATAAGTCGTAATTAATCAATAAATAAATCAAAAGATCATTGTGTTCTAATAATTTTGAAGAAGACAAAAAGCCTAGTTTTTCTTAAAACAAAGTATCAAAGTGATCCTTGTTAAACATAGAAATTTATTACAATTTTTCTGGAATTTATTAACCAGTACAAATATTTTATAAAAATCAGTTTTCCTAAGTATACGAATATGAGTTTTTGGTTTCATATGCCAAACTAGTGGCAAAACAGTAAATTAAATACTACAAAAATTATACTAAATTAGCTAACTTAACATAGTATCTAAAAACTATTTTTCCATAATTTTAGCAATACTTTAAGTATTTTAGAAAATCAAAAACAGCAATGAACACAATAATTAATTATCTGCGTATTTTGTCCATGTATATAATTTGAACCAAAGTTCAAATACAGGACCCAAGGCCATGAATCAAGTCCAATATGACTTGTATAGGTCTTGAATGTGAAAACACATTTGAGCCCAAATACCCATGCTAGGCTTGGACACCAAATGGTTGTAGTAATTTAAATATACAGAAAATACTAGGTGATAGGACTGCAAAATAAATATTAATATTTTAATAAGGTAAAGTTTTACATAGTAACTATAAAAGTATGAACATTATTTTATATAAATAATTTACACTAAGCTAAGTAAAATACATATAGGAAATAATATATATATATAAATATAGG
Source organism: Iris pallida (assembly GCA_029216955.1). Taxonomy (NCBI): domain Eukaryota; kingdom Viridiplantae; phylum Streptophyta; class Magnoliopsida; order Asparagales; family Iridaceae; genus Iris; species Iris pallida. The sequence continues at coordinate 10,907 of JANAVB010035503.1, forward strand.
GATATTTATATATATAGGAAAATGCTCAACTATATATTATATATATATATACAAATATATGTATATATACATACATATAAGAAAATACTTAACTATAAATATATATATATATATATATATATAATATATTATATATATATATATATATATATACAAAATAATGTATACATATACATATAATAGTATATATATAATATATATATATACACAAGGAATATATATATATATATATATATATATATATATATATATATATATATATATATATACATAATATATATGTATACATAATACATATATAGTATATATACGTAGAATAATAAAGTACAAGAGAATAAAGTATATATACATATATATATAAGAAAACAGTAAGTATATATACATAAATACAGTATATATAATTATATATATACAAATATATGTATATACATATATATAAGTAACAAAAGAAAAAGAAAAAGGAAAAAGAAAAGGAAAATGCAGCAATGGCCGGGCTCGAACCCGAGCCAACACAGCGCGCGCGGGGGGGGGGGGGGGGGGGGGGGGGTTAGCTTAGGATGGGCTGGCCAGGGGTCAGCCATCAGTTGTGTTAGGAAAAGGGTTGGGTTTATTTATTTCGTTTTAGGTTAGGTTAATAATAAAAAAAATATAAAATCTGTCCTGTGTCCTGACAGATAAGGACACAGGTATCAACGTGTCTTCTCTTAGCACGACACGTACGACACGAGCTTCGTGTGTCCTCGTCTGCGTTCGTGTTCGCCAGGACACGGCGAACACTTTCGACCCAACACGAGACACGCACGACACGTCGTGACACTTGCAACTTACGTGTCCGGCGTCGTAGGGGGGTTCGATGGTGCTGACGGGCGGAGGAGACGTCGGGGTCAGGGCGCTCCGGTGGCGACGTGTGTGTTCGCCTCACTGCGGCGAACCTTGTGACGGTGGTGGTAGGTGGTGGCGTACGTCGTAGGGGCGACGCTCGGGTCTAGCTGGAGCTAGGGTTCCGGTGGGGTGAGAAGGGGTGATGGGGCGGCGCTGGCGGTCGTGGGGGAAATTTAGGGTTAGGGTCTGGTCGAGGGGAGTGAGAGGGATTTTATAGGGCCTCTGGAGGCGGTGGGGGCAGCCGGGAAAGGCGGGGGCAGGGCGGCTAGTCGTCGGGGCAGCGGGGTTGGTGAGGGAGCTGGAGGAGAGAGAGAGAGAGCTGTCGTGTGAGAGGGGGGGTTTGGGTAATTTTGCAATTAGGATTTTCAGTTTAGGGAAATTGCATAAAGGCTTCTATCAGCATAAAATGCAAAATAACATTTGCATTTCATAATTAAGAACAAATCATATATTACAAACTGATATAAAATTAATTCTAAAAATTGTAAAACTTATTTAATTAATTTCAAATAATTTGCAAAGTGATATTTTATATTTAAAACTCATTTAAAAATTATAGAAAATTCCTAAAAATCATATTAAATAATTTTAAAACAATAATGACATTTAATAATTAATTAACACTAGTTTAATACTTTTGAAAAATCAGGGGTTGACAAATCTTCCCTCCTTGAAAAATTTTGTCCTCGAAATTCACAAGGATTGAAGACCTACAATATTCTAACATAGCAAGCAATACAACAAAATGACTAAGGCTGCGATCGAAACTAACCTCTAAGGTATCAAGCAGGAACGGGTGGTTCCCTCGCAGCGGTTGGATCGAACAAGTAAGGGTATCTCTCCCTCATGTCCGACTCCCCTCCCAAGTAGATTCACCTGGGGAGTGATGGCTCCAAGCTACTCGTACTAGGGGTATAACCTTGTTCCTCAGCCTCTTCTCTCCGGTCTAATATCTCCACTGGCTGCTCAGAAACTGCAAGGCTCGGTCCGACCTCCAACTCTGAATGATCTAGCACATGACAGGGGTCTGGAACATATCTCCTCAGCTGAGATACGTGAAAGACGTCGTGAACTCCTGCTAGGTTGGGTGGAAGTGCAACCCTGTAAGCTACCTCTCCGATCCTGCCAAGCAACTCGAATGGCCCGATGTATCTGGGGCTCAGCTTCCCTCCTCGTCCGAACGGATCGTCCCTCGAGTAGGTGATATCTTCACTAGCACCATATCACCGTCCGCGAACTCCATCGGTCTGCGACTACAATCAGCCCAGTATTTCTGCCTGTCCTGAGCTACTCTGAGCCTATCTCTGATCATCCCGACTTTCTCTGGTCCGAGCATAACTCTGTCTCCGACATCATCCCAAAAGAGCGGTGTGCGGCATCGTCGTCCATAAAGCGCCTCGAAAGGAGACATACCAATACTGGCCTGGTAGCTGTTGTTGTATGAAAACTCTACCAAGTGCAGATGGCTCTCCCATGATACTCCGAAGTCCAGCACGCAAGTCCTCAGCATATCCTCCAGTGTCTGTATCGTCCTCTCGGACTGCCCATCTGTCTGTGGGTGGTACGCCGTACTGAACTTGAGCCTACTGCCCAACTCCTCCTGCAAGCTCCTCCAGTAGTGGGATGTAAATCTACTGTCTCTGTCTGACACGATGTTCACCGGCACTCCGTGTAGGCGAACTATCTGCTGCATGTATAGCTCTGCCAACTTCTCGGTGGAAAGCCCCACCTTGAAGGGTATGAAGTGCGCACACTTCGTCAGCCTATCTACGATGACCCAGATGGTATCCTTCCCTCCTTGGGAACGAGGAAGCCCTGAAACGAAGTCCATCGTAATATGTTCCCACTTCCACTCGGGAATGGGTAACGGCTGCAACAAACCAGCTGGCCTCTGGCGCTCCGTCTTGACCTGCTGGCAAACTAGGCATCTCGAGATGAAACGTGATACATCCTTCTTCATCCCGTGCCACCAAAGATGTTCCGCAAGTCACGGTACATCTTGTTAGCACCAGGGTAAATAGAATATCTCGATCGGTGCGCCTCCTGCAAGACTGCCTCTACCAGCTCCCTTCGGCACGCACAATCGGCTGCCATGCCTCAGGGATCCATCCTCTGCTATAGTGAAGTCATCCAGCAATCCAGCTAATGCCTGGGGTCGAAGTCTGCGAAGGCTCTCATCTGTAGACTGTGCCTCCCGGATCTGCTCCATCAAACCTGACTGAATGTCAAGCGCCATCATCTGTATCACTGATCCTGGCCGAACTAGCTCGATACCGAGCTTCTCCAGATCCTCCCGTAAATGCCGATCAATCATCAGGTACCATGCCATCGGATGCCTGCTCAGCGCATCCGCCACCATATTGCCTTCCCGGGGTGATACTGTAAATCGATGTCGAAGTCCTTCATCAACTCCAACCATCGTCTTTGCCTCATGTTCAGCTCTTTCTGCGTGAACACATACTTCAAGCTTTTATGGTCAGTAAAGATTTCCACACGCTCTCCGTGTAAGTAATGTTTCCATAACTTGAGTGCAAAGATCACCGCAGCTAACTCGAGGTCATAGGTAGGATAATTCCTCTCATGAGTCCGTAATTGCCTAGATGCATAAGCAATCACTTTCCCATGCTGCTGTAGGACACATCCTAGCCCCTTCCCAGAAGTATCACTGTATATGGTGAAACCTCCAGAACCTGAAGGTAAAGTCAGAACTGGAGTGGTCGTCAGCCTCCTCTTCAGCTCCTCAAACGCTGTCTGGCAGTCCTCAGACCAAATATACTCTGCATCCTTCCGCGTCAGCTTCGTCATGGGTTCAACTATCCTAGCAAAGTCCTGGACGAACTTTCTAATAGCCTGCTAAACCCAGAAAGCTCCTGATCTCTGAAACTGACGTCGGAGCCTTCCATGTCTCAACTGCAGCAATCTTCCTGGGATCCACCGAGATTCCATCTCCAGTGACTACATGGCCGAGAAACTCTACTCGATCTAAAAAGAACTCGCACTTCGGTAATTTGGCAAACAATCTCTCCTGCCTCAGAATCCCTAAAACTATCGCAAGTGCTCTGCATGCTCCTCTGGCGTCTTCGAGTATATCAGGATATCGTCAATAAACACTACGACGAACTTATCCAGATACTGGTGAAATGTCTTATTCATCAAGTTCATAAAGACAGCTGGCGCATTTGTGAGACCAAATGGCATCACCAAAAACTCGTACTGCCCGTACTTCGTGTTGAACGCCGTCTTCTGGATGTCTGCTGGCCTAACCTTCACCTGGTGGTACCCGGATCTCAAATCTATCTGGGAAAACACCTTCGCCCCGCTCAACTGGTCGAATAAATTATCTATCCTGGGCAGAGGATATTTGTTCTTGATGGTGATGGCATTCAAGGCCCGGTAATCAATACACAACCGGACTGTACCATCCTTCTTAGGCACAAAGAGCACTGGCGCTCCCCATGGAGAAGCACTGGATCGAATGAAACCCTTTTTCAACAGGTCATCAATTGCTCTTTCAGCTCTATGGCCTCCTTGGGATTCACTCTATAGCAAGCCCGGGATACTGGTGAAACCCGGCACTAGATCTATAGTGAACTCCACATCTCTGTGAGGCGGAAGTCCTGGAAGATCCTCTGGGAATACACATAAACTCCCCAATGATAGGGTGTGGCGGCGGTACTGCGTCCCCGACTGTAGCACAACAGTTCGGCTCTAGGCTGATCTCCGGCCCTGTCCTCCTGACACTGAATGGTGCTGTGCCTGGGGGACTGAACAAAATACTACCCTCATAGCAATCTATAGATGCATGGCATAGCTAAGCCAGTCCATCCCCAATATGATATCATAACCGAGGAGGCATCACAAAGAATCGCCCTCTGAACTCTCTCCCGGCTATAAAAATAGAACATCTATAGATAGATCTAATAGGCACTGGTCCTCCTCCCGTCATCACTCTACTAATCTCCGCAGTAGGTGTAGCTACTAGATGATGTTTATGCATAAACTCTAATGATAGGAAGCTATGAGATACACCAGAATCAAACAAACATAGAGCTAGAAAAGTATGCAAATAAATATGACCTGTGATGAGTCAGCTAAGTAATCCGGCTCCGAAACCTGCTCCGGCTCCGGCTCAATGGCTAGACTATAAACCTTCCCCTGAGGTCCCTTCTGCTGCTGCAGATGCTGCCCAAACCCTGCTGCTGAGTCGAAAGTAGTCCTCTAGGCTTCGCCGCTGGGCAGTTCCGAAGCTGATGGGTGGCAGACCCACAAGCCAAACACTGACCCAACCTCTTCCTGTAGACTGCGAAGTCATGACCTGGTCTTCCGTAGAAAGAACAAATAGCTCCCTTCTGCTGCTGCTGTCGGGGTCCCGGGGCTCGAACTGGCGGGGTCTGATGATGTGGTGTAGGGGGACGGTAAGTTGCTGGGGTGGCGTCGGCGCTCTCTGCTGGAAAGCCTGACGCTTGGACGGTCCTCATGATGTACAGAAGCCGACCTCTTGCATGACAGAAGACGCTCCTCGATGCTCCGAGCTAACTCTAGGCTCTGGTAGTAGTCAGTCGTACCGTTCGCCACTATAAAAATGCCAATGTCTGGAACTAGACCATGGCAAAACCTACGGGTCATCTCCTCTGGATCAGCAACCAGACTAGGAGCAAAACGGCTCAGCGACTAAACTCTCCCGCATAGTCATCAACAGAACGGTTCCCCTGCTGGATGTTCTAGAATCGTAGCCCCAAGGCTACTCTAGCAGGTCAAAAAGAACTTCTTCTTGAACTGGGTCTTGAACTGGTCCCAGGTGGCTCTACCTCTCGCGAACAACGGCTCATTCCTGAACCAGACTCCGGCTAAGTCTATCAGCAGAAATTCTGCTGCCTCGACCTGAAGGTCATCCGGCATCCTAACTCCCAGAAGCTTCCTCTCTACAGAATCTAGCCAGTCATCAGCTACTACTATGCCCTCAGTCCTGAGAACTCCTTGGAATTCAGACCCATGAAGTCCTTGACCGTCCCGCTCTCTGCCGTGGCTCTACATGTGGTGGGACCACGGGACGTCCCTCAGAACGCTCCATGCTCTGGCGGAGTAGGGTAGTCTGCTCCAGATGGGTTGTTAGGAACCCCTGGATCAGTGTGAGCAGCTGGGTCCCGTCGAGTGTGACGGAAGCCTGGGTGGGTATAGTGATAGGGGGTGGTGGAAGTATCGGGTCCTGCCGGGCCTGGGATGTGGAAGGTGGTATCTGGGTCTGTGGATCTATGGAGTGGGGGAATGTGGTAGGTGGAGGTGTATCAGTCAACCGGTCAGCTGACTGGATATGGAGGGCCATTCTCGGGGGTAACATACTGGGATGAACGAGTAAGCACCATCTAAATTACATAAAAGACTTATAAGGTCTTTGTTTAAAGTAAGCAATCATATGCAAGAAAATCTAATTATAATAGCAAACATGTGATGTATTTCCTATGTTGCAATCCTAGCATTCCTCTAAGTGTTCTAAGCGTCTTTCCTAATGTTATCTAATTAGCTTAAGTTCCTAATTACAGGCATGCTTGGTACAATAACGTAACCAAACAGTTTAGTCAGGACCTGCATGGGCCACCACTAAAAACATGTCACGATCCGCTACCCAAATTGTTGGGCCAGGCCGAGTCATGCCCAGCCTACGTTGAGATAAAACGTAGTAAGCTGTTCTAAAGACAACAGGATAAGACTAAATGTACTAACAGTTCTATCAGTGAAGAAGAATCATAAATGCTCCAAACACAAAAGTCGTCGTATATAGTAAAATATCCAAGTACAAGTAAACTGAAATAAAAGATACATGTCCAGTTACAAAATGATATAGTCTAATACATGTCTACTCTCAAAAGTCTAAGTAAACAAAAGGCAACAAGGCGAGGTTCCCTGCAGGAACATCCTCGTAAAGCAGAGCCGGGTCCTCGCAGTAACTCTATAGTATGTGTCGCAGAGTAACTCCTCCTCAGTAAGGACACCTACAACGTTATCCTGTCAGGACGGGAGCAAGTACTAAATCTAGCAAACTAGCATATGAAACATGGAAATGAACATGAGAGGAATAACGGGAAAGCATGGCATCATATAGTCTATCATGGCAAGGACACATATGTCATAGAGACAGATGTATATGTAATGTTTAAAACTGTAGTAGGTACGTGATCGGTCAATAGATATACAATGTGCTGAGGCACATAATAAAATGTACGTACGTACAAGTGTAAAGGGGTAGATGTACATATGCACAAATACAGCTTTGAGATGAAAGGCCTACGGCGTAGTAACATATAAAATGAAACTTTGCTCGGTACTGTAGTGGGGGATATGATCACGTACACTACTATCAGTTTCCCTATAACCCATATTCTAATCATGTGAGAGATACATCAAGACTGTTCTAAGCATGGTAGCAACTGAAAGTACAACATGTAGAGATCTAACTTGCTATCCCAAGGATCAGCATTTAACATGGTGGGGTTTGCAGTTCATTTATGTGACAATTATAAGTTCGTGAAAGTACTTGCCTCTAGCAAAGCAAAACAAATCAAGCTGCGATAACAGTGCTATGGATGTCCAGTAACTCGTCGCTGTAGAAGTAAAATATAATAACTTAGTTTTACTAAGCTAAAATACGGACACTAATTGGTGAAACACGACTTGTGACTGGGTACCTAGCCAAAATGATGACTTGGCATAGGAGACCAATGTGGGGTGACACACTATGTTAACTAACTTTCTAGGGTCTTTACACTAGTGAGGGATGGGGTTTAACACGACTAAAACTCCAAATAACACAAAAAGCTATAAGTCGTAATTAATCAATAAATAAATCAAAAGATCATTGTGTTCTAACAATTTTTGAAGTAGACAAAAAGCCTAGTTTTTCTTAAAGCAAGTATCAAAGTGATCCTTATTAAACATGGAAATTTATTATAATTTTTCTGGAATTTATTAACCAGTACAAATATTTTATAAAAATCAGTTTTCCTAAGTATACAGAATATGAGTTTTTGGTTTCATATGCCAAACTAGTGGCAAAACAGTAAATTAAATACTACAAAAATTATACTAAATTAGCTAACTTAACATAGTATCTAAAAACTATTTTTCATAATTTTAGCAATACTTTAAGTATTTTTAGAAAATCAAAAATAGCAATGCACACAATAATTAATTATCTGCGTATTTTGTCCATGTATTAATTTGAACCAAAGTTCAAATACAGGACCCAAGGCCATGAATCAAGTCCAATATGACTTGTACAGGTCTTGAATGTGTGAAAACATATTCGAGCCCAAATACCCATGCTAGGCTTGGACACCAAATGGTTGTAGTAATTTAAATATACAGAAAATACTAGGTGATAGGACTGCAAAATAAATATTAATATTTTAATAAGGTAAAGTTTTACATAGTAACTATAAAAGTATGAACATTATTTTATATAAATAATTTACACTAAGCTAAGTAAAATACATATAGGAAATAATATATATATAAATATAGGGATATTATATATATAGGAAAATGCTCAACTATATTTATATATATATACAAATATATGTATATATACATACATAAGAAAATACTTAACTATATAATATATATATATATAATTATATATTATATATATATATATAATATATATATATACAAAATAATGTATACATATACATATAATAGTATATATATAATATATATATATACACAAGGAAATATATATATATATATACATAAATATATGTATACATAATACATATATATGTATATATACATAGAATAATAAAGTACAAGAGATAAAGTATATATATATACATAAGAAAACAGTAAGTATATATACATAAATACAGTATATATAATATATATATATACAAATATATGTATATACATATATATAAGTAACAAAAGAAAAAGAAAAAGGAAAAAGAAAAGAAAAGAAAAGGAAAACGCAGCAGTGGCCGGGCTCGAACCCGAGCCAACACGCGCGGGGGGGGGGGGGGGGGGTTTAGCTTAGGATGGGCTGGCCAGGGGGTCAGCCCATCAGTTGTGTTAGGGAAAGGGTTGGGTTTATTTTATTTCGTTTTAGGTTAGGTTAATAATAAAAAAATATATAAATTCTGTCTGTGTCCTGACAGTTAAGGACACAGGTATCAACGTGTCTTCGCTTAGCACGACACGTACGACACGAGCTTCGTGTGTCCTCGTCTGCGTTCGTGTTCGCCAGGACACGACGAACACTTTCGACCCAACACGAGACACGCACGACACATCGTGACACTTGCAACTTACGTGTCTGGCCGTCGTAGGGGGGTTCGATGGTGCTGACGGGGGAGGAGACGTCGGGGTCAGGGCGCTCCGGTGGCGACGTGTTGCCTCACTGCGGCGAACCTTGTGACGGTGGTGGTAGGTGGTGGCGTGCGTCGTAGGGGCGGCGCTCGGGTCTAGCCGGAGCTAGGGTTCCGGTGGGGGAGGGGGTGATGGGGCTGGGCGGCGCTGGCGGTCTGGGGGAAATTTAGGGTTAGGGTCTGGTCGAGGGGAGTGAGGGCGATTTTATAGGGCCTCTGGAGGTGGTGGGGGCAGCCAGAAAAGGGGGGGCAGGGCGGCTAGTCGTCGGGGTAGCGGGGTTGGTGAGGGAGCTGGAGGAGAGAGAGAGAGAGAGAGAGAGCTGTCGTGAGAGAGGGGGGGTTTGGGTAATTTTGCAATTAGGTTTTTCAGTTTAGGGAAATTGCATAAAGGCTTCTATCAGCATAAAATGCAAAATAACATTTGCATTTCATAATTAAGAACAAATCATATATTACAAACTGATATAAAATTAATTCTAAAAATTGCAAAACTTATTTAATTAATTTTAAATAATTTGCAAAGTGATATTTTTATATTTAAAACTCACTTAAAAATTATAGAAAATTCCTAAAAATCATATTAAATAATTTTAAAACCAATAATGACATTTAATAATTAATTAACACTAGTTTAATACTTTTTGAAAAATCAGGGGTTGACAAGATGCCCGTATTGGATCTGATGCACACCAACGAGCATCCTAAGTAAGTGAAAGGTAGATACGCAACTGAGTAGGAAGTGATGTTGGTGAGGATGGAAGAGTGATCCCTGTTGGCCGAGTGGTTAGTACAAATAACACTCTTGTTGGAGTTGACACACTGACCGGAGCATCTTGTATATCTCTCCAGCGTTTTGTGGACCACTTCCACAGACCCAACTTCTCCTGAAAAGAATATGAGAATGTCGTCTGCATGAGCCAAGTAGGTGATAATCGGACAACCAGTGGTGGTATGGTAATACCGAAAATGAGGAGTCCCAACCATTTTGTTAAGATTTTTGCTGAGCGCTTCAGTAGCAACGATGAAGATGCTGGATAATAATGGGTCTCCCTGCCAAACACCTCCGCTAAATTTGAATTAACCATCTGCTTGTCCATTAATAACATAGAGAACCAGGAATTACTGATGGATCTGTAAACGATGTCAATCCAGGTCCAAAAAACCCGAAAGCCCTGAACACCCATATCATGGATTACCAGTGAAGCCTATCGTAAGCTTTCTTTATATCCAGCTTGATGGCGATGTTTCCTTCCCTGGCTAGAAATTTCATATAGGTGATCATTTCCTGAGCCAGAAGGATGTTGTCTCATATGTTACGACCACAATCAAAGCCGCTTTGTTCCTCAGAGATGAACTTGGAGAGAAGTCCGGACATGCGATTGGCAATGATCTTTAAGATGATTTTTTTGGTGAAGGTGCATAATCTCAGTGGACAAAAGTCTTTTAAGTCTCCGGTTGTCCTTCTTTGGAATGAGAATAAGATTGGAACAAAAAATCGGTCTAGTACCTGCTCTTGGAAGAAAGCGATGACTGCCTCATGGATATCTGACTTGATGATGTTCCAGCAAGATCTGAAGAAGACACCGGTAAAACCATCAGGACCTGGTGCGCTATGTTCGTTAAGGGCCCATATTGCGTCTTTGACTTCAAACTCGGAAGGAGGAAGTTGCAGCTGAATATTGTCACTATCTTCAGTCAGATGAGGGATCTCAACTAGGAACATCCTTGACAATAGTTTCTTTTGTGAACACTGGGAAAAAATTAGCGACAGCAGATTAGATACCTCGTTGATGCTTGAGAATGTGACCACTATTGTCAGCGATCTGATGGAGGTTGAGTTGCAATCTGCGTACTTTAACGCAGGAGTGCAAGTAGCAAGAGTTTCTATTGTTGTGACGTCCAATTCAGTCTAGCTTTTTGTTTCCAGAATTATGTTTCAACTTTCAGTCGAAACTTTAACAGCGCTTTGGTGAGGTTGAGGGAAGCGGACGTCGGGAATCTTTCAGAAGCGAAAAGAATCTCCGTACGTGTAACGTCTATCATCGAAAGCATCCTTACTCTAGAACAAGAGCTTCTCTCATGGCTTTCAGCCTGGCCGCCACACAAAGAAGAGGGTCGAGGTTGTAAGTGGTGCTCCAGGCGGCTTCTACGGTGTTCTTGAACTGGGGGTGATGGCTCCAGAGGTCAAGAAAATGGAAACTTTTCTTGATCTGGTTCGAGTTGCTTCTGATTTTGATGAGCAGGAAGGAATGGTCTGATTCAGTAAAGTTGAGATGCGAGAGTTTGGTAATCATACCCATATCAGCCCACTGAGCACTAATGAGGGTACGATCTAATCAGGAGTATTACCATCGCCACCTTCTTGCATGTTATACCAGTGAATGTGTTGCCGGAGTACTGAAGGGGAGACAGATGGACATCAAAAATGAAGCTATTGAAGTCATTCATAGCCGTCAAAGGGGGCGGACGACCCCCCAACTTTTTCTCTCTTCAAGTGATCGCATTGAAGTCGCCTACGGAAGCCACGGAAGGTTGATGTGGTTAGGATGAGTGTCCCTCAGGACGTCCCAAAGTTGCTTGATTAGAGAGGTCATAGCTACTGTGGACTGCTACAGAGGGAATAAGACTAGAGCATGGGATGTTCCACCTAACACGAGAGCACCTGCCTCAAGTTGTTAATAATACTGAACTTAACATCAGCCGAAAAAAGGATCCAGATGTCTTGGCATCCCGCAACGACGGAGGAGAATCCTAACTGAAGCTAGATGGATTTGAATTTCTTGGGGGGATTTTGGGTTCAATTATCACTAAAATGTCAATTCTGTGGATTTTTTGAGACTGATAACTCTTCTTAAGGTTGGTTTGTTTTTCAGGCCCCTAACATTTCATGAAAGATTGTTAAGCATTGGGATTGTTATGGGGGGATTTGATGAGTTTCATGGCTGACCTGGTGGTCATGACGGTGGACTCTATGTCGCTCTTTTTCTTCTTTTTTGATTTACTGATGGTGGCAGCCTCATGTTCGACCTTTATGAGGTTGATGTCTTTAGTCAGTTCATATGTGTCCTTGGTCGGGTGCATGCAGGCCTTTCTAGCAATTTCTACTAATGCTCTGAAGTGACTGTCGGGCTGTGAAGCCCGCCTTATTAGCCTGTTGACATCTGGTAACTGGGGCATGGCCAATGTTGGCCAGTGTCCGCGCGTATGGTCGTTGTATTATGGTTGAGGGGGAAACAGTTGTTTCCTGGATGGAGGTATCCTCTTGGCTTGATTCCAGTTGATTCTCCAGAGACTAATGAATGATTTTTGCCTCCCTGCTTGCAACGTTGATGTTCTCTAATCCATACACCGGGTTGGTAGCCCGGGTGATAGTTTTATTGGAGCAAGTCTCTTGAGGGGTGTCAGTAAGATCAGAGTCAGGATATCAAATTCGTTGGTGAGGTTGATTGTTGGTGATTTGTAGGGCATATTGGCTCTGTTCGGGGGTGCTGGGATGAGGGGCAGGAAGCTCCAGCACTGGCTTCAAATCTAATATGGGAATTCGGAAGAGGTAGGATGGGGATTAGTGATTTTATTTATTATGTAGTGAGGTGGCTGGCTTACGACTCACTTTCTTCTTCATCTCCGGGTGCGCCTTGTAACAGTGCTCAGTGGAGTGGCTACGCATATGGCAATGCTTGTAGAAGATCACTTGTTGTAATAGACAATTTGCTAGACATATGTCATATTTCCAAGCTCTGTCTGGATATGGTTGGGCAGGTCCTTCATTAGATTGAGTTCCATACAAATTCTGGCATAGTTTCTCCTGGAGAAGTTACGGGTTTCTTTAGCCAAGGCCACAAATGTCCCAAAAGAGTTAGCGATTCTCTTTATGGCTGCGGGGGCAAAGAATATGTAACCCCACTTTTCCTGATTTTATGAATCTTTGAGTATTTATGGTATTTTGAAATTTTAAATATTATTTGAGTTTATTTTGAGGAATAGTAATTTTCAATTTTTTAACGTTCTTTTGTAATTTTATAAATAAAATTTGTTATTATTTGGAGAGAAAAACTCTAGCTTGGAGTACTCTCCAAGATTTCTAACTAGTTTTTAACAAATCCTAACAACCATATATCAAAGTTTCACTCTCTCTAACAAACTTTTTGAGTCAAGTTGCAAAACCCAATTGTTGTGTACCAAATTGTAAATACTTTTTTTCTTGACTCGGCTCTATTAAAACTCACTCATCCCTTACCATCACTCACTCTCTCTGACCAAATTTCATTTCATTACTTAGGAGAGGTCTCTGCTCGACCTCTTCTCCACACCTTTCCCCAAATCCTCCTATGTCACGACCCGCACCCTAGAGTAAGGGCACGAGACGTGGGTACGTCCAGCCTACGCCGCAGTGTCGGCGGTAGAACGCTGTCCTAGGTCAACATACATCTAACAATATATATCTAAACAGTTTATACTCCCCGAATGGGGGTAAAATAGCAGTAAATAAACTCAATCACAACTAAGGAAGAGATAGCACGATATGAAATAGAACTCAAGGAAAAATAGATGAAAGTAGTCTAAGATAATCCAGCAAATATCCAGAATATATGGTCTCAGATACTGAATGAAAGAATATACAACTCAACATCTCTAAACAGAAAGTAAGTCTAGCTAAATATGTCTCAAGACTACATAAAATAAGATAAGCCTAACTAATCTAGTCTAGGCAATGGTGGGGGTGACGTCCTCAGCTAGAGCTGGGTCCTCCTGAGGGTCCAGCTCGCAAGTGTCATCTAAGGCTGCCCCGTAGAAAGTATCCAGACAGGCCTCCTCCTCGTCCTTTGTAATATTTCAAAGTCCAGTCAGGACAGGAGCGAGCACAGTACATCTCAACAGTTCATAGCAGGTTAGAAAATATAATCGTGCAGTAAAGTAAGATACTAGTACTGAAAGAAATACGGTATGTAAACAGAGAGAGAACTGTAATAGAAATATCTACTATAAATAGAGAACTAACATGTGCTAGTGAGTCAGAGTACAACATGGACATGTAAATGGCATGGGATGATTTGATGCTACACTATGGAATGATTCTGATGCTACACTACTGGTGTATTATTCACATGTCCATTTCTACTCCCCCGTACCCCCAATCAATACACAAGGATCCAACCAGGTTATGTTATGATTTCATGTAAGGCCCCCGAAGGGTGGTACATGGATGTCCCATAAATGGGATTCTAGGAAACCCAATGTATGGGATAAGATTCAAGGAAGACTCTGTGATCATAAGAGTATATGTCACAAGTGATCATGAACCAATGAAGCATAGTGATAGCCATGTAAGTGAAACGCACAGAACATGTACTACCCGATGCTCCCTAAAGGATAACATCTCAAGAAGGGATCCATATAGTACCAATCCGTGTGACCAACATGACAGTACAAGTAAAGTAATTTAATACAGAAAATAATTCTAAGCAAGATATGAAATGATCAGAGAATGTACTCGCCTGGTATCTGAGTGTCCAATATGAAAGTACTATCCGAGGAGTGGTGTCTGGCTCCTAATCAGAACAGCACAAGTCACAACAAGTCCAAAATGGTATAATGAAGTCCTACTATGCATTCTACATGATTCTAGGTCAATCTAGGCCAAAGTCAACTCTTGGTCAACTCTGGTCAACCCTAGAAGTCAAACTAGGTCAACCAAGTCTAAATTAGGCTATCAAGTCTAAACTAGTCTATACTAGGTCTAATAAAGCTGTACAAGCCCAATCTAGGCTCACCAAGCTATACCATATTACCTAGGCCTATTCTTAACACATGTATATATATTACCTATATAATAAATACACAAGTTGTATATATATATGTGACATATATATACTTGTATAATCCATAAATCCTATGTAGGTATCAATACTAGATACCCAATATATACACAACTACCATATATATATATACACATTACATAATAAATATATATTACCTACTAGCATATGCATTCACATAGAAAATATGATACATATAGATTGAGAGAGAAGACAAGAGTGTGTGTGTGTGTGTGTATAAAATCTGTGTGGGGAAAACTGTGTGTGCCAATGAGAGTAATGTGTGTGTGTGGGAGGGTAAAAACAGTGTGCAGCAGTGTGTGTGTATCAGTGAGTGAGTGAGCAAAATATGTGTGTATGAGACATGTGAGTGTGTATAGGGAAAACAAAAGTGTGTTCCAGATTTGTGATGTAGCAGGAAATATAGAACTAAGTGGCTGAAGCTAAAGGACAGTACAGGGAATGAGGGTTCAAGTCATTATAACAACACAATATCAGTTAACACATAAAACAGTGAGCTAATACATGACCATTTAATCTAAATCCCTAAACAGTGCACAACAACCTATGTGTGTGTACAATAGAGTGAAGATGTGTGTGTGGGGGTGAGTAATGAGTGAGGCATACATGAGGGGGCTGTGTGTGTGTGGTGATGAAACATGGAAAGCAGTGAAGTGTATAGGTGTGAAACAGAAATCAGAAATCAGTGGTTGCTCATGTGTCCTTGTGTGTACAGAAAACAGTTAATAGATTTCCCCCAACAATACACAAATCACAGAACTAGAAAGGGAGACCAACTCTATTAATGTTCAGAAATCAGCAAGGGGGAAGGAAAAGAACTAAGTCACAACATCAGGAAACTGAACTCAATCCACATATTAGTAAAACTGAATCCCAGTTTCCAGTTTTCCTTCTAAGCCCAATTTGATTTCAATAGTTCACCAAATCAACACAAAATTGACACATAGCAAGATAACACATAGAGAATGAATCTAGGAACTTAAACAACATTTAAACAGTAATAAATAGGTTAAAATAGGTGTACAAAATCGTATCTAAAAACTAGAAATTCTCAAGATAATGATACCAGGTTCAGAATTTGGGTATTTGGAAAAATAACAACTAAAACGAGTTAATACCTAAAAATGTTGGTTGGTAAGTGTAAACAAACATGCATTCGTGTCCTGTAAACTGTTTGTGTCCTATATAAAGAGATACGACGTGTCCAAGGTGAAAAGACCAAACAGACACACACTGAACACAGAACAGACACAACATCGTGCATGAGTGCACGCGTGTCGTGCACCCAACACAGGCCAAACCAGGCCTCATGCTCGTACCCTAGGTTCATCAGGGTCTAGCTAAGTGTCCAACAACTGTACTGTGTCCTAGAGTGTCGTGTCCGAAGCTACAGAGCCGTATCAGTGCTCGATTTACGTGTGTACTGCACAGTAAAAATCAGTGCGGCACTGATATCCCTCTCGATACGCCACGTGGGCACGTGAGACTTGACATATGTGTAAGTCATAGCCCCATGGTGTGTGTCGAGTCGCGTGTCCTGGTTGCGTGTCGTGTCCTCTAGAGCCCCGAGTAGCAGGGGATAGAACCCGAGCGCGCGCGCGTGTGTGCAGCGCGTGTCCATGCGTCGAATTCGACACAACCCGACACAAAATCCACCTCAGAGGAATAGAAAATAAGTAATAATAAAACCTAGATTCCTATTCAAAAACATTGCTCAAAAGAAATCGAAATGTCCTTTGAGGCATTTCGACAAACACCTAAGGACAGTTCCTGATACGTGTCCAAACGGACACGAAACTTATGAAACCCGACACGAAACCAATGCAGACACTTAGGGGACTCCTAGGGCTTCCTAAATATGTAAAGAAATTGAAATTTCATGGAGAAATGGAGAAGTTACCTATAGTTGAACTTTCAAGAAAAACCCCCTTTCTAGAGCTCTTCTCCTTGATGTCCCAATCCCACAAAACAATACCAAACTGAAATGAAACTCCTATAACAGCAAGAATAGGTATATTAAAACCTAATGGAAGAGATTTGAATGAAAAAGGAAAAGGAATGGAATTCTAGGGATTAAATGAAATAGGAAACAAACCTTCTTCCTAAACTTGAGCTTTCCTAAAAAGAGGCAACCCTAAAATTAGGAGAGTATTTATAGGGTGATGTTCCCTGGATAGGGGTGGCCGGCCACTTAAGTACAGGGTTAGGGTTTTTGGTAATGCCTTGGGCTTTGGGCCAACCTACAAGGATATGAGTTAAAAAATGATTTATTAAAGGTTCTAAATCATAAGCCATGACTTATGACTTTCTAATTCCTATTGCTAACTAGAGTCTAATGACCAAACCAAGGATTAGCCTAGGTTAGACTAGAGTCAAATAACCTAACCAAGTCCATACTAACTAGGGTTAGCTTCTAGGTTGGTCTACAAGGGTCAAAACTAGTCAAAATTAATCTAGTCCAAACAATTCCAAAATAATTCCTAAAAATTCCCATAAAATCAAATAAATTCTAATAAATTTAAATTACCCTAAAAATGTCAAAAATACCCTTGTACTAGAAATGTGGTAGTGACATCCTAGCCCTAAACCTAATCTCTCGCGAGCCATGGCGATCGGCATCACTGCCGCCGACGAGTAGGGCCGCTCTCCTCCGACGACGGTGAGTTCCTTAGGCGACTCTCGACGAAGCACCTGATCACGTTCTAGCGATTTCATCCTCTTGACCCGCACGTCGAGTATAGACGGGAGTTGACTGCGACGATTCGGTGCTCCCCTCCATCGCACGACTGTTCTCGATGACTCTACTTCTCCGGTAGATCGACGAGTCGAGCGTCGGTGACCACGGTGAGTTTTTACTTGAGTTCCTTTGTGGATGATCTGTTAATTTTTCTTCTGATCCTTGATCCCTAATCTCCGATCTCTGATCAAAATCTAGATCGGAAGATCGATCGATCCTACTCCTGTCCAAGTAATTGGCCGACGAACCAACGAGTTCCTCGGCATCTCTTCCAGAATGTGGTTCATTTTGTTCTATTTTCTTCTTCAAAGACCTGCGCAAGTAACAACAACAGGATCTGAACGGATCATATTCGATTCCTTGATCATCGTGTTCTAAATTCTCCAATATTCGATCCTTCGGATCAGGTAATTTTCTACCTTCCCTATGATTGAAGAATTTATCGTCATGCGCTTGTTTTGATTTTTAATTTTGATCAGATTTCGGGTTAGAATGCGTGGAAATCGGGTTGTTCGTGTCATGGTGTGTGCGTGTCCAGCGTTGCAGTGTCGTCTTAAGGGGAATGACGAGAACTGGAAACGTTGCAATTACACGGGGAAATTTAAATTGTAGCTCCAGTATATTTAGAGTTTGGTTTTTGTATGGTTTTGGTTTATGTGTGTGTTTGGTGCTGAAAGTTTGATTGTATATTTGGGTTGCTATGCTTGTTCAGTTTGAGAAATCTGCTGGGTTAGATTTAAGTTTTGAATGTATATTCAAAGCTGAGTCTCTATTATATTCTAGTGTGTCTAGTTGTTGGGTGATACTCATGCTTCTGAGCTTTATATTGATGCTCAGATGAACATTCAATGGGGGGAACATTTAAATGAACCTGGTGAATATTGATTTATGGGGGTGTGTGGACCTGATCAGGTTGGGCTCAAGTGTATGGGCTCTGCAGATCTCAAATAAAGATTGTCCTACCACTTCAGTTGGGATCGAAGTAGGAATGTGGTGCAAGTTTGTAAGCTGGAGTTGAAGTTTAGTATTGGAGTTGTGAATAAATACTGTAGGATTCTACTTGATTCTAGTTTAAATGGTGGTAGAACTGATGTTGGCATGGGAAAGTCCCTTACAATTGTTACTTGATGAATTCCAATAAATCTTTTGCTAGCAGTGGGTTCCTATAGAGACTCAATTGGTACTAAATTAATAAAATTGATCGGCTAGGGGTGATACGACCAAATGAACTGAACATGGGCTAGTGTAGCCATTGAGTAGGATTATTTGAATTATGTTCAGATCGGGCTTGGCTTTGTATGCATATATTTTGAGATTAAATATGTTGCTGGGTTTAGTTCACTTTTGATAAAATGGGCTTTTACTAAATTTTTGGGTTATAAGTTTTGGGTGTTACTTGGTTCGGCCAAGCTGTAAGGAAGAGTATTTGAGTTATAACCTGGGCTTCTCTATTTTGGATTAAGACCTAATAATATCATTATTATTATGAGTAGCATCATTTTTAGCATGGTGGTTATTATTATCATCATTGCCAATATTATCTTATTACCAAAAATATTTTGCTAGTAAAACAAATTATATTTATTTAGTCAATTCTAAGTAATTAATCTTTATCTTAGCTAATAAAGAATTAAGTTGGTATAGGAATATATGACTGATAATGATAGTTTATGTAAATTAGCTAGCTCGTAATTTTTAAACTAATAAACCTTGATTAGAACCTAACCAACTTATACAAATGTTAGTGGACATAGAGTTTGCCTCTACTCTCGATCTTTCTAGAGCAAGGCAAGTACACCGACTCGAACTCTTTACTCTGTATTTCGGTTCTGCTTCATGTTCTCATATTGACACGTTGTACACACGATTGTTCATTATTTATTGTTCATAGTTTATCGTTCATTGTTCAGTGTTCTTTACTTGTACATTGCGGTAGAAAAATACTACAGATATATGACCAATCCTATTTCATCTAGGCATTGATTAATAGCTTGGGTCTCAAATCGTGCACGTGGGACTCTAAGCCGTACCATTATTCATGTACTCCTGTGCTCTTGTACCCTGTACTATCCCAACCAGTCACATATTTTGATAGTTATTTCAAATGCATGCTACACTGATAGTCTAGTTCATTGTTCTGGATCTGGTACTATTGTTTCATCGTTATTCATGTACTACAGTTTCATGTTTCGGGTCTTGTACCGTAGTTTATATTGTAGTTATTATTCGTACATTTTAGTTTTCTTTGTTTAGTACTTCTTGTCGGGGTTGTACTTTGCTCCTTTCATGACAGATATGTTGCAGGTTAACTTGATGATGTATCTCCTTTATGGGCCAGAGCCCGAAGCCAGGTTGGAGTTGTTTCTTAGGATGGACTTAGTTTTGCAGAGTTATAGTTAGATCATTTCTTAGATATGTTTTCTAGAGATTTTGTCATATATTGTATTGAGGATTCAGGATTTTATCTTTTATTCAGGATTTCTGGATTTGTTTCCGGCATTATCATTTTCTTTATTAGTATTTAATAACTTGTGGATTGTGGTGATTTTGGGAACGTTTATAGTAGCTGTGATGTTTTATTATTATTGTGACTTAGAGTTTCCCTTAGTATTGTACAGCTTACTGCGTTCTGTCTTCCAACGTAGGCTGGGTGTGTCTGACTCGTGTCCGATTATTCGGGAGCGGGTCGTGACATGTTTTTAGTGGTGGCCCATGCAGGTCTGTCCTAATGGCACTTAGGCTATAAAGTGCTATTGGGAACTTGTTAGACTAAGGAAAACTCATCACAGGATAGGATCCGTGGAAAATGGTTATAGTTATTGAATATAGAGATTGATTATACTCATATTTTCTAGGAGGTTTATCATTTTCCTAGGACTTAGCAATCAACAAGTTTTCTTTCTATTTCAGGATGGTTACCACCAGGAAGACCGCAGATCAGCCCGGAGCTGTAGGAGCTTCGGATCAGACGACAGACTATGTACCAGTAGAGCAGCTTCTATTACCACCTCCTCAGCTTCCTCCACTGCCTCCGACGATAATGTTCGATGGTGCCCAGGTGATAGCCATGTTCCAACAGTTCCTGGAGGCACAGAACCATCAGGTTGTGTAGTTCCACGCTACGATCGTAGATGCCCTCAGGACCCAAAAGCCGGCTACACCAGCACCGGTAGCACCTACAGCGCCAGCAGCACCGAGACCAGGGACCGCTAGAGACTTCCAGAACCTTTGTCCAATAGATTTCTAGGGCCATAAGGGGATAGTATATGCTAATAAGTAGCTAAAAAATGATGAGTGAACGCTGAAGATGGCGAGGATTCTAGATGACCTGAAGGTGGAAGTTGCGAGCATGCGACTTTTTGATCTTGCTAGAGCCTGGTATCGTGAGGAGCCTCAGTTGGCCGCACCCCAAGTTCTCTGGGCAGACTTTAAAACTCTATTCAAAGAGAAGTTCTTTCCAGGCAAAGAGCAAGACAAGCTTCGGATGCAGTTCGAGGCACTACAGCAGGAGAACATGACTATAGTAGAGTACACATCGGAGTTCACCCGACTTAGCAGGTTCGTGGAGAACCTAATTAGCACACCAGAGGGAAGGGCTTGAAGGTTCAAGAAGGGCCTTACCAGGGAGTTGCGACATACTGTGGCGATCAGCCAGGCGACGACTTATTCGAGCATTCTCAAGATTGCTCAGGCGATGGAGAAGGAGATGGACCCGAAGCTCAAGAAGGATCGGGACATCGGCAGCAGCAGCTATCAGACACCGACGAAGAGGACTCAGATTCAGGCGAGGCCACAAACCAACACAGTAGCATCACCATCCAGCCATAGTTCATGCAGATCAGCCACAGAGGCAGCAGTTGGCGGTCACTTGTAACTACTGTCACCGCCTAGGACGAAATGCCGCAAGAGACTGAGGCTTTGCTTGTTCTGTAGATCACATGCTCACCAGGTCAAATATTATCCAGAAGCCGCAGAGGGACGAGCACGATGAGCACTGAGACCCCAGGAGGAGGACCTACCTCCTCATGTCCAGCAGCTGCAGGGAGTTCAGCCAAAGGGGCGAGTCTATCTCCTGACAGCCGAGGAAATGGAGACCATCCCGATTCCGGACGAGTAGTGATGACCGGGGTCACTTATGGATCACTACTTTTCTTTGATGTTTCTTTTTGCATTTCCTTGTTGTTTCTCCATTTCGAGACTTATTTCTAAAGTCTTATCCTTATCTTACTATTTGTTTCATAGTACCTAGTAACTACTTGTTGACTGTTGATTGTCTCTTGATATCCAATAAAAAAAACTTGTTTTCTAAAGAACAGATGATAACACTCTCTAACATGATTTAGAATTTTCATAAACCCTCTTAGAAAATTTTCTGGATAAAGTTGAGAAAATATTCGACAACCTATTATGACTTGGATTACGGAGACCGTGAGTCCACTGCAGCTAGCTGCGTACTAACGAGGCAGAGGTTCAAATCAAAGTAATCACATGTAAACGTGGGTTCTCGGATATTATTGAGACTAAGTCCTAAGATCTTAATATCTTATGATTATATCGGATAAAGTGGATAGAAATATCTCGGTAGTCGATTATTATCGGGACCATGGAACCAAATGTTCCCTGCAGCCAGATGCATATTGGCGGGGCAGAAACTATAGGGAAAGTGACTTCAGATATGCAAGATTACCGAATACTATTGAGACTATTATCCTGTGATCGTAATTTTTGTAACTTTGTACCTTTTAAAAAAAATTGTGCCAATTTTGAATTTTGTATTTGAATATTTTCATTCCTGATCGTGTCCCTGAAATTTTGAGGAAGAAATTTTCAAAGGGGAGAGATTTGTAACCCCACTTTCCTAGATTTTATGAATCTTTGAGTATTTACGGTATTTTGAAATTTTTGAATATTATTTGAGTTCATTTTGAGGAATAGTAATTTTTAACTTATTATTATAATTTTATAAATGAAATAGTTGTTATTTGGAGAGAAAAACTCTAGCTTGGAGTACTCTCTAATATTTCTAACTACATCTTAACAAATCCTAACACCCTTATATCATACTTTCCCTCTCTCTAACAACCTTTTTGAGTCAAGTTGTAAAACCCAATTATTCTGTACCAAATTGTAAATACTTATTTTTTTTGACAAAGATCTATTTAAAGTCACTCATCACTTACCATCACTCACTCTCTCTGACCAAATTTTATTTTATTACTTGGGAGAGGTCTCTGCTCGACCGCTTCTCCACACCTTTCCCCAAATCCTCATAGCCCTAACCCTAATCTCTCGGTGAGCCATGGAAATCGGCATCACTGCCGCTGGCGAGTAGGCGCCACCCTCCTCTAACAACGGTGAGTTCCTTAGGTGACTCTCGGCGATGCACGTGATCATGTTCTAGCAATTTCATCCTCTTCGATCCGTGCATCGAGCATAGGCGGGTGTTGACTGCGGCGATTCGGTGATCCCCTACCCCGTACGACTGTTCTCGGTGACTCTACTTCTCTGGTTGATCGACGAGTCGAGCGTCGACGACCACGGTGAGTTTTCAATTGAGTTCCTTTGATGATGATCTGTTAATTTTTCTTCTGATCCTCGATCCCTGATCTCCGATCTCTGATCGAAATCTAGATCGAAAGATCGATTAATCCAACTCCTATCCCAGTAATTGGTCGACGAACCGACGATGAGTTCCTCGGCATCTCTTCCAGAATGGGGTTCGCCTTATTCAATTTTCTTCCTCAAAGACGTGCAGCAAGTAACAACAACAGGATTTGAACGGATCGTGTTCAATTCCTTAATCGTCATGTTCTAAATCCTACAATATTTGATCCTTCGGATTAGGTAATTTTCCACATTCCCTATGATTGAAGAATTTATCATCCTACGCTTGTTTTGATTTTAAATTTTGATCAAATTTGGGGTTGAAACGTGGGAAATTTGGGTTGTTCGTGTCCTGAGTGTGTGCGTGTCCAGCGTTGCGGTATCGTCTTAAGGGGAATGACGAGAACTGGATACGTTTCAATTGCACGGAGGAAATTTAAATTGTAGCTTCAGTATATTTACAGAGTTTGATTTTTGTATGGTTTTGGTTTATGTGTGTGTTTGGTGTTGAAAGTTTAATTGTATATTTGGGTTGCTATGCTTGTTGAGTTTGAGAAATCTGCTGGGTTAGATTTATGTTTTGATTGTATATCTATTATGTATATTCAAAGTTGAGTCTCTATTATATTCAAGTGTCTCTATTATATTCGAACCCCGAATAGATCTGTGCAGCAGCAGATTTTGGATTCGGATAGTTGAGGACGGAGCAGCAAAGATGACCATAATAGTTGGATTTTTTCTTATTTTTTTCATTTTGATTTTTTTCTGATTATGCATGTTTATTATTGTGTGGATGTTTTTTTTGAAAAACTAAGCCTATATTAATAATGGACAACATGGACATAATATCAACTAGTAGAAAAACCCTCATTGTTAAATAACTAAGTGGGAGAGGATATTTATTTAGTATAAATCCTATGGTCTCCATCACTGGTTTGTAGGTGATATAATTATACTTGCGCGTTGGCTTTAGTGCTTTCCTCCATATCGGATGAGTATAATTATGGATCCCAGTACAAACTTCCTTAGAGATAATTGTAGAAAGTTACCTAGTGTTCACTTCTCCATCTGAAGGAACTCATTACAAGGTAATGGACTTAGTAAGTAATGGTACACTTAGATACAAATAATGGTATCCTCCCCATCGGAGTCACTGCTATTTGTATGACCAGAGCAAGACCAGCATATTAATTTAATTTGTCATAAAGTTATGTTGACATGATAGTAAAACAAATAAGAAAAACCTACTTGAAGGTGTTCTCACTTTAGTATTGTGGAGTTGTGAATAAATACTGTAGGATTCTAGTTGATTCTAGTTTCAATGGTGGTGTAACTGATGTTGGCACGGGGAAGTCCCTTGCAATTGTTTCTTGATGAATTCAAATAAATCTGTTGCTTGCAGTGGGTTCCTGTAGAGACTCAATTGGTGCCGAATTAATAAAATTGATCGGCTAGGGGTGATACGGCCAAATGAACTGAACATGGGCTAGTGTAGCCATTGATAGGATTATTTGAATTATGTTCAGATCGGGCTTGGCTTTTTATGCATATATTTTGAGATTGAATATGTTGCTTGGTTTAGTTCACTTTTGATAAAATGGTTTTTACTAATTTTTGGGTTATAAGTTTTGGGTGTTACTTGGTTCGGCCAAGCGGTAAGGAAGAGTATTTGAGTTATTGCTTGGGCTTCTCTATTTTGGATTAAGACCTAATAATATCATTATTATTATGTGTAGCATCATTTTTAGCTTGGTGGTTATTATTATCATCATTGACAATATTATTATATTATTACCAAAAATATTTTGCTAGTAAAACAAATTATATTTATATAGTCAATTCTAAGTAATTAATCTTTATCTTAGCTAATAAAGAATAAAGTTGGTATAGGAATATGATGACTGATAATGATAGTTTATGTAACTAGCTAGTGATTTTTAAACTAATAATCATTGATTAGAACCTAACCAACTTATAAAATGCTAGGTGGACATATAGTTTACCTCTACTCTCGATCTTTCCAGAGCAAGGCAAGTGCACTGACTCGAACTCTTTACTCTGTATTTCTGTCTTGCTTCATGTTCTCATATTGACACGTTGTACACACGATTGTGCATTATTCATTGTTTATAGTCCATCATTCATTACTCATCGTTCATTGTCTAGTGTTATTTACTTGTACATTAGGGTGGAAAATACTACAGATATGTGACCAATCCTATTTTAGCTAGGCATTGATTAATAGCTTAGGTCTCACATCGTACATGTGGGACTCTAAGACGTACCCTGTACTACCCAGTCGGTCACATATTCTGATAGTTATTTCAAATTCACGTTACACTGATAGTCTCGTTCGTTGTACTGGATCTGGTACTATAGTTTCATCGTTATTCATGTAACAGTTTTATGTTCCGGTTCTTGTACCATAGTTCATATTATGGTTCATTATTCATGTATTTCAGTTTTCTTTGTTTAGTGCTTCTTGTTGGGGTTGTAATTTGCTTTTTTTTGACAGGATACGTTACAGGTTTACTTGATGATGTCGTATCTCCTTTATGGGCCAAAGCCCGAAGCAAGGTTGGAGTCGTGTCTCAGGATGGACTTAGATTTGCAGAGTTATAGTTAAATCCTTTCTTAGGTTTTTTTCTCAAGATTTTGTCATATATTGTATTGAGAATTCAGGATTGTATATTTTATTCAGGATTTTCGGATTTATCTCTAGCATTATCATTTTCTTTACTAGTATTTAATAACTTGTAGATTGTGGTGATTTTGGGAATGTTTATAGTAGCTGTGATGTTTTATATTATCATTGTGACTTAGAGTTTTCCTTAGTATTGTACAGCATACTGTGTTGCATCTTCGAACGTAACTGTAGGAGCGTAAAAAGTACTTCATAGACCGAGTCAAAGAAGTTGAGAACTTTACGCAAGTCAAACAGAGTCAAACTCAGATTTTACGCAGAGAGCAAACAAAGTCAAATTCTACGCGAGCTACTTTACGCGAGAGCCATCCTCAAAGCTTTTATGCGAGGGACAGACTGTCAAATTATCGCATTTAATGCGCGTGATACTGTTTCTGACATAATAATTTTTTGACAGTGGTTTACAGAGAAGCCGAGAAGATTTGATTTACACCAAACCCAACACTTGTCGTTTAGTGTGCAGATGGCTACTTTACGCTCAAGAAATTCTTCTTTTATGCACGAAAGCTATTCGAGCTTTTACGCTCATGGCTGTTGTGCGCGTAAAGTTCATTTGAGCTAATTTGACGCTCAAGACTATTTTTAGCCACTTTACGCGGGAAGTTTATTTTGGGCTATTTACCCAGTCTGCTACTTTACGCAGGAAGTATATTTTGGGTCATTTTACGTCCGATCTTTTCTGGCTACATGAGAACGTGGTCTGCTTACGTGGCTTTCATGCCACAATTATCGAGGAACGTGTGTACGCTCTCCCTATTTTATTGAAGTAGTGGGACACGTGTCACCATGCGTAGATGTCACAACTCTACATAGGACACGTGTCGTCATGCGTAGAGGATGATTTTTATCATGGATGACAGTTACTCGCGTAGAGACCCAACTTGGTTGCTTTTTACGTACAGAGGTCTAGTCTATAAATAGACTTATTTCTTTATATACAGAAGATCAAGAGAAACATGAGAGAAAATTTTGAGAAAACTCATATTTTCAGAGTGATATTCCCAGAAGCATTTCTTCAACTTTTTCTCAAGAACAGGGTGAAGCAAAGCAGGAAAGCATTCGACTGTGCCATCAGTGCCGTTGCTCGATACCTTTCTGGTGATTTAGTTCTTTCGATTGTTCGTCTTCTTCAAGCAATTTTCTTCATCATCATCGTACGGTCCAAGGAACAAAGTGATCGCTCTCAGATCAGACTTCCATAGCAATACTTCCTAAAAACAATTTGTACTTTTGTGCTTTTTCTAGTTTTCTTTCAAAAGCCAATTTTAGGCATTTTGTTAAGTGAAACAAAAATGGCGACTCTGCTGGGGACGACCTTCTCTCTGACGAGAAGGCAATTGCTCAATATGATGATGTATCGGTCGGATCAACAAAAAAGACTCTGGTTGTTCACTTCGACCAGACTGCTTAAGAAGACATACTCTAAACTGGGGGTGGTACTTGCTGCTCCAATGTCCAGAAATCGCAGAAGGCGCAAAAAGTTTGGATTCCTAAGCCCAAACCATCTCATGTTCCTGCTGTCTCTGAAGGCAAAGGAATCCTTCCCACTTCTGTTGTGGAGCCTCCCGTCGGTGATGAGGCAGTCTCTACTTCAGTGATACGTTTCGGGCATAAAATTCAGTCTTTCGTCTGTGACGTGGCAGACTCTCAAGTTTTATGCTCTGTGCGTAAAGATCAATTTTTACGCTCTGCGCATAAAAATCAGTCTCCCGTCTGTGACGTGGTAGACACCCAAATTTTATGCTCTACGCGTAAAGGAAAATCTTCCGTCAGTGACGTGGCAGATACACATGATTTACGCTCTACGCGTAAAGGTAAATCTTTTGTCGGTGACAGAGTAGATAAAATTCACAATGATGCCTTTGCATCTAAAGTGAATTTGCCTGCACGCATGCAGCGTAAAAAACATAAATTCTATTTTTGGTAAACTTCAGTTTTTCACCAACAACCTTCTTACACTGCTTTACGCAAGGTACCAAACCTTTAAAACCTTTAAATTTACTTGAGTCGATGATTTTCTTTTATTAATGATCCTCGTTCTTGATACACTTAATATTACCTAAGTTTATGCTTTCCTACTCTTAGTAGGCCTATGAATATTTTTTCCCAGTCTTTAGTTTCTAACTTCTAATATAAATAATCTTAAATTTAGTTTTACTAATTACTTTGTCAGCTTCTTCATTTTGCTGCTTTGTATCTCTGAAAAAAATTCTTACTTTCACATTTTTGTCAATTTTGTACTCGAGAAAAAGAAATCACGGAAGTCTGCAAAACAAAACAATATTGTAAAGTCAGATAAGTTATTATCAGATAGTCATAGAGAATGTACACAACACTTAATGAACAAGTGTAGATTCACATAACCATCTTGATAGACATAAATATTTTCAAAAACACAAGCAAATTAGGACAAAATTGAGTCTATATGCACTATAAAGACACAAAACACATGATATGATGTAATCTTTTTCAAATCAACGGTTAAAATTAGATAACTTAAACAACATCCAACGGTTGTTAAAAATGAGGGATGTTGATCCCTCCTCTCTCTCTCATATAAGGATACACAATTTACCTGGTTCCAAATATATATATAAGGAAAAAGGTGAATTGAGTATGCAGGTCTCTGACTTTTCCAATCTCCTCAAGATTATAAAGTTTGGGGATATTACGGAGAGAGGAGCGGATAGGGCACGGGTCGAAATCGACAGTGAAAAGCAAATAGGGTACTGGCATGGGTTGGCATAGATAGAGCTCAGAGGGCACGGGTATGAGCTGGAGAGAAGAGAGATCAGACGGTCAGGCCGGAGCGGAGTGGGGGGAGAGAGAGAGAGAGAGAAGCAGTAAAAGGGGAAGGAATCGATCAACTTGTTCAGATTTTATAAAAGTATGGCACATAACTAGGTAATGGCTAAATGACGCCATCGAGCATCGCCTAAGCGATAAAAAAGCGTCGCTAGATCGCCACATAGTGTTTTTTTGGGGTTTTCGCAATTAACCGCGTAAACTAGTGACGCCTGGACGACGACTTGGCGACGCATAGAAAATTAAAATCTAAGATATTTATGGTTGGTCATATGGTTGATGTATGTCCATCGCTAAGACGGATTATAGTCGTCACCAATGGCACATCGTTGATAAGCAGTATTTTGGTAGTGAATTAAAGAAATCTTTTTGTATGTACTCAGTCTGACATAAATGCACTCTAAAAACAGTGTGATAGAAGGGATTTTGTACCATGACCCTCAAGTTTATTCTTGGCATAACAATGGTCAAATAAGGGCGTCATTCTATAAACAAGAGAAATATTGATGGCATGCAACGACGGTAAGCGGCACAGCTAATAATAACTACGTAAAATATATGACATCAAGGACGTTGTAGTTTTTCAAACATAGAACATTTTACGTCACCAAATGTGTCCATGATACGTATTATAATAGCAGGGTGGCAAGTATTTGCGATGTAATTCTATGTGGAGTTCTAAATTTGCCGTAGTTAGCGATGTCATCTTTTGGAATTGCTGATAACGTTGCTAATTCCAGTTATTTTAGTATAATATGGTACATGAGATTGCTTGGCATAATGCACTGGACGAATCTAGAGCCTGTTTTTTGTATGAATTAATACTTGAAAAAAGAAGTGCACCCAAGTAGTATCAAGAGGCATGAACATGATATGCAACACAAACATGCACATGATCTGATAGAATCTTTTCCAAGAAATATATACATAGCCGGCTCCAGCGGTTTTCGGACAGTTTTGGAAAACTTTGGATGCATGGTTTGCTTCTTTAACAAGGCTCAACTGTGCATCTTCGGCAATCTAACCAAGATTGCAATTTATCTCTTTTTTTTAGCAAAGAAGTATGGTACGCCGCCTTTCATGGTCTTCCGGGGTCTACATCGGCCACCGTCTTCTTTCGACGAGTTATCCAGCTCAAGCGGCTCAACCCATGACGAGCCACCTTCACCAAAGCAGCTACAACCTCCCAATGTCAAGTCAACCAGGTCCTACCCTATACCATACCCATTTTTGATCTCCTATCATTGCCAATTCCTATTTCCAGGCTAGACCAATTCAAGAAGCTCCATTCATGACCACCCTCAGGTCTAAAGAAGATTTTGATCGATACATTAGGAACCTAGTTCAAGGTGTCGTATCTCAACGCTTCTCAATAGAATCCATGTGCCATTGCCAATCATAGATGTGTGAGTCGAGAAAGGCTTGAACTCGAGTACCGACAATTGGTTACCAAAACACAAAATTGAGCCTTGTTTGCTGATTCACTCGCTCGGGCATTGATCGAGAAGGAAAAGTCAAATTTTTTCTGATGTCTCTCCAGTATGTTCAGGAGCTTTGATGATACTGCCAGGGGGAGGCGGGCTAGGAAGCCGCCTAGGGCCTCCTCCCTCTAGAGGGCCTCCATTTTTTTTGAATTTAATTATTATATATCGGACAAAAAAAACTATGGATATGGAAAAGTCCATGGTTGTCTGGAGAAGAATCAAATAAAACATTCATACGTGAAAAATAAATAAATAAATGTTGCACCTATTTCTAAGCCGCCTATTTATCTTCTCTCTCTCTCTTACATTCCCACGAAAAATCTATATCCTACGATAAAAATGAAATGGTCACTCTGTCCCTCAACAAATGTGTCAATGCAGGATTTTTTTTCCTCCTTTCTAGTTTCTAATGTCTTTTTTTTGTCTTGTGGAGCTTCTAATATTAATAGTTTAAATATTAGGAAGATGCGCATAAGTGCAGGAGATCGCAAAGTAAATATATTTTCGTCACTTGTAAAAAAAATACATAAAGATATAAGGGTCTCATTTTTGGACTTGTATAGGGTCTCCAAAATGTTCGAGCTGACATTGAATATATATATATATATATATATATATATATATATATATATATATAAAGAGCTCCGCAGAAGTCCACCCGAATATATATATATATATATATATATATATATATATATATATATATATATATATATATATATATATATATATATATATATTATATATATATATTTTTTTATTTTTTTTATTATATATATATATATATATATATATATATATATATATATATATATATATATATATATATATATATATAAAGAGCTCCGCGGAAGTCCACCCGTGCCTCGACTGTTGGATCGAGCGTGCAACCCTCCCCTCTCTCTCCTGCACACTTGATCCAACGGTCGATGGCGGACAGGAAGAAGGTGAATTTGAGTATGCAGATCTCTCAGTTTTTCAATCTCCTCAAGATTATCTTTTGTGCACCCTATATATATATATATATATATATATATATATATATATATAGTGCCTCGACCGTTGGATCGAGTGCACAACCCTCCCCTCTCTCTCCCGCGCACTTGATCCAACGGTCAAGGGCGGACATGAAGAAGGTGAATTTGAGTATGCAGGTCTCTCAGTTTTCCAATCTCCTCAAGATTATCTTTTGTGCACCCGCTAAATGCTCACCAAATTAAAATTTGGCCAGTTGAAATAAAAATTTATAAGTCATGTCAATATGAATACTCCAATCACAATCCCAATCAAATGTGTTGGTGTTGAGTGGAGTTCCCAACCTATATGGAAAATACTCCAGAGTAGAATAGCGCCATCCGTGCGTCGGAGAAGCTCGGGGAGTTGAAGACGATGAAGGTGGAGGATCGGAGGCATGCATTTCAACATTTATTTTGAAAAACAGAGCAGCCGCAGTATACCACCAGTATACTGGCGTTGTAGGCATTATTTTGTTGTTATTCATAATCCAAGTTTGCATTCGCCGACTCAGAATACCATATGTATGTCGCGGTATACCGTTTGTATTTCATTAACTTTTGGAAGGTCAAAATGACATACTTCCGGTATACTACGATATACAGCCGTCGGTATACCGTCTGTAAGTCGAATTTAGGTGTTTTATACACCATTGGTCACATCAACGATCTATATCTTTTGTGGGTTTGCTAGTGTTATAAATAGGTTTTTTTCCTAACCCTAATCAACATCTAATTAAGGAGTTTGCAACTTTGAAAGAAGAGAAAGAAGGATCGGTGGCTATTTCGAAGGGAGATCGTTTCAGAGAATTATTTTCGTCATCCCCGTTCTCCGGTAACCTTTATAATCCAATTTTATTGCTTTGAGTACTTGTGGCGACCGGTTTGGATTGGTGGAGAAGTTTGTAGTTTTCTATTTCATTAATTAAGGAAGGCATATCCAAGGTTGGAATCCGATCGTCACGTAGTTTTTCCTACAAGAATTTTTCACAAAATTGTTTTGTTTGCGTTTGACTTTGTCTGTGGTTTTGACAAATTAGTTTACGTGCAATTTGTTAGAAATTTCTTGTCTTTTTCTTGTTTTAAAATCTGCAAGAAAATAAAATAATGTAAATGGTTACCGGCCTCCGAAAAAGTCGCACATGTAGCACTGCCCTAAGAGTTAATCCGGGTCTATGTGCACACTTTGTTCGAATGCTCATAGTAGTAAAATCTTCGCTCCCTGCTCCACCGGTATCTCATAGTTGCACACAACGTCGAGAGAGTGACCACTAACTTAGCTATGCCCAGAGCAGAAAAGAAGAACATAAAGTTTCG
>JANAVB010035504.1:0-26696 GCA_029216955.1 Iris pallida
CCAATATGGACTTAGTAGAAAACTTGGTATCAAGAGTGATACTAGTGTTACCATCATGGATCTTGGTCACATATACATATATGAGGCCCTTGAAGAACAGATGGCAACTCTAGAGGGGGGTGAATAGAGTATATAGAGATAATATCCAATTAAAAATTCAACTCTATCACAAATAAAACCAATCAGAGTAAGTGCGGAAAATAAAGAGAGAATCAAGAGAGCATACGCAGACACAGCCGATTTTAACCTGGTTTTCCTCGTGGAGGACTAGTCCAGGCCTGAGAACTCTAGCTCAGGATTAAATCCACTATTTATGAAATAGTAGTTTACAACCCGTGCCTTTTCTTCAGAAGAGCACGTCAACTTCTTACAGAGGATCGCAGTTGCGATTTGCTTAGAATTGTCCAAGCGACTTCTTCAACTCTTACACAAGAATCCTAACTGAGAGATGCTGAGCACTCGAGACTTAGGAGGCTTTGTGGCTAGTAGATGGGAAGGGTATGGCTTTTCTGAGCTTTAAGAAAGAAGAGAAGAGAAGATTGGATGATTTGAAATAAGAAAATTCATGGCCTATTTATAGTGTTTTTGTAGGCAGAATTCGGCCAGAATTCGGGTAGGAAATTTCAAATATTTGGCCGTTGGACAACTAGCAACCAGCTAACCCTAAAATTAAGGATGCTAAATTTTAGGGGACAGAGTTCGGTCCGAACTCTGTGTGGAGGCAGAGTTCGGCCCGAACTCTGTCTCCAGAGCACAGAGCTGGTCTAAGTGGCCAGTGGGTATTTTTCTGGATGGTGGAGTTTGAGGATTTTGGGTAGGCTATAGGTCAAATCTCAAGAGCTCAGCATGACACAGTTTACAATCAGTCTAGACTCAAAGAAAGTGTAAAATACAGACTCATATATAACTGAACTATAAAGACTGAGCTGTCTTCTGACTTAAGCTTGATATAGACGTCGTGTGTCGTATTGAATTATTACAATTATTATTTAGTCAATGTTATCAATATTTGGTTGACTGTGACTTTGTGTCAACAATCTCCCCCATATTGATAATTGACAAAATAATAAATGTATATTCAATATTCATACCTGGACACAGAAATGACAAAAGCAAAGCTCTCCCATAATTGAGGCCGAGCTAAACAAGATAGCTCCCCCGTAAACAATGCGTTGATCCTGTTGGCCTGATAGAGAAATTCTCCCAAAAGCACCAAAAGCACATATACCACGTATACAATACACAGAATATACATATCTCTCCCCCTTTTGGCATTTAGCAATATAATATGAAGCAGATAATAATGGGCAAACACACCAAAAAAAGAAGAAATAGCATATGAACTAACAGAATGAACATATAATAATAGAACTACTAGAATCATAAGAGTCATAACTCATAACTAGAGTCACCAAACCATAAAAAGGTACCAAGTACATAAATCCAACTAAACAACTGAAAAGTACTAGAAAGCATAAAAATAAACTACGATCAGCAGCAGCATCATCAAGTAGAAGCCATCTCCATCATGGAGCACGAGAAGGCCCAGCAGAGTCGGAGCGCCTGGGATCCACAAAAGTAGCACCCGGATCCAGGTAACGCATGACCCAAGGATCGTCAATGCGATAACCCTCACGACCGGGATCCCGCTCCATGGGAATGGGCATAGAAGGATGACGGGACATGGAATACCGAATATCATGCAGCGAGTTGCTGAGTGCACTCATCTGCAGGGTAGTACGGTAGTCCATCTGAGCCCAGCGATCGTCCTCTAAGTCGAAACGATCTTGGAGCATGGTCTGGATGGAGTCAAGGGTAGCAGGAGGAAGAGGCGCATCCTGTCCAAGTGGAGGGGCGTCGGGCTCCTCATCATCAGAATGCTCAGAAGTGGCAGGAGAGGCTACGACTGCCTGAAGTCGTCGTACCTTAGAAAGGAATGTAGGAGCAGGCAAGAAAGGACAGGTGGCAAGTTGTATACGGAACGCACGAAAGACTATAGGAAGATATAATGCAAAAACCAAGGCTCGTGGTTTCTTCCTACAGTTAATCATCCAGTCCATCATGGTACGTAGAAGATTGAACGAGATACCGAAGTGAAGATGATACATAGCTGAGATCTCAAAATATGTAACTTCATCGTGAAGAACAGTTTGGCAACTCTAGAGGGGGGTGAATAGAGTTTATAGAGAAAAATAGCCAATTAAAAATAACTCTTTCACCAACAATAAATAATCAGAGTAAAGTGCGGAAAATAAATGAAGAGCAGAAGAGCATACGCAAACACAGCGATTTTAACCTGGTTTCCCTCGTGGAGGACTAGTCCAGGCCTGAGAACTCTAGCTCAGGATTAAATCCACTATTTGTGAAATAGTAGTTTACAACCCGTGCCTTTTCTTCAGAAGAGCACGTCAACTTCTTAACAGAGGATCGCAGTGGCGATTTGCTTGGAATTGTCCAAGCGACTTCTTCAACTCTTGCACAAGAATTCTAACTGAGAGATGCTGAGCACTCGAGACTTAGGAGGCTTGTGGCTAGTAGATGGGAAGGGTATGGCTTATTGAGCTTATAAGAGAGAAGAGAAGAGAAGATTGGATGGATTGAAATGGGAGAATTCATGCCCTATTTATAGTGTTTTTATAGGCAGAATTCGACCAGAATTCGGGTAGGAATATTCAAAAATTTGGCCGTTGGACAACTAGCAACCAGCTATCCCTAAAATTAGGGTTCCTGATTTCTAGGGGACAGAGTTCGGCCCGAACTCTGTGTGGAGGCAGAGTTCGGCCCGAACTCTGTCTCCAGAGCACAGAGTGGTTCTAAGGGGACCAGTGGGCAGTTTTTGGTTCAGTGGAGCTTGGGATTTTGGGTAGGTTATAGACTAAGTTCCAAGAGCTCAGCAAGACTTCAGAGTACATAAATCTAGACTCAATGAAATTATAAAATACAGACTCCAGAACACACTGAGAGCCGGAGACTGAGCTGTCATCTGTCTTGAACTGAATGCAGTCGTCGTGTGTCGTATTGAATTAATACAAATATTATTTGGTAAATGTAGTCAATATTTGGTTGACTGTGACTTTGTGTCAACAATCTCCCCCATATTGATAATTGACAAAATAATATATGTATATTTCAATATTCATACCTGGACACAGTTGATTGTAACATAGCTCCCCCATAAACGATGCCTGAGCTAAGAGAAAATAGCTCCCCCGTAAACCATGAACGGTGTCGAGCTAGAAGCTATAGCTCTCCCCCGTACAAAATGCGTAGTACCTGTGATCTGATAGATAATATTTTCCATAGCAAGAAGTACACAGATATACGAATGCATAGAACCAGTGGCCTGATAGATAATATCTCCTAAAAGCAAGACAAGCACAAAAATATACATTATTTCTCCCCCTTTTGGCAGTTAGCAATATAAAGAAGCAATGAATAGTAATGCAACCACACCAAGCAGAAAAAAACAGTAAAATACTAAGCAAAATAAGTCACTGAAATAAAATGATAATAAAGACAGATAATGTCATCCACCAAACCAAGTGGCCAACTCATAAACAGAGTACATAAACCAGCTACAAAAATCCATGTTAAACTAAATAACTGAAAGCAAAAGTAACTAAGATCATCAGCAGTAGCAGCAGCAGCAGATGGTAGCCAATCTCCATCACGGAGCACGAGATGGTCCGGGAGTGTCTGAGCGTCTGGGATCCACAAAAGCAGCACCCGGATCCAGGTAACGCAAGACCCACGGATCATCAATGCGATAACCCTCACGATCGGGATCCCACTGCATGGGAATGGGCATAGCAGAATGATGGGACATGGAGTACCGAATATCATGCAGCGAGTTGCTAAGTGCACTCATCTGCAGGGTAGTGCGGTAGTCCATCTGAGCCCACCGATCGTCCTCCAAGTCGAAACGTTCCCGGAGCATGGTCTGGATGGAGTCAAGAGTGGCAGGTGGAGGTGGTGCATCCTGACCAAGAGGAGGGGCGTCAGGCTCCTCATCAGCAGAATGCTCAGATGACTCAGAAGCAGCGACAGGCTGAAGGCGTCGTGCTTTGGATAGAAAGCAGGTACAGGCAGGAACGGACAATCATGGATAGGAATGATGAAAGCACGAAAAACTAAAGGAAGATAGAGAGGATAAACCAAAGCTCTTGGTTTCTTCCGACAGTTGATCATCCAATCCATCATAGTCCGTGGAAAGTTGAATGGAATACGATAGTGGAGATGATATAAGGCGGAGATCTCAAGATAAGTGACTTCATCTGTTGAGCCAGCCTTGGGCAAGATAGTATTGAAT
Source organism: Iris pallida (assembly GCA_029216955.1). Lineage (NCBI taxonomy): Eukaryota > Viridiplantae > Streptophyta > Magnoliopsida > Asparagales > Iridaceae > Iris > Iris pallida. The sequence continues at coordinate 4,310 of JANAVB010035504.1, forward strand.
ACGATGCGATGAAGTTCATAAAAGTAGGGGGTGAGATGCTTGGCCTTTAGCTTGCGAGGACTTACGTTAGGAGCACATAAATCCTCCTTGAAACCTTCAAGGGAAGTATCGCCAACAAATTGAAGTTGACGTGCTTCCACAAGCTTGTCCCACACATCAAGATCCGGGAGAGCAAGAAAGTCTCCCAACTCAGAATCATTGAAGGCAATGTTAATGCCAGCAACCCGGGAATAGATGTGGGTTGCATCGTGAGTCAGATTACAGTAGAACATTTGGATTGCACTATGGTAAATGACAGAATTGGAAGCAACTAGTTCATCCAAACAAAGATCACGAAATAAAGATGCATATTGAGAAAATATTGTGAAATTGATGGGATGGCCCCCAAACACCGGACGAGTCCTAAAATCGCTAAACCATTCATTAGAGGCGTCTAGCGATACAAATAGACGGTCGTCGTATGTGTTAGGGTCATCGGGACTCGGCGGATTGAACAACGGATGAATGGGGTGTTGTTCAACTACTTGTTCAATCGGAGGAGGAGGATTCGAAGAGGAAGCACCCTCGGTTCGGATCCTCTTCCCACGATTGGGCAAGCGTGGAGCCATTTGCAAGAAATTGGATAACTTGAAATGGAGAGAAAGAGAGAGTTATACCTGAAAATAATGTCAAACAGTTGAAGAGAACGTTGAAAAACCCCTTTCCCTTGATTTTGAGAAGGAATAGAGCCCTCTAGATCAAGAACTAGGGTTAGGGTTTGGAAGGAAGATGATGGAAGAGGTGGAGAAGAAAGAAATATGGGAGGAAAGAGAAGGAATCCCGACATAAAGTATGGCTTTGTCTTTGGTCGGGTAGAATAGTGACCATTGGATTGGAATAGATCCAACGGCAGAGCCAGATCCCGATTCTGGAACCTAGGGACCGAACTCGGCCCGAACTCTGTTAGGGGCAGAGTTCGGCCCGAGTTCCGGATCAGTGGTCCAGAACAAAAGTTGGGCTGAAAAATGATTAAGTGTTGAACAAAAAGAGATACAATTTTGATAAACCCAACAAAGTACATAGAGAGATTCACAATGGTCAGAATGAACTTTAGGAAGATCAATTTGGCAATAATAAATCGTAACAAACCATATAATAAATAAGGAAATATATTGTAATTCAGTATTTCAAATTTGCCATGGGTTAGCTGCAGGGGCCGGATCCCAGCTAGCGGTAGTCCTGAGGACTAGTGCACCGTGTCGCTTAGGCTTTTACGCCTTTTTGTTAGAAGGACCCTTTCGACTTGTACCCATAATAAATTTGTCATAAAAGAATCAAAATATACTCGATATTTACGTAAGTAAGTCTCAACTTATAACTGCTTCATCCAAAATTCCGAGTTCACGACAAAGAAAATTGAAGCGCTCTTCGGATAATGGCTTAGTAAAGAAATCTGCTAGCTGATGATCAGTGTCAATAAAATCTAAGTTAATCGTGCCATTTTGCTGATGATCACGTAAAAAGTGGTATCTGATCTCAATGTGTTTAGTGCGTGAGTGGCAGACAGGGTTCTTAGTCAAATTGATGGCACTAGTATTGTCACAGAATATAGGAATATGCATGAAAGATAACTTATAGTCTTCAAGGGTTTGCTTCATCCACAGAATCTGTGCACAACAACGCCCAGCTGCTATGTATTCAGCTTCTGTTGTGGATAGTGCGACAGAGTTCTGCTTCTTGCTAAACCATGAGACTAAAGCCTTTCCTAACAAATGACACGTGCCGCTCGTACTTTTACAGTCGACCTTGCATCCAGCAAAGTCAGCATCAGAGTAACCGATGAGGTCAAATGATGTTGACTTGGGATACCATAGGCCCACTGTAACCGTACCCTTAAGGTATCGAAAGATACGCTTAACGCGGTCATGTGAGATTCCTTAGGATTTGCTTGATATCTAGCACATAGGCAAACACTAAACATGATATCGGGGCGACTAGCAGTTAAATAAAGTAAGCTGCCTATCATACCTCGATACTTACGTTGATCAACGGGTTTGCCGCTCTCATCTGGTTCGAGTTTGGTTGAAGTAGCCATTGGCGTGCTAATTGGTTTGACGTTGTCAAGGTTAAACTTCTTCAGCATGTCCTTGGTATACTTCAATTGACAGATGAAAGTTCCATTTGCCAGTTGCTTTACTTGCAGGCCAAGAAAGTAGTTGAGCTCTCCCATCATGCTCATCTCAAATTCTGTCTACATACACTTAGCAAATTCTTGACAAAGAGTTTCATCAGTAGACCCAAAAATAATATCATCAACATAAATTTGAATCAACAGAATAGTGTCTTTAAAAGATTTTATAAACAGTGTAGTGTCAATTTTCCCTTTTGAAAAACCTTTCTCAAGTAAGAAGCTACTTAGCCTTTCATACCAAGCTCTGGGGGCTTGTTTGAGGCCATAAAGTGCTTTCTTTAGCTTGAACACGTGGTCGAGAAATTTGTGATTTTCAAAGCCAGGAGGTTGTTTCACATAAACTTCCTCCTTAATAAAACCATTCAGAAAGGCACTTTTCACATCCATTTGAAATAATTTAAAGTTTTGAAAATTAGCAAAAGCACAAAGCATCCGAATGGATTCTAGTCTAGCAACAGGAGCATACGTCTCATCGTAGTCGATACCTTCCTCTTGGTTGTATCCTTGAGCTACTAGACGAGCTTTGTTACGTGTGACTGAACCATCTTCATTTACTTTGTTTCTAAAAACCCATTTAGTACCAATTATAGAGTGATTAACCGGTCTAGGAACGAGTTCCCATACTTGGCTTCTCTCGAATTGGTTGAGTTCTTCTTGCATAGCAGAAATCCAAAATTCATCATTAAAAGCTTCAGAAATGTTTTTAGGCTCTACTTGTGAAATGAAGGCAGTGCTAGCAACAGAGTCTCTTAGTGATGATCTAGTAGTTACTCCACGTGAAACTTCTCCTATAACTAAATTTTCTGGATGAGAAGGTTTGAAAGAGAATTTCTTAGGCAAACCCTCCAGAGAATTAGTTTCGGTTGAAGTATTCATTGGAGTAGAAGTTGATGGCTCAACGTCATCATCAAGAGTACTTGCTGCACTGTTGTCTTCATCAAAAGTCACATTTGTTGACTCTTCCACAATAAGTGAGCGTTTATTGAAAACTCTATATCCCTTACTCTTGGCGGCATAACCAAGAAAGATACCATCGTCAGCTTTGGCATCAAATTTGCCTAAGTTGTCTTTGGTGTTAAGGATAAAACATCTACAACCAAAAACTTTAAAATAAGAAACATTGGGGGTTCTCCCAAACCAAAGCTCATAGGGTGTTTTCTTCGTAATGGGACGAATCAGCACCCTATTCAAAATATGGCATGCTGTACTAACAGCTTCTGCCCAAAAGTATTTCGGAAGTGAAAATTTATTCAACATGACTCTGGCCATATCGCCGAGAGTTCTATTCTTCCGCTCCATAACACCATTTTGTTGAGGAGTTCTAGGACAAGAAAATTCATGATCAAAACCATTTGCATTACAAAAACTTTCAAAATCATAATTTATGAATTCACCTCCATGATCACTTCGGATTCGAGTAATCATGTAGCCTTTTTCGTTTTGAACTTTCTTTACAAAAACTTTGAAAGCAGAAATAGCATCGCTCTTATTAGCGAGAAAGAAAACCCAAGTAAATCTCGAAAAATCATCAACAATAACAAATGCATACAGTTTGCCACCAAGGCTAGCTATTCTACTAGGACCAAATAAATCCATATGAAGTAGTTGCAAGGGTCTAGTAGTACTTACAGAGTTGATGGAATGAAACGAGGATTTTGTTGCCTTGTTTAGTTCACATTCGGCACATACCGTGTCCTTTTTGAATGTGATGTCAGGCAATCCTCTCACTAGCTTCTTGGTAGAAAGCCTGGATATAGCATCCATGTTGGCGTGACCAAGACGCTGGTGCCAAAGTAGTCGTTCGTCTTTGTGGGCATATAAACATCTACCTGCATTGTTAGTATTTATAGAAAGATAGAAAATATAGATGTTATCCTCTCTTTTCCCTTCAAAAGCAATGTCTCCTGTTGACCTATCATAGATGTAGCAACTGTTTTGTCCAAAGTTAATGTCATATCCATGATCAGCAAGATGACTAATGCTGAGCAGGTTATGCTTTAACTCGGTCACTAGGCAGACATCCTTTATTACAGGAGAGGGAGGATGACCAATGATACCATTACCTATAATGTGCCCTTTGAGATTGTTACCGAAGGATACGTATCCTTCTCTCTTCATCGATAGTGATGTAAAAAGGTTTGCGTCTCCCGTCATATGTCGCGAGCATCCACTATCGAGAATCCACTTACTTTCAGTTGAGGAGGGAAGGTCCACCTACATCAAGAGTAGATGTGACCTTTGGTACCCGAGTTCTTGAGGGTCCTGAAAAGTTAGTCTTTGGGAACCAAGCATATATCCTTTTATCTACAAGTCTTCTAACTCTGCACTGTGGTGAGATGTGTCCATGTAATCCACAATAAGTACAGATAGCATTCTTGTTTATACTAGGAGTATGAGAATAGTATTTATAAGCAACAGGATGAGGATGGACATGATGTGAAGAGTTAGCATGGTGAGGATGATTATGCATGGAATAAGTGGCATGGTGATGGTGTCTTTGAGGCATAGAATGATGGTATTGTCTATGATGAGTGACATGCTGATATTGTCTAGATGGCATGGCATGATGATTTTGTCTATATGGTATGACATGATGATTTTGTCTATATGGTATATGAGGGTCTTGTCTATATGGCATTGCATGATGGTCTTGTCTATATGGTATATGAGGGTTTTTATGTGTGAAGTGCTGTTGATTGTGTCTTTGTGCATGATGCTTGTGTACTGAGTGAGAATTGTTCTTACGTGCACGTGATTTGTGAAAGTTTGTGTATATGAATGCATGGTTATGTGCTGTATGAGAATGACGTGGTTGACTAGCATGAGTGGTGTTGTGCTCATGTGATTGGGTTTGAGGTTGAACAACCTGTTTACCCAATTTGGTTTCTAATCTTTTGGTACCAGCTTGCAGTTCATTAACCTTAATATTTAAGCCATATATTTTAGTCATGGAAATCTTGTGTCTACTCTTTTCTTCAGCAAGCAACGTGTTGAGTGTAGTGATTTCTTGAGTTTGTTGCTCAATACGTGCTTCAGCATCATGCAAGCTTAATTTGAGCTTGGATACTTCATCAGCGTCATTAGTGGGTGATATGTCTCTAACATTATCAAGAAGTAAGGAAATTCTTTGTATCTCATCTTCTAGACTTTTGATTTTGTCCTTGGCATGTTTATATTTACCGATGACCTTTTTATGATCATCGAGTAAATCAGTGAAAGCATCGCCAAGTTCATCAAAAGAGAAGTCATCCAGAGTTTCGTTAGATACCTTGTTAGAAGTTGCCATCAGGCACACATTTGCTGTATCTTGAGGAGAATCCTTTTCTTCCTCAGAGTCACTTGCTTCACTTTCATGCCAGATGCCTGTGTTGGCATATTTCTTTGATGAGTTCTTTTTGTATGGCTTCTCATAGCGGTTGCACTTCTTCATGAATGGGCAGTCTTTTCGGACATGTCCAGTTTTCTTGCAACCGTAACAAGTTGGTTCTTCTTCATCGTCTTCTTGAGATTCCTTCTTCCTTCGATTGAAGCGAAGGAATTTCCTGAAGTTGCGAACCATGAGAGCTTGGTCTTCATCATCCGAATTATCTTCTTCGGTCTCATCATGATTAGCTCTTCGTTGATGAGCTTTGAGTGCGATCTCCCTGGTCTTCGGAGCAGGCTCTTCGAAGTCCTTGAGGTCAAGCTCGTGAGTCATAAGCTTACCCATCAAGGTCTCCATTGACATTGTTGTGAGATCGTTTCCTTCTATGATGGCTGTCACCTTAGGGTTCCAAATCTTTGGTAGCCCTCTGAGCAGCTTATGAATCTTCTCGTGGTTTGAGTACTGCTTTCCGAGCGAAGATAGAGGATTGATGATGTCGAGGAATCTTGTGATCATTTGAGTGATCGTCTCACTTGGCTTCATCTTGAAGGCTTCGTATTCTTGAGTGAGACGGCTTATTTTAGATTCCTTGACCTGTGTGGTTCCTTCATGCGTCACTTCTAGAAGTCTCCATACTTCATGAGCAGTGGTGCAAGTAGAAACCCTGTTGAACTCATTCCTGTCTATAGCACAGAATAAAGCATTAATAGCCCTAGCATCTAGACTTGCCTGTTTCTTCTCCTCGACAGAATATTTGTCGTGTGGTTTCTCAATGAGGTCACCATCGACAACTATCCTGGAGGGCTTTTTGTAACCGTCAGTGACGACAGTCCACAGGTCAAAGTCTAGAGACTTAAGATAGAAGCTCATCCTTGTTTTCCAATATGTGTAGTTAGTCCCATCAAATAGGGGAGGCCTATGAGTGGACTGACCTTCACCATGATTGGAAATCAAGGATTGTGTGGTTGCCATGGATCAGCTCTTAGGATGTTAATCCTTGTAAAGAGAACAGAGGTCTGATACCAATTGAAGAACAGTTTGGCAACTCTAGAGGGGGGTGAATAGAGTTTATAGAGAAAAATAGCCAATTAAAAATAACTCTTTCACCAACAATAAATAATCAGAGTAAAGTGCGGAAAATAAATGAAGAGCAGAAGAGCATACGCAAACACAGCGATTTTAACCTGGTTTCCCTCGTGGAGGACTAGTCCAGGCCTGAGAACTCTAGCTCAGGATTAAATCCACTATTTGTGAAATAGTAGTTTACAACCCGTGCCTTTTCTTCAGAAGAGCACGTCAACTTCTTAACAGAGGATCGCAGTGGCGATTTGCTTGGAATTGTCCAAGCGACTTCTTCAACTCTTGCACAAGAATCCTAACTGAGAGATGCTGAGCACTCGAGACTTAGGAGGCTTGTGGCTAGTAGATGGGAAGGGTATGGCTTATTGAGCTTATAAGAGAGAAGAGAAGAGAAGATTGGATGGATTGAAATGAGAGAATTCATGCCCTATTTATAGTGTTTTTATAGGCAGAATTCGACCAGAATTCGGGTAGGAATATTCAAAAATTTGGCCGTTGGACAACTAGCAACCAGCTATCCCTAAAATTAGGGTTCCTGATTTCTAGGGGACAGAGTTCGGCCCGAACTCTGTGTGGAGGCAGAGTTCGGCCCGAACTCTGTCTCCAGAGCACAGAGTGGTTCTAAGGGGACCAGTGGGCAGTTTTTGGTTCAGTGGAGCTTGGGATTTTGGGTAGGTTATAGACTAAGTTCCAAGAGCTCAGCAAGACTTCAGAGTACATAAATCTAGACTCAATGAAATTATAAAATACAGACTCCAGAACACACTGAGAGCCGGAGACTGAGCTGTCATCTGTCTTGAACTGAATGCAGTCGTCGTGTGTCGTATTGAATTAATACAAATATTATTTGGTCAATGTAGTCAATATTTGGTTGACTGTGACTTTGTGTCAACACATCGGTGGAGCCAGCTTTTGGCAGAATAGTGTTGAAAATAATCCGATGAAGATCAGAAAAATATGGATTTAGAAATTTAGCCATAAGCTTGCGTGGACGTGTGTACGGAGTGCACAAGTCGTCCTTGAAGCTCTCAAGGGAAGTTCCGTCGGGAAAGCGGAACGACCGGGCTTCAACAAGCTTTTCCCAAGAGTTGGGCTCTTGTAGGTCAAGATATTCGGCTAAGTCAAAGTCATCAAAGGATATATCAATACCCGCAACTCGTAAATAGATGTGAGTGTCATCATAAGTCAAGTTGCAGTAGAACATTTGGATGGCATTGCGATAGATGGCAGAAGTCGCAGTGACTAACTCATCAAGACAAAGGTCGTGAAACAATGAGTCATATTGAGAGAAAAGAGAAAAATTTATTGGATGCCCCACGAAAACCGGACGGGTCTGAAAATCACTAAATCATTCATTGGATGCTTCTAGTGATATAAATAATTGGTCGTCATAAGTTTTAGGATTGCGGGGACGAGATGGATTGAACAACGGATGAGGTGGTTGTAGTTGTTCAACGGGTTGCTCAACGAGAGGAGGAGGATTCGACGAGGAAGCACCCTCGGTTCGAGTTCTCTTTCCACGGTTGAACAAGCGAGGAGCCATTGCACAAAATAGAGAAATTGAAATAGAGAAGAAGAAGGAGTTATACCTCAAATCTACAATGAACAGTGAAAGAGAATGAGAAAATAGCCCTTCTCCTTGATTTTGGTGAGCAATGGAGCACTATGGAGAGAAATCTAGGGTTAGGGTTTGTGAAAATATGTTTGGAGAGGTGAAGGTGGTGGTAAGAATGAAGAAGAGAGAGGAAAACCCGAATATAAGGAGAGGGTTTTCTTTGGTCGGAGTGAATCTGGACCGTAGGATCTCATTTGATCAAACGGCTGGAACTTGTTCCGATTCTGGAACAGGGGGATCGAACTCGGCCCGAACTCTGGTAGGGGCAGAGTTCGGCCCGAGTTCTGGGTTCATGTCCCAGAACTAAAGTCAGGCTAAAAAATAAAAATATGGTTAAGTATGGAAATCAAGTAAGATATGAGGACAAATGCTTTGAAAGATTCAACCAGTTAGACAATGAAGTAGAAGAATAGCAGAATGAAATTGAAATATAGTGTGTCAGCAGTAATAAATTAAAACGAACCATATAATAAACAAGGAAATATATCATGATTCAATAATTTGAAGCTGCCATGGGTTAGCTGCAGGGGCCGGATCCCAGCTAGCGGTAGTCGTGAAGACTAGTGCACCGTGTCGCTTAGGCTTTTACGCCTTGTTGTCAGAAGGACCCTTTTGGCTTGTACCCATAGCAAGTTTATTTTAAGAGAATCGCAATATAATCAATATTTATGCAGGTGTATTTTAATTTATGACAGCTTCATCTAAAATTCCAAGTTCACGACAAAGGAAACTGAAGCGCTCTTCGGATAATGGCTTAGTAAAGAAGTCTACTAGCTAATGATCGGTGTCAACAAATTCTAAATTAATCGTGCCATTTTGCTGATGATCACGCAAAAAGTGGTGTCGAATCTCAATGTGCTTCGTGCGTGAGTGACAAATGAGGTTCTTAGTAAGATTTATTGCACTAGTGTTGTCACAAAAGATAGGAATATGCATAAAAGATAAATTATAGTCTTCAAGGGTTTGCTTCATCCACAGAATCTGTGCACAACAACGCCCAGCTGCTATGTATTCAGCTTCTGTTGTGGATAGTGCGACAGAATTCTGTTTCTTGCTAAACCAAGAGACTAAAGCTTTTCCTAATAAATGGCACGTACCGCTCGTACTTTTATGGTCGACCTTGCATCCAGCAAAATCAGCATCAGAGTAACCAATAAGGTCAAATGATGTTGACTTGGGATACCATAGGCCCACTGTAACCGTATCCTTAAGGTATCTAAAGATACGCTTAACTGCGGTCATGTGCGATTCCTTAGGATTTGCTTGATATCTAGCACACAGGCAAACGCTAAACATTATATCAGGGCGACTAGCAGTAAGATAAAGTAGACTGCCTATCATACCTCGATACTTACGTTGATCTACGGGTTTGCCGCTCTCATCTGGTTCCAGTTGGTTGAAGTAGCCATAGGAGTGCTGATTGGTTTGACATTATCAAGTTCGAATTTCTTCAGCATGTACTTTGTATACTTCGACTGACAGATGAAGGTTCCATTTATCATTTGTTTGACTTGCAGTCCAAGAAAGTAGTTGAGCTCCTCCATCATGCTCATCTCAAACTCGGTCTGCATACACTTGGCAAAATCTTGACAAAGGGTTTTATTAGTAGAACCAAAATAATATCATCTACATATATCTGAACTAAAAGAATAGTGTCCTTCAAAGACTTTATGAAAAGTGTAGTGTCAATTTTCCCTTTTGAAAAACCTTTCTCAAGCAAGAAGTTGCTTAGCCGTTCATACCAAGCTCTAGGGGCTTGTTTGAGGCCGTACAGTGCTTTCTTTCGCTTGAACACGTGGTCGAAAAATCTGTTATTTTCAAAGCCAGGGGGTTGTTTTACATAAACTTCCTCCTTAATAAAATCATTCAAGAAAGCACTTTTAACATCCATTTGAAATAATTTGAAATTTTGAAAATTTGCAAATGCACAGAGCATCCGAATGGATTCAAATCTAGCAACAGGAGCATACGTCTCATCGTAGTCGATACCTTCCTCTTGGTTGTATCCTTGAGCTACTAGACGAGCTTTGTTGCGTGTGACTGAACCATCTTCATTTACTTTGTTTCTAAAAATCCATTTAGTACCAATGATCGAGTGATCAGCCGGTCTAGGAACTAGTTCCCATACTTGGCTCCTCTCGAATTGGTTGAGTTCTTCTTGCATAGCAGAAATCCAAAATTCATCATCGAAAGCTTCAGAAATGTTTTTAGGCTCAATTTGTGAAATAAAGGCAGTGCTATCAATAGAGTCTCTTAATGATGATCTAGTGGTTACTCCATGTGAAACCTCACCTATTACTAAATTTTCTGGATGTGAAGGCTTGAAAGAGAATTTCTTAGGCAAGCTTTCCAGAGAATTTGTTTCGGTTGTGGTGTTCATTGGAGTAGACGTTGATGGCTCAACATCATCATCAAGAGTAGCTGCTGCACTATTATCTTCGTCAAAAGTCATATTTGTAGACTCTTCCACAATTAATGAGCGTTTGTTAAAAACTCTATATCCCTTACTCTTGGCAGCATAGCCAAGGAAAATACCATCGTCAGCTTTGGCATCAAATTTGCCTAAGTTGTCTTTGGTGTTAAGGATAAAGCATCTACATCCAAAAACTCTAAAATAAGAAACATTGGGGGTTCTCCCAAACCAAAGCTCATAGGGTTTTTTCTTCGTAATGGGACGAATAAGCACCATATTCAAAATGTGGCATGCTGTACTGACAGCTTCTGCCCAAAAGTATTTCGGAAGTAAAAATTTATTCAACATGACTCTAGCCATATCGCCAAGAGTCCTATTCTTCCGCTCTACACCACCATTTTGTTGAGGAGTTCTTGGATAAGAAAACTCATGATCAAAACCATTAGAATCACAAAATCTTTCAAAATCAGAATTTTCAAATTCGCCTCCATGATCACTTCGGATTCGAGTAATCATGTAGCCTTTTTCGTTTTGAACTTTCTTAACAAAAATCTTGAAAACTGAAATAGCATCACTTTTATTTGCAAGAAAGAAACCCAAGTAAATCTTGAAAAATTATCAACAATAACAAAGGTATAGAGTTTTCCGCCAAGACTGGCTACTCTACTAGGCCCAAATAAATCCATATGAAGTAGTTGCAAGGGTCTAGAAGTGCTTACAAAGTTTATGGAATGAAAAGATGACTTGGTTGCCTTGTTCAACTCATATTCGGCACATACGGTGTCCTTTTTGAATGTGATGTCTGGCAAGCCTCTAACTAGCTTCTTGGTTGATAGCCTGGATATATTATCCATATTGGCATGACCAAGATGCTGGTGCCATAGTAGCCGTTCATCTTTATGAGCATAGAAACATCTACCTGCAATGTTAGTATTTCCAGACAAATAGAAAGTATAAATATTATCCTCTCTTACCCCTTCAAAAGCGATGTCTCCCGTTGACCTATCATAAATAAGGCATTTGTTTTGTCCAATGTTAATGTCATATCCATGGTCAGCAAGATGACTAATGCTGAGCAGGTTATGCTTTAACTCGGTCACTAGGCAGACATCCTTTATTACGGAAGAGGGAGGATAACCAATATTACCATTACCTATAATATAACCTTTGAGGTTGTTGCCGAAGGATACATATCCTTCTCTCTTCATCGATAGTGATGCGAAAAGATTTGTGTCTCCTGTCATATGCCGCGAGCATCCACTATCGAGAATCCACTTACTCTTAGTGAGGAGGGAAGGTCCACCTACATCAAGAGTAGATGTGACCTTGGTACCCAATTTCTTGAGGGTCGTAAAAGTTAGTTTTTGGAAACCATGCATATATTTTCTTATCAACTAATCTTCTAATTCTACATTGTGGTGATATGTGTCCATGCAAACCACAATAAGTACATGTAGCATTCCTATTTACATTAGGAGCATGCTGATGATGTCTATAAGCAGTGTAATGAGAAGAAGTATGATGATTAGCATGATGATGATGATTATGCATAGAGTGCTGTAGAGTGGCATGGTGATATTGTCTATATAGAGCATGGTGATGTTGTCTATATGGAGCATGGTGATATTGTCTATATGGAGCATGGTGATGTTGTCTATGTGGCATGACATTGTGATGTTATCTATATGGCATGACATTGTGATGTTGTCTATATGGCATGACACTGTGATGTTGATTGTGTCTTTGTGCAGCATGATGATTGTATCTATGATAATTATTTCTACGTGTATGTGGTTTGTGTCCTTTGTGAAATTGTGTGTATATGAAAGCATGATTATGTGTTGTAGATGGATGATATGAATGACTAGCATGAGAAGTGTTATGCTCTGTGGGTGTCTCATGAGATTGGGTTTGAGGTTTAGCAACCTGTTTACCCAATTTAGTCTCTAATCTCTTGGAGACAGCCTGCAGATCAGTAACCTTAGCATTTAAACCATAAATCTTAGTCATAGAAATCTTGTGTCTACTCTTTTCTTCAGCAAACAACGTGTTGAGTGTTGTGATTTCTTGTGTCTGTTGCTCAATACGTGTTTCAGCATCATGAAGGCTTAGTTTAAGCTTCGATACTTCATCAGTGACTTCCGTGGGTGAAGTGTCTCTAATGTTATCAAGCAATATAGAAAGTCTTTGAATCTCGTCTTCATGACTTTTGATTTTGTCCTTGGCGTGTTTGTATTTACCAATGATCTTTTTGTGATCATCGAGTAAATCAGTAAAAGCATCGCCAAGTTCATCAAAAGAGAAGTCGTCAAGAGTTTCGTTTGATACCTTATCGGATGTTGCCATTAGGCACACATTAGCCGTATCTTGAGGAGAGTCCTTTTCTTCCTCGGAGTCACTAGCTTCGCTTTCATGCCAAATGCTTGTGTTGGCATATTTCTTTGATGAAGTCTTCTTGTATGGCTTTTCATAGCGGTTGCTCTCTTCAAGAATGGACAGTCTTTTCGGATGTGTCCAGTCTTTTTGCAACTATAGCAAGTTGGCTCTTCTTCACCATCTTCTTGTGGTCCCTTCTTTCTTTGATTGAAGCGAAGGAATTTCTTGAAGTTGCGGACCATAAGGGCTTGATCATCTTCTGAGTCATCATCATCTCTCTTCGGGTTCAGTCCTTCGCCGGTGAGCTTTGAGTGCGATCTCCTTAGCCTTAGGAGCAGGCTCTTCGAAGTCCTTGAGGTCAAGCTCATGAGTCATTAGCTTTCCCATCAAGGTCTCCATGGACATGGTTGTGAGATCATTTCCTTCTATGATGGCCGTCACCTTAGGGTTCCAAATCTTTGGTAGCCCCCTAAGTAGCTTGTGAATCTTCTTGTGATTTGAGTATTGCTTGCCGAGCGAAGACAGGGGATTGATGATGTCGAAGAATCTTGTGAACATTTGCGTGATCGTCTCATTTGGTTTCATCTTGAAAGCCTCGTATTCTTGCGTGAGACGGCTTATCTTTGATTCCTTGACTTGGGTAGTTCCTTCATGCGTCACTTCTAGAAGTTTCCATACTTCATGAGATATGGTGCATGTAGATACCCTGTTGAACTCATTCCTGTCTATAGCACAGAATAAAGCATTAATAGCTCTCGTATCTAGACTTGCCTATTTTTTCTCTTCGTCAGAATATTTGTCATGTGATTTTCAACAAGATCACCGTTGACAACTATCCTGGCGGGCTTTTTGTAACGTCAGTAACGACAGTCCACAGGTCAAAGTTTAGAGACTTGAGATAAAAACTCATCCTTGTTTTCCAATATGTGTAGTTGGTTCCATCAAATAGGGGAGGCCTATGAGTGGACTGCCCTTCACCATGATTGGAAATCAAGGATTGTGTGGTTGCCATGGATCAGCTCTAGGATGTAAATCCTTATAAAGAGAACAGAGCTCTGATACCAATTGAAGAACAGATGGCAACTCTAGAGGGGGGTGAATAGAGTATATAGAGATAATATCCAATTAAAAATTCAACTCTATCATAAATAAAACCAATCAGAGTAAGTGCGGAAAATAAAGAGAGAATCAAGAGAGCATACGCAGACACAGCCGATTTTAACCTGGTTTCTCTCGTGGAGGACTAGTCTAGGCCTGAGAACTCTAGCTCAGGATTAAATCCACTATTTGTGAAATAGTAGTTTACAACCCGTGCCTTTTCTTCAGAAGAGTACGTCAACTTCTTACAGAGGATCGCAGTGGCGATTTGCTTGGAATTGTCCAAGCGACTTCTTCAACTCTTGCACAAGAATCCTAACTGAGAGATGCTGAGCACTCGAGACCTAGGAGGCTTTGTGGCTAGTAGATGGGAAGGGTATGGCTTTTCTGAGCTTTAAGAAAGAAGAGAAGAGAAGATTGGATGATTTGAAATAAAAAAATTCATGGCCTATTTATAGTGTTTTTGTAGGCAGAATTCGGCCAAAATTCGGGTAGGAAATTTCAAATATTTGGCCGTTGGACAACTAGCAACCAGCTAACCCTAAAATTAAGGATGCTGATTTTTAGGGGACAGAGTTCGGCCCGAACTCTGTGTGGAGGCAGAGTTCGGCCCGAACTCTGTCTCCAGAGCACAGAGCTGGTCTAAGTGGCCAGTGGGTATTTTTCTGGATGGTGGAGTTTGAGAATTTTGGGTAGGCTATAGGTTAAGTCTCAAGAGCTCAGTATGACACAGTTTACAATCAGTCTAGACTCAAAGAAAGTGTAAAATACAGACTCATATATAACTGAACTGTAAAGACTGAGCTGTCTTCTGACTTGAGCTTGATGTAGACGTCGTGTATCGTATTGAATTATTACAATTATTATTTAGTCAATGTTATCAATATTTGGTTGACTGTGACTTTGTGTCAACAGCCCTCACATAGTTTGTATATCATGGATTTTGAGTTTGGTGGCAATCAGAACCCGTTTCGGTGTCCCGATAACCTCTGTTTAGGAGTATTTTGAGGTATTGATCTATCAAATGTTTGATTTGTTAAAACTAATGCTTCCATGTTGTAGGAAATTCAATTCTATTCAATTTTGACTTTTGAAAATCCGAATTTCGATTTAAAATGAAGTTTTATGGCCGAAACAAGTATTGGCAAAATTCTGAATTTTGTTGCTGTTTGAAAAACCGGTATACCATCGGTATACCATAGTATACCGCCGGTATGCCATTTTTTGCACCAGAAACCTTCTGTCTTTAGGCCGATATACCACCGGTATGCTGCAGTATACCGCCGGTATGTCGTTTTATGCTGTTTTAGTCTGTTTTTGTCCGTTTCTGTCCGTTTTTGTCCGTTTTTGATATTTTCTTCGATTGTAATAATTTCTTAACATGATTAGATGATCTTGTATAGTTAGAAAATGATTGTACACCCTATATACACTTGACACTAGCACATGTTTAATTTTTCTATGAAATGTACTTAGCTTAAATTATTGTTTCCCACATGCCATGATATGTCTTTTGATAGATTCTTTCTTACAAGCTATGTTAATTGTTACATGTCTTCCTTGCTTACATGATAGTGGCCCGCCGTGGCGCATCTCTTACATGTCTTCTTGCTTAATAGATAGTGACCCGTCGTGGTGCACTCTTGTACATGTCTTTCTTTGCTTACATGATAGTGGCCTGTCATGGCGCACTCCCTATAGTGGCTCGTCGTAGCGCACTCCTAGCTTCCAGTTTATGATATTTTCTTGTTGTGGCTTGTTATGGTGCACATTCTCGCTTTTGTCCAGTCTTGCATGTTCATGTCTAGGATGGATTCTGCGGAATGCCACACCCAGAATCTAAGAAAATGGTAAGGATTATATAACTAGATTGATCATTAGAACATAGGTTGGGAGGATTTCCCAGTTACCTGTTGCCTTTGGTCTAGGTCGTTATAACATTTAATTTAAGGGTTTGGAGCTATCCGTCGAGATGAGCACTCTTCCAGCTTCACCGTCGCGTGGGAGCACAAAGTCCCACATGTAATCACTTCCCGGCATGACCAATAGGTGGTAGCAGGCAGATAACCGGACTTGGAATTCTCAAACTTGCATTTGTTAGTAATTAGGATTGTGACAACCCTAGTTAGCTAATGTATAAAGCCGTACTCATTGCTTGGCCGTGACTATGTATGGAGTCCAGTCTAGTCTAGTTTGTCTAGGCAGTGTCCGGATTTGTTTATTTTCAGTACATCCTTGTTTATGCTTTACTTTTGCCGGTAAATAATTAGATACTAAAGTTCTGTTCAGGAGAAGGGTTACAACCCCGGTCCTTGTTTGGTTTACGGGTTGTAACTTGGGTTTCAGAATAGTTCCTAAGTCATCTTATCATTTGTCGTTCTATATAGTATCTTAACATGTTCACATGTCTCAGTTACCCTACATGCTCACATGTTCCAGTTATCTCACATGCTCCAGTTACATAACATGCTCACATGCTCCAGTTACTTAACATGCTCACATGCTCCAGTTACATAACATGCTCACATGCTCCAGTTACTTAACATGCTCACATGCTCCAGTTACATAACATGCTCACATGCTCCGTCTACTTACCATGCTCACATGTCTAGTTTATCTTTCATGTTCACATGCTTCCTTTTCCTTATATGTACACAGTTTATATTATGTCACATGTCCTTTACTTTATGCTACATGTTGCTTTACTCATTGTCTTCCTATTCTCGGGATAAGTGCATTGGTAGCGCACGAGTCTCAATTTGCTTTTACTTATTTCTATCTCTATCCATTGCTATGATTTGCATGCTGGTTTTAGTTCATAGTTTGGCTTCCTTTGTGGTACTTGCTATTGGGGGTCTGACCCCACTGGTTTGCATTGACCAGATCTGATAGAGGCCCGGAGGATCTTCCGTACCTTCCACTCGTTGGTGATTATCCAGAGCACCAGAGTACCTTAGTGGGTTTTCTATTTCATTCTTCCACTAGTTATGTACATTATTCTTTTGTGGCGTTTAGCCTCCGAGCACGTGTTTAGCTCGTGTTTTGGACTTGATATTTAGCCTACGGGCCAGAATATGATATGCGTATTCTAGACTATAGCTAGATCTTATCATGTATGACTATTACTCTTGCTAGTCTTTACTCTGTATTACTAGCTTCATGATCATTGATATATGATAGTTTGGGACGCTTTACTATTTTATATTCTAGTTGATCTTACTTCTTGTACATTGTTTACTGCCTGTGATTGAGATACTTAGGATTGCTTGACCTAGGATCGACTGTTGGCTTGTAGTAGTAACCCCCATCTATACAGCTTATACGTTATTTCGGAGTACTGGAGTACTTTGGTATACGTAGCTGGCCTGGTCCGTCCCTACTTGCCAGTATTCTGGTTCTGGGGCATGACACATTACATGTATACCTTGCATTCATATCTAGCATTCATTATATACTTTCATGCATACATTGTATATCATTCTTTTATTCATGCATTTATGCATTGCTTACATACATTATATTAATTGCATTCCTATATGCTTGCATTCAACCATATATATTACAATGTAAGAGGATTATATCATATATATATCATTTCATTCATCTAACATATGCTGGAGGATAATAGACATGATCGTCCTC
This sequence comes from Iris pallida, assembly GCA_029216955.1. NCBI lineage: Eukaryota > Viridiplantae > Streptophyta > Magnoliopsida > Asparagales > Iridaceae > Iris > Iris pallida. The sequence continues at coordinate 22,068 of JANAVB010035504.1, forward strand.
TATACTATACAGGATATGTCGACTCGATAAAAGTCGATCGTATTCTGATAGATCCAGGGTCATCTCTCAGTATCATGCCAAAGACAATGCTGGACGCATTGAAGATACCAGTACATAGTCTTTCAAGCACAATCACCACTATCTTGGGATTCAACCAAGGAAGGAGTGAACCTTTGGGTAAGATTCGCCTAAAACTCCAAATAGGCAATCTTCGCACAAAGGTGACCTTCTACATCATAGACAATCATGGCTGTTCTTACAATGCTCTTCTGGGAAGACCCTTCCTCCATGAACACAATGTTGTTCCGTCAACTCTTCATCAATGCTTCAAATATGTCGATGACAAAGGAGAAGTTCACAAAGAAGTTGCAGACCTTTATCCTTTCAAGGGTGTCGAAGCATACTGCAACGATGCTCGTATGTACAATGAAGAATTTATGAAAGTGGTATTAGCCATGGATACTGAAGAAGACCAAGAAGTAGTACCCAATGACACCCTCATCATACCTGTCAAAGGGCACATTTCTCATCCTCAGTCTTCTAAGCCACTGGCTATTCACTTGCCAGCCCAGAAACAACCGATGGATGATGATAAAAGGGAGCTCACCTCTTCTGAGCCACTTGTTATCGACTTACATCGTAACAAGGATAAAAAGTAGCTCACTTCTTCTGAGCCACTTGTTATCGATCTAACTCATAACAAGGACAAAAGGGAGCTCACCTCCTCTGAGCCACTTGTTATCGACCTCCGTCGTAACAAAGCCAATCCTCCTCCACGTTCTTTTCTCCCCCTCTTGTAATTAATCTGACCAAGCCTGCTAAGGCTAAAGGTCCTACTGTAAATATGAATGTACAGATCAATGAAAAAGCATCTACTTTCCAGTATACTGATGTCATTTATCATGCTAAATGCTATTTGGATATGTTTGATAGCTTTCAATCATTTACAATGGAAGTTGTACAATCTCTTCAAACAGAAGTCTCATTTGAAGATCCAGATGATTCTTACCGTATTGTCCCTTCTCGAAAGAAAGGTGAAAGTCCAATACTTTTTAGTAAAAGACCGGAACAACAATTCAGCTATACGGATGAAAGCAAGAGTAACGATACAGGACATCTTCAACTCCGTCGTTACAGTCAACAATCAAAAGACATCATCCGAAAGATGGGTTATGACATCAAGAGTGGCCTCAATTACGGCAAAAGCAGACGAACTCCAGTCCGTACAACTATTCCGAAAGGAAAATCAGAGATGTACTACAGCAGGACCGAAAGAGGTCTCGAATATGCGTCTCCTCCGATGTTATCTCGAGCATTCTCTGACTCTGATAGTGAAGAGCGCTCTAACTCTTCTGATTCCAGATCATGGGATTCTGACACCAGCATTGGTGATGTTCATCGGCTGGTCGTATCTTCCAACATGGTCTCTGCTGAACTTCCAGAAGACTATGACGAGGACATTGAAGAAAGTCCCAAAACAGATCCTTGGCCTCAACGAATGGATAATCAATAGGAACTCCGATTCGAACAACGAGAACCTCCTACTGAAGATCAATTGGTTCAAATTGATGTAGGAGAGAACGGGTCACCTCGTCCAATATTCATCAGCAAGAATCTTCCAGAAACAGATAAACAAGAGTTGATTCTTCTTATCAAAGAATATATTGATGTTTTCCTGGAGCTATGAAGACATGCCCGGTCTAGACCCCAAAGTTGCTACTCACAAACTGAACATTTTACCCAATACAAAACCAGTCAAACAGCAACAGCGACGCTTCAAACTAGAAATGATGGATGCGATTGATGATGAAGTCAAGAAGCTCATCGCTTGTGGCTTTATTCGAGAAGAACAACATCCTGTTTGGGTAGCCAATGTTGTCCCAGTTCTGAAGAAAACCGGTAAAGTTCGAGTCTGCATCGACTTTCGGGATCTCAACGAAGCCTGTCCAAAAGATGAATTTCTCCCTATCACGGACGTCATGATCGACAATACCTGTGGGTTCGAGCGAATATCCTTTATGGATGGATTCTCCGGATATAATCAGATTCGGATGAATCCTGAAGATAAAAAACACACTTCTTTTCGCACTCCTCGTGGAGTTTACTGCTATACTGTGATGCCATTTGGTCTCAAGAACGCTGGTACAACCTACCAATGAGCCATAAGTACCATCTTTCGAGATCATCTTCGCAAGACAGTCGAATGCTACGTTGATGATACCGCCGTTAAAAGTCGTCTAAAGGATGATCATATTCAAGACTTAAGAACTATCTTCAATCTGATGCGCCAACATCAACTCAAAATTAATCCCACCAAGTCATTCTTGGGTGTCTCTAGTGGCAAGTTTCTCGGTTTCGTCATTACCTCTAAGGGTATACACGTGGATCCCGAGAAGATCAAAGCCATCCAAGAGATGCGTCCTCCACGCAACCTAAAAGAGCTACGAGGATTCCAAGGTCGTCTTGCGTACATCAGGAGATTTATTTCGAACTTGTCTGGACGCTGCAGACCATTCACTCAGCTAATGAAGAAAGGTGTCTTTTATTTAGATTGAAGAATGTCAACGAGCATTCGACGACATCAAACGGTACCTCATGAACCCACCAGTCTTGGTGCCACCAATCTCGGGCATACCATTCTTAATGTATGTCCGTGCTATGGATCATTCATTGGGTGCTTTACTTGCCCAAAAGAACAAAGAAGGCCATGAACAGACCATCTATTATCTTAGTCGTACTATGATTGGTGCTGAACACCGTTATAGTTCGGTTGAAAAAGAATGCCTAGCTCTTATGTTTGCTGTTCAAAAGACTCGACATTACATCATTGGCCAAACTATTCATGTCATATCCCGAGTTAATCCTCTTCGGATACTCATGAAGAAGCCTAGTACACTCAATTCTCGGCTGGCTACATGGGCCATCCTGCTAGCTCAATATGACATGGTATGTTCCACAAAAGTCTGTCAAAGGTCAAGCACTGGCAGATTTTTGGCGGCTCATCCCGTGCTAGAAACATCCAAGCTTTATGATGAAATTCCAAACGAGACATTGTAAGTCAACATGATCTCTGAAGAATTTCCAACCAAGCGTCTATTCTTCGATGGTGCATCCAGAATCGGACCAAATGGTGCCATTGTAGCAGAAGTCGGAGTTGTTCTCGTTTCTCCAGATGGATCAACCATCCAAAGAGCTTACTCTCTAGATGAACCCTGCTCCAATAATATAGCAGAATACAATGCTCTACTCATCGGCCTTTAGTTAGCCAAGCAACTGGACGTCGAATATCTCGAAGTCTACGGCGACTCTAAGCTGGTTGTCAACCAGGTTAGAGGAACTTATGAAATTTGATATCAAGATCTGGTACTTTATCATGAAGCAGCAATCAATATGGCTACATCATTCAAAGCATTCTTCATTGACTATGTTTGCCGAGCTTGCAATACCGAAGCAGATGCCTTGGCCAACCATGCAGCTGTCTTAGCCATCCTGTTAAAAGACAGCAGGTGGTGGTTATCTCTAATCGAGAGTTGTTTTGCATTGAAAACAATCATAATATTGAGTTTAACAATCTTGTTGAAGTCAATGTTATCGATGAAGACTGGAGAACTCCTTTCATCGACTTTGTAGTTCACGACATACTCCCTGAAGATCCTAAGGAGGCTAGTAGTATTCGACGACGATCTCTCCGATTTTTCTATAATCAGACTACCAAAACTCTCTATCGGCAGACTTATGACGGTCTTCTCCTGCGCTGTCTTGCTGGTGATGAAGCAAAGCAAGTGTTGCGTGAAGCTCACAACGGTGTTTGCGGAGCACATCAACCCGGGCCTAAGCTACAGGATCGCATTCGGCGATGGGTTATTACTGGCCCTCTATGGTATCAGATGCCATTGAATATGCAAGAAAATGTCGCGCTTGTCAAATCCATGCAGATTTTATTCATCAACTGTCGGAATTCCTGCATCCGACTGCTGCTTCCTGGCCTTTCGAAGCTTGGGGCATGGACATCATAGGACCTATTAATCCTCCTTCTTCTAGAGGACATCGGTTCATATTAGCAATAACCGATTATTTCTCCAAATGGACTGAAGCTATACCCCTGGCTGAAGTCAAAAACTAGCAGCGTCATCAACTTTGTCAAACACCATGTCATCTATAGATTTGGTGTACCTCAAGGATCATCCATGACAATGGACCACAATTCATCAGCCAGAAATTTACAAGATTCTGTGATGATCATCGGATTGACAATGTTGCTTCTACAGCCTACAATCCTGCTGCAAATGGCTTAGCTGAAGCTTTTAACAAAACTATCATCAAGCACCTCAAGAAGTTTGTATCTACTAACAAACGGAACTAGAGTGAAAAGCTTGGCGAATGCCTATGGGCCTATCGTACCACGGTCCGCAACCCCACAGGCTGTATACCTTTCTCTCTGGTGTACGGGTGTCAAGCTGTTCTTCCTTTAGAACTTCAAATCCCGTCCTTAAGGATCGCCATTGCTAACGAGCTCACTTCAGAGAACAACGACCTTCTTCGACTTCAAGAATTGGAGGCACTTGATGAGAAGCGGTTAATGGCTCAACAGCATATGAGTTATACCAAGCCGCACCTCGAAGACTTCAA